>OX940975.1:18693468-19075968 GCA_954871275.1 Leptopterna dolabrata | reverse complement strand
TTTTGTTCCAGGCGTTCTTCTTGGCTTGCCTAGTACTCGTTTGTAGATCGACTGCCCTTCCGTGCGCGTTCAACTCGATGTGTTCCTGTAAAATGGCGCCGCCTGGCGCCAACAACAAGACATCCTTCATCAGAGACATATCCTGCGCTGGCGTACCTTTCTCAAGACTTCCAGGTAACAATCTAGAATTATCCATTCTGGTTGAAAACAATCAGGTAACTGGTTTTAACTAATAAACACCCATGGCTCTCTGGTCGAAAAGTATGAGGGCGGTATTAATCTGCTAGAATTCGCAATAAAATATTTCAACTAGGTACTCCTCCGCATCGGATAACCGTCGTGTTGTAACTTGTGAAATAAGCTCCCCCCGAGGTTCCCTACCAGTTGAACCGAAATTAAATACTAGGGTTGATGCCAGATTCTCAAATACTTACTCCTATAAACGTTTTCAGAAAACTCTACACCGATTTTTTCCTCGTGATTTTAGTACCATTCCCACATGCAGTAGGTGCACTAAGTTTCTGTACGGGTTTCCTCAGAAAAACAACACGAGAATAGAACTGAACGCGTGTGTTTAATAATGATAAAATGAAAATACCCTTCAATGTGACAAAACTAGATGCATTTTCGTGATTTGCTTAGGAGAAGGAAAAACGCTGCAAATCCCTGCACAACGGTTTATTATTTTGTACAGAATGCCCTTCTGTTACAGATCACAGCTCTCTGTATAGATAACCCGTCCATATAATATGTACTAGTCTACACATATTATGTAGATCGCAGACCGTCCGTAGGTTAGTACCTAACCCTGTACTCGTTACTAGGTACCTACCTAAATCACGAGTTAAATGTTGCTAAAATAATTCTGTCGATGACAAACAGTAACTAAAATGGCAAAAAGAAACGCAAATAATGAAGTTCTGAAGGAAAATTGTTGATGTGGAGAGAAATAGATGCCCCTTCTGTGTAGATCACTGTTTTCTGTGGTCAGCACCTACTCTCGCGGTCAAGTATAATGAACAGTTGTGTAATAACTTGCCCATCAATGATACTTCAACAGTTTTCAAGTTGCAAACGTACCGACCAACAAAATCCTGCCCTTCTAGGTAGATGAACCGTTGTGCAATAATTTGCCGTTGTGTAATAATTTACCATTGTGTAATAATTTACCCATCAATAATACTTCAACGTTTGTTCAAGTTTCACAAGTACCTACCAACAAAATCCAATAGTCCATCACTTATCAAATGAAATAATATCGCAGAACAACCAACTCGACTTCATACAGCCATCCTTGATTATAATCAGGTGCTTCCTAGCGATGATATCCGGGCCGGAGTTATACCGTTTGATTCACGATCGTGTTGACGAAGCTTTTTGGTGCTCACGAACGGCTGGACGTACAATGCTCCGGGTGGTCTCAAAAAATTATTTAGCTCAAGACAAATTTAATAACGTAAAAAAAACAATATCCTTCTATTTTTCTGAAAATGTCAAATTTTATACAACGGTAAATTATTACACAACGGCTCATCTACCCAGAAGGGGCTGGATTTTGTTGATAGGTACTTTTGCAATTGAACAACCGTTGAAGTATTATTGATGGACAAATTATTATACAATGGAAAATTATTACACAACGCAAATTATTACACAACTTTAAATCATTACACAACGGTAAATTATTACACCACCGTAAATTATTACACAACGGTAAATTATTACACAACGGCTCATCTCTAGCAAGAAGGGGCTGGATTTTGTTGATAGGTACTTTTGCAACTTGAACAACCGTTGAAGTATTATTGATGGACAAATTATTACACAACGGTTCATTATTCTATCTCCGTAGAAGGGGAACCTATACAGATAAATTATTACACAACAAGTACGGGGTGCTAACCTACGGAGGGTGTAGAATAGTACATATGTTATATAGAAGGGTTATCTATACAGAGAGCTGTGATCTGTAACAGGATGGTATTCTGTACAAAATAATAAACCGTTGTGCAGGAATTTGCTGCGTTTTTTTTTTTTTTTCATGCTCGATTCCAAAGGTTCATTATTGAAAATAATGAACCAAAAACGAATAAAATGAAGTCTTTCTAATCAGTCTTGAGTATATCTTTTGGGACGGTAATAGCGGGACGTAACACTCTTCCCTCCTGAGGGTGTTTACAAATTAAGGCGATGCTGTTATTGGGGGTGGTACTATATGGGGGGGCTTGCGATCGTAGAACTTGGTGACGACGATGCGGTGAGTGTTCGGGAGGGAGACAGTCCCTGTTGAGTCAGACGATACTTGTGACGGGGTGTGGGATGTTGTGACAGCTATGGGAGTGAGGCGTCGTTGGAAAGTGGCGAGGGTAGAACAGACTATGTTGACATGAGCTGCGGAAGCCTTACAGGCAGTTTGCAAAGAAAATCGTGGTCTCCCATCAGTGGGTCTGGCGCTGGAACCAGCTGCTTGCACTATTTTACCATCGACTGAAGCTGTGTAATGCAGGACACTCTCACGAACAACGATCATAGCTTTCAACTTCTGTTTTTAGTTAGGATGGTTGTAGACTATGATGGTGACTGACTCACCGATATTGAAGGAACGCGCGGAAGGTTATTCCATCCCAGAACGATTTTGGTTTATTATTTTCAATAATGAACCTTTGGAATCGAGCATGAAAAAAAATGTTTAATTCCCCCTCAAAATTTGATGGTTTCCGTTTCAAGGTATGTAGAATCCGAAAATTCAGTAGGCGTTCGCCGTATTTCCCACTTTTCATAGTTACCATGAACCAAAATTGACGAAATTCGGTTTTTAGGTCCCATTTGGGGCCCAGTCAGTTCTCGAAGCTAGGCGTTAATGTCAGTCATCCCTAAGGGGTGAAAAATAGGGGTTTAAATCTCCAGGACGCCGTTATCTCGAATGTTTTTACAGTTTTAAATAGTTCTCGAACTTGGGAGTTTTTTAAGATCACCCGGAGCATTGCACGTCCAGTCGTTCGTTCACAGTAAGGCCCAGAAGTTTGCACCGACAGGCTTTTTCAACAGCAGGGTGAATGAAATTGTACCTATTCAGCCCAAATATCATCACTAGGGACGCGCTAACAATCGGGAATTGGCCCGAGATCATCATTGCTAGGGAGCACCTGATTATATTCACGGAGTATGAAGTCGAGTCGGTTGTTCTGAGATATTATTTCATTTGAAAAAGGATTGCTCTTTTGGAGTTGTTGATAGGTAGTGAAACTTGAACAAACGTTGAATATTATTGATGGGTAAACTTTAACACAATTGTAAATTATTACACAACGGTATATCATTACACGGCGGTTCATTATCTACGTAGATGTGGCTGGAGTTTGTTGTTGAACCGTTGAAGTATTATTGATGGGCATATTATTACACAACGGTAAATTATTACTCAAAGGTAAATTGTTGCACAACGGTTCATTATACCATCTAATTAGAAGGGGCACCTTACAGGGAAATTATTACACAACGGTTTATTATTTGCGTTATGCTTCATGAATGACTCCAAAATAATTAATGTTTGAATAAATTATTGAATCCCGGGCATTTGTAGGAAATTTCAATTCCGAGGCCGGCTCCAGTACTAGATTCAGGGCTTTCCTTGTGGGGTGGGAGGGGGGGGGGGGGCTCAAGGGTACTGACCACAGAAAACAGCGATCTACGCAGGAGGGGCATCTATACAGGTAAATAATAAACCTTTGTGTAATAATTTGCAGCGTTTTTTTTTCTCAACCGTACCTTCAAGGCTGAGGCGTAAATCGTCCAGAGGTGAATGGAGATCTCGTCAAAGGAAGAGCCGTGCTGGGCTTTCTTCTCTAGTGGCGTGTGGGTAAGGCGGTAGGTGAACTGAAACTCTTGAAGTCGGCAAACAGTGGATGTAGTGAAGACCCCACAGCCTTCTGCTTCTGCTTCATGGTATCCACGTAGCGCTGCACTTGGCCGTTAATAGCAGGGTGGAAGGGGGCCAACGTCACGTGGTGAATGCCACGGTCCTGAAGGAAATTACGAAATTCGGCAGTTCCATTGTCGCCCGTTGCCCGAAAGTTGTTCCGTTGTCGCCAGCTGTTCGATGTCAGAAAGTACGCGGTAGTCCATAACGTGAGAACAGATCCTGGAGGACATGAATCACTGAAGAGGACTTCATATCTCTCACTATGTGTACCTCAGGCCATTTCAAAAATGCATCAAATGCTACGAATTGCTGTTGCCCATGAAGTGGTCCTGCATGAGCGACATTCATCTATGGGATCAAACTGTCTAGACGGATACTCCCAATGATGTGATGTGTGTAATTGAAATTTTCACGAAATGTCTGGTATATGATGGTGAAAAGGAAAACCGACGCGAGGGCAGTGGTAGGTAAATTTGGCAGGTGGAATCAATATTGATCCCCACGCCGTTTTAGGTGGAGTGGGGATCAAGACTACCTACCACCGATATGTTCCTACCAATATGTATACTATTTCAGCGGAAGTAATATATGTATTTATTGTTTCAGTGGGGCGGGAAAGTACTTGCCTATATATAGCATTTCCAAGTCAAATTCAACCTTTTCCAAACCAAAGTCAACCTTTTCCAAACCAAATTCAACTTTTTCCATTTCAAATTAAACCTTCCCCGACTTCAGCAAAAAAACATAAATTTTAATGAACTGAATTGTGAACCCCATTACAAACTTTCTGTTGCATTAGTTAAGGCTTAAATTGAACAACACTATAGTGGTTTAGTGCAGGTACTAAGTATGTGTGTTTTTTATTTTATTTTTGGTTTATTATTTTCAATCATGAACCTTTGGAATCGAGCATGGACAAACAATTTAACCCCCTCAAAATTTGATGGTTATTGTACTATATACGAGAAGGGGCATCTATACAGGTAAATTATTACACAACGGTTTATTATTTACCTTATGCTCCATGAATAACTAAAAATAATTAGTGACTGAATGATTGAATCCCGCACATTTGCATGAAACTTCAATTACCGGGCCGGCTCCAGTACACCATTTAGGGCTTTCCTGGGGGGGAGCTCGAGGATACTGACCGCAGAAAACAGTGATCTTCGCAGAAGGGGTATCTATACAGGTAAATAATAAACCGTTGTGTAATAATTTGCAGCGTTTTTCATTACAATTTAACATTTTCCTTTTTTTAACTTTTAACTGAAGTGAGGAACATAACTTTGGCGTTTGCAAATTCTGCATGTTGTAAAAAGAAAATCACTTCTCGAGTGCCTATTTCGTTGCCCATCAAACCTTCCGATTAATCGAACGCACCAAGTCATACGAAATATCGGGTGTACACCACACTTTTTTTTAACTAGGGAAAAAATGGGAAAATCTTGAAAAACGCTTACGCTTTGGAGGGACCGCACTCCGCAGCCGTGTGAGGTTTCACTCACTAAAAACCCACTAACCCTGATCCTCTTGACCTAATCCACCCCGGATTCACTTGTTCAGCATTACTTCGGAGTGGGGTAGATCACTGGGCGATGTCACGCTCTCTTCCGATGTCTTCTTACGGTCTCCAGTTTATTACTCACCTGAGGATCGGGTCTTCCAGATTTTTTGCCTTGAGGATTCGGACTGTGTAGGATATAATCCTCTCCCAGGTCCCCTGCCTGGAGATCATCTTCCCGATCACATTAGTTGGCGTGGTTTCGCCCTCCTGTTCTTCTAGAATCTCCCTTTCCCTGCTCCACCAGGAACAGTGGAAAAACGGCGTCGTCGTTTGGTGAATTACAGTACCAGCACTTTGTGGTGTCTGCTAGCGCCCTTCTGTGCAGATAGGACCGGAAGTATCCATGGCCCGACAGGAACATTGTGATGTAGAAATCCACTTCTCCGTGCCTCCTGTCAAGCCATGGGCGCACCTGTGGAATAAGTACGCGGGTCCATGCCCCCCTGCCATCAGTTTACCACTAATTTTGCCACTGCTGCAACGTTCTTTCTCTCTCCTCTTTCTTGATAAGGGATTTTGACTCTTCTGTGGATCGCCGGAGGTAGATACGCTTCCTCTCCATTGCTAGGAGGTCGATTGGGATGGTGGCAGCAATGACCCCAACGGCAGGGAAGCAGATGGTACGATAGGCGCTTGCTATTCGCAAGGCTCCTCTCCTCTGCACTGACCGCAGGTGGTCTCGGTACTTTTTAACTTGTAGGGCCTCAGCCCACATCTCCACTATAATAATTTGCAGCGTTTTTCATTACAATTTAACCTTCTCTTTTTGTGAACCTTCAACTGAAGTAAGGAACATAACTTCGGCGTTTGCAAATTCTTCATGTTGTAAAATGAAAATTACTTCTTGAATGACTATTTCGATACCCATCAAACCTTATGAACGTACCTCATCTGATGACATACGAAATACCGGGTGTACACTACACTGTACGCTACTGGTATGACATCAGATGTGGTGCATTCGATTAATTAGTTCCATTATCGCCTCAGATCAATGTCTGACGAGTTGAGGCGTTTCTCCGTCACATTGTGCACAAATAAACAATGGTTCGAACCGTTTTAATCCGAAAGTTGAGGCGTTCCACCTTCACAGCGCGTCAGTGAGGCGTTTCTCCTTAACATCGACCGATTTTCCGATGTTTAAGGTGGGAATTAACCCCCACGTCCGAACTGAATTTTGAAATGGTGACTTCACCATCGAAATGAGCAGGCCAAAAATAGGGTGCGTGAGCCTCTTTCGTAAACATTGGAGTTGAGGCGTTTTTCTTTCACTCGGCAGTTTTGCAGTGGGACGTACACCATATAATTTCAGTACATTTAAATGCCTGGAGGCACGCCCTCCATTCTGGCGCCCTTAGTCACACCAAAATTGAGCTGAGGTAAGTATTCAACAATGCGCAACGCCGAGTAATAGCCGATTTCTAAGCTTATCCATCGAAGAACCAACAACCTCCTCGGTATACCGGTAGTAAGTAGGTAGGCACACCTGTTGCTACACAGTTTTATCATAACCCCAACTCTTACTTTTAGCCGAAACCACTATTTTTTATTGCGACACAACTTAATCCAAAAAATACAAGCCCCACCCGTAGAAACCGCGGTATCTTGCGTGTCATGAGACTACAAACCCGCTAGACTACAAGTGAAGAGCGGTCTAAACCACTTGGATGAGCAAGTTCAGTGATCTATACATCCGCTTAGATGAGCGAGCAATGCGAGCTGACATGCTGGCATAATATTCAATTCAATTCAATTCAATTCTTTATTAAAACACATATTTAGTACACAATGAAGAATATAAGTACAGAAACATGTGAAAACCAAGTTCATGAATGGGCCCCTAAGGTCTTGACGACCCTTCCAGGGGCTGGTTGTCACTGAACTAGCTAATTAGTTTGGATTGAGCGTGTACTTTTAGCTGGAAACAATATATTTACAGACAATATTCAACTTGAATGGAAAAAAAAAATTAACGTATATATGTATGGGTGTGGAGCACCTATGCCATCCATATTCCAAGATAGTAATTACCTAAATACATACTACAGTTACAATTACAGATCAAACCTATTCAAGAAGTCAGTGTGCAGGTCAGAGTTGTGCATTTGCAGCAGGTATACGCCAATTATTTTTTTGAAGGATTTAGTCGACTGGTCTGGTTTTAAGGTAGTCGGAAGTGAGGCGTACATTGTGGGAGGCAGCTCTGGGAATTTTATTGTGAAAAAATCAGTGGTAGGGCGGGGAACTCGAATTTGGCTACCCTCGCATGTTGCTCGGGTGACTCGCAGGACAATGCGGTATACATTTTTTAATCTTGTGTACACGAAGCAGGGCGCGATAAACAAATATCAGTCTTGGTGGAAGAATATCAAATTTTTTTAAAAGATAATTGATTCGCGTTCGGGAATGCGACCGAGTGACGATCCAAAGGAGGGAGTTGCACACCACATTGAGCGAGCGGAAGGTTTGGGCATATACTCCGCCCCAGAATTCTATACCATATATTAGGATACTGTATACATATGCGTAATACACCATAACGTATTAAGTTACTTTTGGAGAGCCATTTTCGTAGTATGCAGAAAAGGAAAAACGATTTCCCTATTCTCATTGCTAGGGTCTCTATGTGCATCCTCCATTTTAGGTGCTGGTCCAGTTGGAGTCCTAGATATTTAATGCTATTGACTTGCACAAGCTTAGTACAATTACATGTTTCATAATAAATTTAAATATGATTGTTCGTGGATTTTTAGATTGGTGGAATCAGGTTGGCCTGCGGAGGTTATAGAGAATGTGACATAATTGGTCTTAGAAATGTTCATTGTTACTCTATTAATGCAGAACCATTGGTGTATTTGAGTAAGAGTTTTACTTGCATCCTTGTGGACGTCCTCCCATGATTTATTTGTCAGTATTACTGCTACGTCATCAGCAAAGGCGGCGAACTTGCCACATGTTTGTAAATTGAAGAGGTCATTTATGTACGGTAAAAATAGTATAGGACCTAGAACAGATCCCTGGGGTACTCCAAATCTAATAGGCAAGGAATTACTTCGTACTTCATGAAATTCAACACATTGACTTCTTTTGGAAAGATATGACAAGAACCACTGAACTGCTACTCCATCTAATCCAAGCCTATCTAGTTTATTTATCAACCTGCTTGTCTCAATGGGGTCGAATGCTTTCGTTAGATCAATGAAAACACTAAAAACCTTATCCCCATCATTTAGTGCATTTGAAATTTCGTTAATTACTTCAGCAAGAGCGTCTTGAGTACTCCGATTCGGTCGATAACCGTACTGTGCAGGTGATAGTACATTGTTAGTTTCCAGGTAATTCACAAGTTGCGATTTGATTATATTGTCAAAGATTTTGGCAAAGTTTGAGAGCAATGAGATTGGTCGATAATTTGACTGCGAAGACCTAAATCCTTTTTTGTATAGAGGTCGAACTACTACGATTTTTAGTGAATCTGGAAAACAACCATTAAGTATACTGCAGTTAATTATATGGGACAATGGAGCACTAATATATACTCCTAATGTTTTGATCAAGTTAAATGATATACCATCCCAGCCAGGGCTGGAGCCACCTCTGATTGACTGAATAGTTCTGAAAACTTCTTCAGGGCTGGTTAATTGTAGGCTCATCTTGCCAGTAGTTCTAGGGGGGAGATTGTGCATAGGACTGTAATTGAGAAATCTTTCGTTCAGTTGCTGGCCAACTGATATGAAAAATTCATTGAGTCCATCAGCTATTTGACTGGGATTTGTGGTTTCGGATTCATTGATGCAAATTTTTTTCTATTTTGATAGATTCGACGCCGTTTCCTAGTGCCGTGTTAATAGTTTTCCAGAACTTGGCAGGATTCCCTGCTTTTTCAATTTCCGTTTTAAAATAGGAATTTTTCGTTCTTTCTATAATGGTTTTGAGTTTATTCCTATATCTAATATAGCTTTTTCGCAGTGATTCATCATTGGGGTTATTTTTGCTAAGATTTGCCAATTTATCGCGCTTATTGATAGAAGTCACTATGCCACTTGTAATCCAAGGTTTAAGTTGTCCCATTTTATGATTTTCGGCTACAGAAGGTGGAGAGCTTAAGTCTATACAATGACTGAGAACATTGAAAAACAAATCATATGCATCGTTGGTATCACTTTGATTATATACATATGACCAGTCGATAGACTGCATGATTGACTTCAGTTTATCATAATTAGTTACCCGGACATAGGTTACCTTTTGTTGCTTATCCTTACAAATTTTCGGATCACCGGTTCTGAAAGCAATAGTTGAGTGGTCAGTAATGTTTGTGTGAAATATAGCTGAAGCTGAGTGCCTAAAACCATCGGAGGGAGATTTAACCATAACGTGATCCAGACACGCTCTTTCCCTCGTAGGTACTTCAATCCAAATTAGGTATATATATATCCTAATTCTAGTAGACAATTATAATAATCCGACACAAGTGGATCATTACCAATGTTCATGTTGAAGTCGCCAATGAGGATGCTCGTATTTCTGCAGTTCAGTTGTGAAAGTTGTGTTTTGAAGTCCGTGAGAAATGAAGAAACTGAGGCTGTGTGTGATCGATACAGCCCAATCACAGTGAAATGTTTTTGATTAAAGGAGAGGTCTAATTTAAGTGTCGATGCGCCGGTAATGGAGATTTCTGTTGCATCATCAATCTGGATGTCGTTCGCTACGTAGGCAATAACACCGCACGATTTGTTAATGGTAGCGGAGGTCACTTTCAGGGAATAGCCGTGCACAGAAAATACGCTGGCGTAGTCGCAGGCGGATGTGAACCAAATTTCAGTAAGGACGATAACCTTAGGTTTGTTTGTCATCTGGTCTGAGTAAATTAAGAACTGATCCCAATTAGCTTTCATACTTCGGATGTTCAAAGACATTATGGTGAATTCTGATAGTGAGAAAAAGTATTATTGCATATAGTAGTTTCAAGTCCACCGTCATTTTATATCATTTCATATGTCATAATTGGTTCTGTTAATAAGGCAATAAGTAAGGCAGTAAGAAATATTTCTTCATTTTTATTAACGGCTTCACAAACCTTCCGTACGTACTCATCCACGTCCATTTTGCTTGGCGATCCCATTATTGGGCCACGCAATCACTTCACTGCACCCGTGCACCGTAGTTATGAAAACAATCGCGCTCACTGTAGATGTTCTCGCTTAAACGGCTGAACGACAACTGATATTATATCTGATATATTAACTATTATGTGAATAATATTCTCTCGATAGGCGAGTGTTTTACTTTAATGACAATTCTCGAATACTGTGCACGGAGTATGACTCTGATACGGAAACATCTGATGGCCTAGATCTGGAAGCAGAGGTCAAAGTCCAGCCCATCATCGCATGTTCATTGATGAGTCTGACATGGCCCTGTATTGTTGATTCAGGGGCTGCGGGTTACCGCACTAGCCAGATGAAAGGTGTCCGCATGGACGCACACAACGCAGCGCCTTGTACTACATATTCCATCGCCCTTTGGCCCAGGCATGTTCTGAAGGTGTGTTGTGCGATGTGCAAGATATCTTATCATGCAACGTACGACCAGCCGTTCGTTCACGGGGCTTGGAGATTGTACCTGAAAAACCACAATCAACATGAACGTGAATCGAACGGTACCTGTTAAATCCCAGGTGTTGTTATTAAGGAGAACATTCTAGCCATGCAGCATGACCTTAATAAACTAATTTTAGCCCACAGCTCTGTCCACAAATTGAACACTTTCTTCCCCCAACGTTTTTGTTATTCAAAACAATTGCTTATTGAGCTAAATTACCACTTCAGACATTCTTTGTGTTAATTTTACGGCGCTAAATCCATTACAAATTTGGACAATTTTTAGATAGGTGGGAAAACTCATTTTTATATAATTTTGATTAAACAATATTTTGTGGATGTAGAAGTATTCAATGTGGCTACTGCGCGCTTCGGCTACTTTCACTTCTACGGAACCCTGTATCACCAAGCTGTATCTGCAGATCATATGAAGGAATGTTCTGTAAATGTGGGAAAAATCCGGTAGATACTCAAGTTGCGAGGGGAGTTGCTGAGCCCCAGCTATGCATTATAAGCCTTGTACAGAGGAGAGTCGTGTGTCCACCGTACAATGTGAGGGCTAAGGAGGACTTTTTCATTTACGTACTAAGAATAGACCCTGCCTTAGATTCTAGGATTAGGGACTTCGGCGCCTACACGTTGGACGCCAACAATTATATTATGACCCTGCATCTTGGGCGAAGCTTTAGGTTTGTGGATAGCGCCTGATGGTACCGAAAAATGTTTATGGCTGAGCTATGAGGGGCTAAATCTCGACCAGTTTCGGTAGATCACAGCACCCATTATAATTATCTTCAACAACTACTGTTGTAGCTACAGTTGTAGGTACTTATTATACTGCCATCAGAAGCAGAAAAGTCGCAAATGACAAACCTGACTTGGAAAAAATGCGCCTGTAGAGTTCGAGTTGAAATTTGCCAATGTGAGCGTTAATTTTCGGAATTTTCTTGAACTTAAACACTTATTTTCAAGGAAATTCCCCGCTAAATCGATTGTTAAAATCGAAAAACGAGTTTTTTTAATGGGGCGATAGCGAAAAACAGCATACGAATCGTTTTGAATACAAACGGGAGTGAGCACTTATGGGCAAACTCAATAAATATATATTATTATTGTTATTATTTAACGAAGTTTTCAAACCCGTATGTCTGCATTTTACTACCACATATGTGCAAGATACTTAGCAAAACAAAAAAAAAAACGTATAAGCTGTCAGATACGGCTTATTATGCCTTGTAAAAGATATTTACGAGTTTTCGCTTAGTAAATTCACCCAAAAGTACATTATCCCATTATTCGTAAGCCGTTTATGAGATATTTCCCTTGCAGATACGGCTCTGAGACTCTAAAACTCAGTAGAAACCCCCCTCCCCCCAAAACGGTGGCGGGGGGGTTAACTTATTTTGGCCAACAATTCAGATAGTACTGGTTGGGGGGGGGGGGGGGTAAATTATTTCGGTCAAAAATTCAGATACGACTTCTCTGCTTCTAACGACAGTAGGATTATTTAGGAAAGGGTAGAGGTTTTATGACGTAAGTTTTGAAACCACTCGCAGCATTGTCCGTCCAGCCGTTCTTTCACAGCTAGGCCTTCAAGTTTGAACCGAAAACCTTCGTCAACATGAGTGTGAATCATCCAAATTAGGTTAAAATTGAGAAATCTGTTGAGGGTCCTACTTATAGGTTCAGCAAACATCTGAATTTCAGAAATGACCGGGTAGACCAGTGTGAAATGGGCCACAGAAATTCCAGCCACAGATTCCGGGCGCTGTCTAGACTCACCCGCAACACACCGAGGCAAGGCCAACCCCTTCAAGGCCTAATATCATTTGTACCGGTTAGGGAGTTCGTGAGGTCGAATGGCGCGTTGAAGGAGAGGGATGGGGGGGGGGGGGGGGGGGTACGCATATGTATTTATATAACTGTAATTTATTGCCGAACGTTAGGGAGCTTGTACTTCGAACCTGGTTGGCTTTTGATGCGTACTTTTTGTGTGCGTGTGTGGGTAGGTAGGTATCCACCACTAAAAAGACCCTACTAAATCAGGGTCTTACACCAATATGGGAATTCAGCGATCTGTGATTCCATTTTTGGAATTCACGTACTTTGTTTTTACCTACAACGCAGAGGAGAAACTACCATTATACAGGAAAAAATAAACCGTTTTGTAATAGTTTGCCGCGTGTTTTGGTTTTTAATTGTTCATCTTCAAAATAAAACTTTCTTTTGGCAATGCGAACGAGGTTCAGGATGCACTGAACCGGATTGGGATCGAAAAATATTTCAAAAACTCATATATGTACCTACTAGTATACTCACTGAAACTACCGCGGTGGATTTTTTCCCGAAAAGTCGACTACACAGCTGATCCGATTCACTTGTTATGATATCGAGTAAGTCGCTTCGACAGAGGAATTGAAAATAGGAAATCGTTCCTCAGTCCCTCTTTTATAGGTAGGTCATTACTTCTCGATAGAAAGTATGTCTGCATTCGGTCCTGTTGCATTGCATGAATGGGCCGAACGTGATTGGAAATCATGGAGTCACCAGTCAGCCAGTTCCCAGTTACCCTCTAAATTTGGTCTCAAAGAACAGGAGTTTAAGGTAAATCTTGCGTAGATTCATATAGTTATTCTTTGATACATTTTAGGTGAGACCAACTGGAGACCAACCCTCACCTACCCTCAACATTTCATCTCAACAATACGTCTGTTCTGTATGTATTAGCTGCGGGAATTTCAACGGTACTGCTTAACAGAACAGAGGCCTAGAATAATCGTCTGTACAGAAAATAACAGGCAGACGGAAAGAATGTGCAGCCATTTTTATTCTCAGACAATTATACGTCCCTTCCATTCCTTGGGTTGAACCAACCAACCGGAACGTCAGGCTCAGTTCACTCGAACAGCCTCGGCTAAAAAATATCCACAATGTGGACTTGTTGAGAAAGACCGTGATTCTGAAAAGGTCCCGCGTCCACTGAAATGACTTCTAGTCAATCCTAAGCCGGAACACGGGAGAGAAAGAAAAACTCGGGCGAAGGGGAAACTAATCACGGAGTCTGGCGGTTAAATGAAAGCTCGTGAGTCTCGGAACACTATCTCACACTACTCACACGTCTTCCACTATCCCATCTGAGCTTCGGATTCCTGTCTAGAGTTCATGACCGCCTCTAGGGATGGCCCTCCCTCATATCAAACCCTGTCAGGTGTGGCTGTTTAGCAGTTTGTTTCTACTAAAATGGAGCGTTTCTGGTGATCGAGGGTTGGAAAGTCACGGCCTCCACGGACTGGTGGATTGGTCCATTTGTTTATTATTCTTAGTGTATTCATAGACTGTGTGTCTTTGGCTTCTTTCTGGCTCAAACGGCTGCACGGAATGCGATGAGGTTTTTGCAAAACATTTGCGTATTTCCGCCTCATCATTAGCAAATAGAAATTTGACCCATCCTCATCCAGTAGACCCACATCAGTATCATGGTAATGTAAAAAGTAGTCGTAGCTGATTTACTTGTATCAATTACAAGTAACCTGAATAAGTTACTGAATCAGTAAGTTAATGAATCGTTTGTTTCTTTGTCATTTCTGACGACGTGATACCTGGGTCGCATCTGTCCTCCCCTCACTATATTCATGGTTGAGATTCATATTTATGTTCGATGAGTTGAAGCTGCTCCTATTGGAGGACAGCTGATCACATCCGCGACGCTGGCTGGGCAGTCGGACGAAAAGTCATCCTGAAATGGCCGTTACTTTACTTTTGCTTCCTCACTGCCGAAGGCAGGGGAACCTTGGATTCGTGATTGAGTAAAAAAAAAAAAAAAAAAATGTATGTCCTCCAAAATGAAAATCACCACTACCGTTTTGCATTTCAGACATCAGGTAACATTTTTGATTCCGTGTCTGCCTGTCTGTCTGTCTGTGGTAATTCCTTGTAACGCCAATAACCACCCAAAATAATGGTTGAAATGGGCGGAAATTCGGAGGGTAGGTGCGGATTGGGTCACAGATGGTCCCGTACCTAAATCATTGGAAAATTACCGTAACTTTTGTCTGCACATTTGCAAACGTGAAATACTTGGACCGCCCATAACTGCCCTAAATATCTTTGAAATGAGTTCAAACTTGGAGGGCCAATCAGGAATAATACTTTAATAGTTTCCTATGAATTTCATTGGAACGTAATGTAATTTTCGTCTGCGCATGCGCGAACATGAAATGCTGATCATTTCCTTGTAACGCTTCTAACTATGCGAAACATAGTCGTGAAGAACTGCAATTTTGAGGGTACACGCGAATTGGGTCGCAGATGGTCCCGTTTCAAAATCATAGAAATCGTTCTATCTGCGCATGTGCAAACGTGAAATACTTGAAACGCTTATAACTACCCTTAAATAATGTTGAAATGAGTTCAGATTTGGAGGGTCGATCAGGAATAACTTTGATAGTTCCTTATGAATTTTATTGGAATCTTAATGTAAATTTCGTCTGCGCATGCGCGAACATGAGATGTTTACCATTTCTCTGTAACATTTTTAACTCCGCGAAAAATAATCGTACAGAGCTGAAATTTTGAAGGTTCACGCGGGTTGGATCGCAGGTAATCCCATTCCAAAATCATGGAAATTTTTTCGTCTGCTCATGCGCAAACGTGATATACCTACTTGAAACGCCCATAGCTACCTTAAATATCGTTGAAATGAGTTTAGATTTTAAGGATGGATCAGGAATAATATTATGAATTTCATTGGAATCGTACCGTAACTTTTGTCTCCGCATGCTTTAATATGAAGTGTTGACCATTTCTTTGTAGCGCTTCTAACAACGCGAAAAATAGTCGTAGAGAGCTGAAATTTTGAGGGTATCCGCGGGTTGGACCAAAACGAAACTACCCAACTATTCTTATACGTTCATGTGATAGAGGGGAGGAAGCTATAAATACTGCCTACTCGAATTGGCAGACGTTTTTACTCAGGTAGTGTAAAAAGTGTCTTATGCGGTCGTAGTGCGTGTGTCAAGGCATTCCGTACGCCAGCACATGAAGATCGTGCGGGAAAAATAATAAATGTTCATACTGATTGAGGTTCGGGAGCTGCTCAGTTTGAAATCTCAGTAGGATTTGCCTGGGGAATAAAGCGAACCTCAAAAAATATGCAATAAGCTGCGAGTTCTCTTTCAAATTCCAACCCGCCGTCACAAAAAAGGAAATCAGAAACAGTTTTCAAGGAAATGAGAGAACGGACCGGTTTCCGCCATCGAATCCCGACAGTGCGACCCGCTCATCCTTTCAATATTTCCTTTCCTCGACTGAATGATAACGGGAAGACCTACAACCAACCCAATCTTTTATTATCGTAGAATATTGTATTATACCGTTATACATTATTGTATAAACAATATTATACAATATTGTATCATGTTGTGCAATAATGTATGGTAGTATTGTACAATATTATTTTATAATGTATAATATTGTTAATATTATCGTATAATTTATTTTTCCCACCGTATAATAGGCAAGTGTGTGGGTCCTCCTTTCAGGAACAAACGGTTCCGCCGATTTTGATGTTTTTTTAATTCATTTTTTCAATTTGTTTAAATGTGCACAATTCATTATTCTCATAATAGGGCTATAGTCATGAGAATCCTATGACCTCATTCTGATAGAAATCAGTGGTGCTTTACGACGAAATCGAATAAGTAGGCACGTCCATAATCAACAGAACGTGTGCATATTGTACATAGCAGCATATTTTACATGAAGGGTTTTTCTCCACATGCGACAGATGAGAGGGCTGAACTTGGATGATCTGACGGACATTTACGGATGGTCTGGAGATCTTGGGAGAGAGCCGTCGTGATGGACTAACTGGTAGGCTCCATTGTGCTGTCCGAATGCTGCCGAATCAACGGGATCGAGGTGAATTTGGACAAATAAAAACTCACTTGTTTTCGATGAACACGTGAATACGTTTTTTGTCAAATGGCTGTGAATTAGACTGGTGAAGTCGAGAACTCGACGCCAGTAATCCTATGACACCAAAACGGTTTCTGCGGTCCGAGTCAGACTCAAATTAAGACTCAATTTCGAGGCAGTAATTAAATTAACATGTTACTCATGTGCAAAAACTATTGATAAATTTATATTAATGTCTTATCTCTTCAGCTAATATATTTATGAATGGTTTGATAACCAATACCGTATTGATAGCCTGATTGATGTACAAGTGGACTCAGCTTATTATAAATGACGAGCCAAATTGAAATATCGTTCATTCGAAATTTTGTTGATGAAAACGCCGTATGATTAAAGTTCACAGCTTTTTCATTAATATTTTCCTTTTTTTCCTCGTCGAGAGCGAAGCGGTGGAGGTTGGTGATTTATTGCCGGAGTCCACCGGTGGTGATGATGATGATTGTGGTGAGGGGTGAGGGGGGGGGGGGGGGGGGGTGCTGAGAGATTGAAATGGACCTTCACCCAACCCTCATTTTCCTCCGCTGTCTGAAGCCGGTGATATTTTCTTGGTGAAATTTCCTCTTTTTTTTCTCAGGGGGGGATTATGAAACGTTGGCATAATACAGTTTGGACGATGAAATGAACTGATTTTTGTGATCATATTCTCAAGACATCGCTTGTGAAAAATTCGCCTACGAAAATCCCTCGCGGTCAGTTATTTGAGAGCATGAAAGTTATCTGAACTAAGAAAAGCGTATCAAATTCTGTTCTCAATACTCACGAACCTTCATATACCTACACATCTTTCTCGTTTTATGGCATTCGCAATTGGCACCGTTATCTCAATTTTGGTTTATTGTTTTCAGTTTATTATTCAGTCTCGTTCCGGAAGCATCTGAGCGAGCATCGGTCTCGCATCGCGATTGTTAACCTCCAATTATCGCAGTGGCCTTACCTGCGTTATAGGACGGAGTCCAATCATCCTGATTTAAAAAAAAACTACATGATAAAAATAAAATAGTCTATTTCCACGTACACTAGCAAACTGTAGACCGGTTTCGGTTGTTACACCATCGTCAGTACACTATAGAAGTCAGTATTCTATAGTGCACTGACGATGGTGTAACAACCGAAACCGGTCTACAGTTTGCTACTGTACGTGGAAATAGACTATTCAATTTTTACCCTGTAGTTTTTTTGCTATGGATTTCCACTATTCCGCCGCAACTGATTTATGTTATATCCCGATTTTAGTTCCAAAAGCTGCTAACACGTTGTACCTCAAAATGAACAAAAACTATTTCCAAAGTCCTGTTCGCTAGGTTCTACCGATTTTTGAACTGATTGCTGATTTAGCAATGCACTCAGTACAAACGTAGGATTTACGCGATACTCTAAATTGCCATTAACATTTTTTTAAAGTCGTAAACATTTAAAATTTCATGAAATTTTAAATTTAGTTTTGGAATTCGATAATCCCAGCTAGTCATATTTTAGAGTTTTATTTTCTGAGCTCCAACAAATTTTCAGATTGAATCGGATGTATAAACCGGCGTAATCATGGAAATAGGAATCCTCGGGGGCTAATGATAGCCGGGTGGCGGTTCCTTTGAAGCGAGTGAGGCACCCTTTCACACTGTTTCTATAGTAATGACATTGTTTTGAATTTCTTTGTAGTTGTCGGGAGTCTGCATAGTCCCGTTTATTATTTTTTGCGTCCACCAAGATAGATTTCGAGTCTACAAGATGACGGGGTCTTGGTAAGACTTCCGAGGATAGACATTGTTGGGAATTGCTTTCCAGTTTACCAAGCTGGGGGAAGCCTCGTGATCACTTTCAGTGGGCGAAAAATTGTTTCCTCAGATATGTATCAAAATTTCCACAAGCGGTTTACATACAGACCTTCCTGAACAAATTTGGTTAGTTGTCCGTTGGTCTGTGTGTCCGTTTGTGTGAGAACGTTCTATATATGTTCACGAATATTTGCAGCTTACATCATGCATTAATTCCTTCAGTTCCGAATTTCTAAAAAATCTATTGTACGAAATATAAGGTAGGTAATAATATATGCAGTATTTCGTTTGCTGAACATGTAGATAATCAGAGTTATAGCTGCAATTCTTTTGAATCTTTATAAACTATAACTGTATCCGAGTGGCGAATAAATTGAAACTTACCCAAATGTGGGCCATTCTAAAAGCGTTACTAAAATGCTGACTGCATGAAAATCATATTTACACCATCACCGGGCATTTCCAAAAATCAGGCCTTTTCGACTTTTCACTGTGACTTGCTTGGTTGGTTTTCTTCCTCATTACCAGAGGTAGGGAAGCCATACATTCATCCAAAGAGTAGAACGTTTTGTCCTACCAAATCAAAATGCCCATTTTCGTTTTGCGTTTCGTAGGTTTGTGAACAATTTTGTTTCCCTGTCTACCTGTGGTCAATTCCTTGTCCTGGCCAAAACTTATTATATATACTTACCCACTATTTTGCATTCGGATTTTGATGAAATTTGCAGGGACTGCATGATGACGTTCTCTTATGAATTTCATCGCCATCGGGCTAATGTTTGAATTTAGTTTAACATCGATTTCTTACCGTCTAGTAGCCAGATTTTTCTCAAATTTGGACGGTAGTTGGGTGCTTGCCCCAAGATGCTTGCCTATGAACTTTGTCGCAATTGGTTCTTCAATAGTCAGTGCGCATGCGCAAACTCAAAATTTGTTGTCACAGGCAAAACTCCGAAGGTATTCGCCCAATTTTGATGGGATTGCCAGGAACTGAGGGTTAGCCCTAGATGGTCCCTTAAAAATTTCAACGCCGTTGGCCAAATGGTAGCGTGTGCGCATGCCCAAACGTAGCTTTCCTGAAATACCGACATCTCATGATCTAATGGCACGATTTTTGTGTCGGGTAGGAAAACATTCGTTTGAAGGGCCAGCCCAACTTTGATTGGCATTGGTAGTTGTCACTGAATGAATTTCCCATAATTACATACGGTCTCTAACTACATTGACCCAGCAGGAGGCCTCTTAGAAAGAAAACTAAAAACAATCGGATGTGCGACGGTTATTACATGTCGCTCGCCTTTTACATTGAATAGGAAGACGGGTTCAAATTTTGTATATCTTTGCCTACCTGTAGCTATGTAGGTATAATCGCATCGCTAATGTAAAAGTAGGTAGCAATAATTTTCAATTTACTCATCTGCAGCTACTTATGCAGGTTTGAATACATTATCAAAATGAACTATATCTACCACCTACTAACTAGTTCTGAACACAGAAATAGAAACTCTGAAATGTGACCAGGTAGGATATTTGAATTTAAATATGTTAAAAATTTCATGAAATTCAAGTCGATTCCTAAAAGTGTTGCGCAAATTCTACCTTGTTATGGAATAGCAGAATGGCAGAGCACCTCGATTCTGAAGCTGTTTAGCGAATAGAAATATTGCTAAGGAATACTTCACAGCCGTATTATTATAAATAGATAGGTACCAATCTATTATTGGTTGTTGGAGTAAGAAAAAATTACATTTGCAAGTTTTCGACTGTTTCGAAGTATATATTAGAATTTTGAAGGGGAGTTCGAGGGTCACTCAGTTCTTCAGTTTTACGGCCAAGACGTAAAAGAGAAGAATTAATTGACCCTCGAGATCCCCCTCAAAATTCTAATATAATCATACTGCACGTGGACGACGTGCAAGAAAATCGAACAAATCAAGTCCTAAACATAAAGTGAAGAATTGACTGACCCTCGTGATCCCCGTCAAAATACTAATAAGAACAAAATACCCAAGAAGGAAACACCCGTGACAAAAAAATATCCAAACTCACTCAGTCGTATTTGTAGAAAGAGTGAGATGGTAGAATAAAAACATAGGTGCCTTGTGATGAATTGAAATTGGCGTATTTCATCACGGTGGTGTGAGGATATGCCCAGGCGGGTTATGAGCGAATCACCACCCTTTCCTGGGATCTTTTAGGAGATTTGGCTGTTGGTTATGGGCGGACCACCACCATACACAGCATCTTTTGAGGATTGGAGAAAGAGGCAAGGTTAGGAAGAGAGAGAGTAGCCAGCGGCTAGAGGAAGCGTAGAATGAGGAAAAAGATGCAGGTATTTGTAGACCCGGTGGCTGTCTCCCTCCATCCCCTAGTTTGTAGGGGATGGTGGGGAATCAGGCTGGGCTTCCAACCCCTGCGTCTTTCGTCCCCACTGCTGCGTGTTTATTTGCGAGATCTAATATTTGCTAATACAAAGTTGTGGGTCTGGGAGGATCCACGACATGCCTCATTCACTTCAACGGAATCGCCACCCGCCTATTATTATCCCCTACTCCGATTCGTACTTCTACGATTACGCAGGATATACCCATCCGATTTTCAAACTGGAAAATGTTCTGAACACAGAAAATATAATTCTAAAATATGACTAGCTGGGATTTTCATATTTCAAACTTTGAATTCAAATTTTCATGAAATTTCAAATGATCATGAAAATATTGAGTGTGGCCTAAATTCTACATTTGTACGGAGTACGTTGCATAATTCATATCAAAAATCGGTTGATCCTAGCGGTCAGGGGTTTGGAAACCGCTTTTACCCCAATAGGTGCCGCCGTCTGTTGAAAAAATTAATCATCAAACAAACGGAATGATTGGCCTCCTTGCTATTACTTATTCCAAATACAAGAAGCAGATCCAACATGCGGTTTGACAACTATTTCTCAAATTACCAAAAACCTTGAAAGGAAAATGAAATCAGAGACAATCAATTCGTTTAGTACCTAAGGAAAATCGTCTGAATAAGTTAAAAGTAGGTAGCCTAATCTATAACGACCTATGGAAAAAATGATCCCAAAAAATGTGCCGACTCATTCAACGAATATTTTTCAACCATGGGATCCCGCACACAGAATGAGAGATCTAATTGAGGAAACTGATATCAGACGATCTAGTGGACCTGTAATAGAAAAGAAATTATCTCATTTTGAAGTGGTAACTGTAGGAATGTCGGTGACATGATAGATTCGTTTAGGTGATTCAAGCCCTGGATACGATGGGATAAAAGCTTAAATATTGAAACCAAACAAGGACTTTAAACAAATAGATAATTTATTAACAAAGCATCTTTCAAGGAAAGTTTCCTGAAGTCTTTAAGTTTGCCAGCGGGTAGAAATTTTTAAATCGAATTCTACATACCCAGAAACGGAAACCATCTAATTTTGAGGAGGAGGGCGGGTTCATTATTGAAAACAATATACTGCTTGGTATTTCTTCCCGTATGCCGCACTTCGAACTTTCCTTAGTTACCTACCAAGAAGTAAAATTGATGAAATTTGGTTTGTAGGTCCCACTTGGTTCTAATTGGTCCGCGAAGCTCGGCGTTACTGTCAGTCATTTCTAAGGGGGTGAGCATCGGGGTTTTCTTGGGTTCCACGCCGTAGCTCGAAAACTTTCAAAAGGAGGGTATGGGTTACCTATGTGACACTTTTAATTGATTCAGAACTTGAGTATTTTTTTTTTTTTAAATACTACCCGGATCGTTATAAGTCCAGCTGTTCGTTCACAGTAAGGTCCTGAAATTTGAACCGAAAAGAGTGTGAATTAACATGGGTGTGAATTTTATATATATAACAAAGATAAAGAACAAAAGGAAGGGTGAGTCCTTCCACCTATAACGGTGAAGACAGTTGAATGATCAGGATAAGTTGGCAGATCAGTGGGCTCAGTTTCAGAACATTCCTCAGGTGGTTCATTGTAAAAGTAAGTGAGTACTGGATAAACTCTGAAAATTATTACAAAATGGTTTGTTATTTCCCCGTGTAAAAACCCTCAAGCTCAATTAATTCCTATCAGCGTAAGACCCTGATTCACTAGGGATACCACCGATGTATTTTCTGTGCATGCGTTACCTGTTATAATACTAATAATGGAGATAATATATCCGTCCATTTGTTACGCCTGTTACGAGAATACCTATGTATTTTCAAGTTCATTAGGTACGTATATGTCATGATGAGGTTTCATATAGCACTATCAATTCGTAGCACTATCGATTGACATACTGGTCCGTTCACCAAACACCCTGATGTGTGATTATTGTCCTCCGCCTCCGCCGAACTCGACCGGAATGCTGCACCTATGGGAAACTACTTATACTAGCGCTACCTACCTGGAGTGTATACGACAGCAGGCTCCTTTGAAACTGAAGTAGGTAATTAACTTGCAGGACGAACCTTTGTGCTGGCATACATTGTGCGATCGATTCTGATCATTTTACCCGTTGTCGCATGAATTCATCATACATGCGTTAATCAGATCGAGGTATTACAAATTCCATGAAGTCCTACGGTGTGTCCACAAGAGAACATTACTCAAACATGACATATTGTGATGACCAAGTTGAGGCTCCAGATTTGAGACAATGCCAACTGTGCTTTGAATCTCCATCCTCTGCCGACACTGTGCATAATATTTCTAAGAGATAATATTATATGAATCGTGGTGAAGGAAGATCTCGAACCTCACACACCACTCAACTTTTATAGAATTTTCGAAGAGCGAATGCGTGTAAAGAGTACACGCCTTCATTCACTCCCAAATTTGATCTTAGTTACTAGCATGCAATATGATATTATTGGTTAATTCAGAATTCATGTTTGCAAAAACCGTGGTTGAGACGAAACATTTTTTTCTTTTTTTTCTGCTAGGTAGGAAATACCTAAAAACTTGAAAGATGAAGAATGCTGTTTACACGACAGAACAGGTGAGGACCCCCCTCCACAACTCGGCCTGCTTGGGGGGGGGGGGGGGGGGGGGGTCTCCGTTCTTAATTTTTCGTACATCCATCATCGAGGGGCCCCTGGGTTTTCAACCCTCGGGACTGTCAAGTGCCGGGGTTGTGGAAGTTTAAGTCTCCATTTTTCACATTTGTCGCTATTTGATTGGGCCGCAACCTCACATACATAGGTAACGGATCGAGCTGAAATTTTGCGCACGCACTCGTTATGCTACAAGGAAATTCCTTATGTGCCTCTTCCCCCCCTCACACCTTCAACCCTTCACGTTTTTGAAATTTTAGGTACTGGGAAACATGTTCACTTCAACAATGCATAAAGAAAGTGATATCACACCCTAGAAACATGTGATATCCTCCACAAAAACAACCTGTTGTAAAAATGAACCCGCAAAAAAAGTAAATAGCTAGGTAATACTTAGATCGTACTGATTAGGTACTAAGTTGGTTGTAGTGAGTGGGCACTAAGTAGGTAGGTGGTGGTAAGTAGGTACATACTGAGAAAAGTTTTAGGTAAATTTACTTGATCAATGCAAATAGATGTGATATTCCCTTTTGGCAATTTGTTTTTCTGAAGGGAGTACATACCCCGTTTTTTGTTCCTATAATATGAGTGAAAGGTTTAATCGGGGTGTTCTCCTTCGGTATCCAACTTATTATATAGATATTGGTTTGTTTCGGAATATTTCCAATTTAAGTAGAAGTAGTTAACTTAACCTTCATGGGTTATTTACTTTATTTCGTAGGAGTTATCCACTGATCCAAGTTATTCTCAAGGATTTGACTGAAGGAAGTGAATGAATATTGATTGACCTTGTAATACATATTAATAGGAAGCGGGTCTTGTGAGCTGGGTTATTTGAATTTCCGTTGGGATAGAGCCGCACCGAGGCTCCCAAGTATCGCGTTAGTTTCCCTAAGTGCAACAAGGGCCCTCCGCCCTTGGAACAATCCGCTACCGTGAATTGGGAAGGGAGCGATACCTACGGAGCGAGTTAATGGTCTGAGAGGAATCGGATCAGTTGGAAGATTTCGGAGAGTTCCTTCAGATTCCTTGTAACGCTACAGACCGGTGATTCTCAAAATGTGTTTTTGTTTTGATGGTTGGGGGGGGGGGGGGGGGGGGGGGAACATTTGTTAAAGTTGCTAAATTATTCCGAAAAATTACTACAAATTCAACAAAAATAGAATAGAATGATGACTCGACATTTGAAAATGCTGTTTCAATAGTCTTAAATATTTCTAAAAAAAAAAAGTCGAATCCAAGTTATTAAGTTAAGTGGTTGGGGGTCAACAAAAAATGTTTGAAATTGTCAAACAACTTCGGAAATTCGCTCATTATGGATTTCTCGATTTATCAATGACATCTTGTGAAAGTATTTTCGTAAAATTGGTATAGGATTTTTTTCATTTCGTGTACGGTGTTAATAAAAATTAAATAGAAAATGTATTGCAAAATGATAATCAATTATTAATTCAGTTTTGCTATTTGGGAACAGTAATTCATGAAATTTGACACTATGGGGTATGTTGTAAAAATTGATTCCGCCAAAAGGATTGATATCCGTTGCCTCCAAGGTGAAACCAAACAGCGTTGAAAGAAATTTCATGGTTTTAGGGGGAAGGAACAGGTTTGTATATACACATATCCAATAGAGGGATATCCACAGGTTTCTATATGCACAACAGTGAGGTGCAAAGCAGCGAGCATGCTGTTTTGCGGCTAAAATGGATATCAATCCTTTTTGCGGCTGAAGAGGTTTTTCCTTGGCGGGTAAACTATTACAACAGGGTTGCTGTTGGTGGGGGGGGGGGGGGGGTGCAGTAATAATAGAGTTTTTTTCAGACATCCCGAGAACATATTTTAAACCTAAAGTCTACAACAGCTCACTGGTGTTTCTCGCCATGAAATCGTGGAAATTCATTTCAAAGAAAAATGGTGTTGTTGTAAGGTTGTCTCCACTAATACACGAAATTTATTTTCTGTTACTGACGATAGTTTGATCGCCAAAACCGGTATAACAGTGTATTATTTTTCGCTTATTAGTGGCAATAAACAACCTTTCAGTAACACCGTTTTTGTTTGCTCGTGCATGTCAACTTATAATCAGCAATCCCCAAGGTATCAAGTTCCATAATTTATTGTTCTCAGATGGCAAAAAATCTGGACATTGTTACACAACGGTTTATTATTTACCTGCATGAGACGCCCCTCATTCTTGGTGGTGGTCACTACCCTCGTGCTCCCCCGAGGAAAGCCCTAAATCCAGTATTGAAGCCCGAGAATTACAGTTTCAAAAAAAATGAGCGGGATTCAATAATTCAATCATTAACTGTTTGTTGTTATTGATGAAGCATAACGATTGTTCAAGACAAAAAGTACCTACCAACAAAACCAAAAGAGATTATTTCAATATACGCATGAATTAATTATCACAAAACAACCGTGATTAAATCAGGATTTCCCAAGCAATGATATCTGGATCGGTTTTATACCGTTTGATTCACGATCATGTTGACGAAGCTTTTCGGTGCAAACGAACGGCTGGATGTACAATAATCAGGGTGTTGATCGGGAATTCGGCCTAGAGACGATTGGGACGAGAAGGAGCGAGTGACCAGAAAAGTCGTGGAAAGATATATTATAAATGATTGGGTGAGGAGCTCACTCTGGTTCTGGAACAAGTCCAAATCCAATAAGGAAGTTTTCGAAAGAGTCCAGGATGCTGGTGACCTGGGTCAATCAAGGGAAAAGATGGCGACTCTTTGAATCGGGGAGGATACTGCCACCTCGGAAGGATTCTGTTAGAAGGCGAGGCGGTGCGAGGCGACTGTCCCTCACTGGATAGCATTAATAGTTCACTAATCATTATTCAACTGCGCCACCAATTCCACCAGGTCTGAACCACAGATAAAATCGTGCATAAAGCGAAAAGGCTTCTGGAGAAAACAGTGATATACGCAGAAGGAACAGGAAAAAAAAGCAAAATAGTAATAAACCGTTGTATACTATTGGCAGCGTTGTTCCATTCGCGTTCCTCCACAACAATACAAGAAAGTTACCCAATTTGATAAACAGTATCGAATCGATACGACAGTCGAATCGATCGTTGCAGTCAATCCAGTGGATGAAACCGGTAAGTAGTTATCGCTCTACAAACCTTACCATCTCTCCCGTTTCTATATTTATGAATATTTCATGGTCTCGAGTTGATTGCACTTATTAATTACTTCGTGGGCTATCCAGATGTTTATTAGGTGCCTATCTACATATGTAGATAGGTACCATTTACAATCAGGGATCGCATTTATTTTTGGCCCTTTCCCATGAAAAGAGAACGCTCGATAAACGTGAAATGAATTCGAACATATATTATGTTTTAAATTGATTGTTAAATTCATTCGGTATTTCATATTTTTATGAGAAATGTGACGATAGCTGCATAGTATCGTCACGGGAACTGTTTCTTGGAACCTCTGTCTCAAAGGAACAGTTCTTCGGCTTCCACCTCTTCTGAAACCTCCTAGAGCAAGTTAGTTGCCCTGAAGCCTTTCGATCGGTGAGTCATTTGAATGTCATTCTAATACCCACCAGTCCCTTACCCTTGCGGTTCAACCGTTCAACCCTTCTATTCTAAATCTTAGAATCCTCCCCTAGAACTTTGGCCTAAACCTTTATAGGAGAAATACAAGTTTCCTGGTAAATCTCAAATACTTATCCTTCCTCAAACCTGATAATCTTATTCACCATTAAGGTCAGCGGGAATTAATTTCCCTATAGCACAATTTTTAGCCCTGTTGGCTGGCAGAATTTATTATTCTATTTTTAGTGAGATTACTGGGACTCCAGAAATTAAGAGAACTCTCTTACTGAACTGGTTCACCTTAAATTTTCCTCCTCTAACAAGTCTTACAGGCACCACAAGAAAATAAATACGATCTGCTATTATAAATCGGCACTGAATTTAAGTAGGTAACTACTAAATAGCTTGACGATAGTCCAGAAGGTAAGTAAAGTAAACAGCCGTTCCAGGCTGGTGATTTTCGTCCGACTGCCCTGCCAGCGAAGCACACGTGATCAGCTGTCCTCCAGTGAGAGGATCAGAATTTGATCTGATCATTTAGCTCTTAACTTGGCTACTCATTGCCTCGGCTCCTCGAGGAGAGAAGGTACATAATATTAATAACTACAATCAGCTGGGGATCATAGAATATTCATAAAGATAGCGTGAAAACAGGGAGACGAGAAATAACTGGGAAACATAATGTTAAGGTTGTTTTCGAGTACTTCGGATTGCTTCCACAGGACCATAAATCAGATCCTAGATTCATTCCTAGATCCGCTAGGATCGGTGTGATGAGGATTCGATCCGACCTACGGCTAAGGTCTAGTTATAGAAAATACACCGCAGATTATTACACAACGGATTAGGTATCATTTTCCTCTACCCCCTTTCTGCATATATCACTGTTTTCTGTGATCAGGATTTTTAAAACGGGTCATTTTTAAAATTCTGATAGTCGCTTTACCTAAGTGGGACCCTCGACATAATTTTTCCCAAGTTTTCACCTAATTATTTGGTACCTAGGTCCCCCCCCCCCCTTCCTTTCAAAATTTGATGTTTTGCGTTTCCAGGCAGGGTATATTCCGAAAATGGAATATAACATTTTTGTCCGTACGCCTTAGTTCTCACTTTCCTGATTTCAACTTTAATTTAACTCCAAAATTAATGAAATTCGGTTTGTAGGTCGCATCTGGGGTCTAGTTGGTCCGCGAAGCTTGGCATCACTGTCATCTCTAAGGACTAAAAAATAGGGGTTGCAATTTTTAGAATGCCGTAGCTTGAAAACTTTCAGTAGAAGGGTTTTTATCACGGTTTGAAATTGATTGATGACCTCCAGGATATTTTGAAACCACCGGGAGAATTGTATGTCCAGCCGTTCTTTCACAGTAATGAACTGTTGTGTAGTAGTGTACAGCGGTTCGCCGTTTCTTATTTATTACTTGTTTGAACTGTGATCCAAATATGTCCTATAAGATGTTTTCATGTTTGCTTTTCTGATTATTCCGCCAGGTCATCAGGTATCATCTTTGGTATAGGAATCAAAATAATTGGTTCAGACTGTGTTTTGGATCACCTGTTTCTTGAAGTTTCTCCACAGTGTCAAAATCAGGACTCACAGCAACTTATTTTTCGCTATTCCCGTACAAACCCTGATAGTTGGCTCAGGTGAGGCAATGTACTTTGCAGTGATGATATTTGTGATGCAGAGCAGGGTCTACGCTTCAAAATGTCACGAGTTCGGCGGTCTACATTGCGGCCTTTCTAACCGGGCAATTTCACCTCACTTTGTGTAGCATCGGCTGCAACTTTGGGTTATTTGTTTGCGCCTCGGAATTGGGCCCGGAGATAAGGAGGCCATTGTAAGCCTCCCTGTAGCTGTAGGGATAATACAAAGAACGTAGTGGAGGGCGGTCCAAAATGTATTCTGCGGGACGTTCTTATCTAAGCATTTCACAAAGTCCCCTCCGGAGTTGAGATCATCCTTAGGAAATCTTGGAGAAAAGCCTTTTCTGCAGGGGTTAGGGTTTCTCGCCTTGTGTGATAGGATGAAACTAGAGCGGCTGGAGCTCCCTCGAAAATTTCATTTCGTCGTAAACTGTTCTAGGTAGATAATAAATGCACTTACAATGCAACAGATGTGCAATAGTCAATGAAGAACTGCTTCCAGGCTCGACCTTTCTGAAGGCGGGCGACCTTCAGCCTTTGATGTTCGAAGGGCTCGACGAAAAGATAGTACCTACGTTGTGGATGTAATAAAAATTAATTAACTTGTTTTAGTAGTTTTTATTAACCCTAGGGGAAGCTTTGTATCACGTCTGAGGGGAAACAAAGTTTTTGTCTCCAAAATCCAAATTTCGACTTGCGTTTTCCGTTTCAGAACTGTCTGAACAAATTCGGTTCTGAGTCCGTCTGTGTCACGGTTACTAGACTGCACGGTAAGGGTCATGGATCTTGCACTTGGGGAAAACCTGTTGACTGTGACGTCATTGATACCGTCATTACTTGGCGTCCCGTTCACTGAGCCGCTCGTTTAGCCACTCTCAGTTCTCTTCAGTCTTGATCAAATTCAGGTGGTTCTACCAACAGTGCTTTTTGATTTTGAGTCTGTGTTTCGTTTCAATCGTCGTTCTCACGACGCAAAAACCAATGGTTTGCTCCGCGATATGGGGTTGTAGTAACCATCAACGTAACCAAGCTAAGCTTGGGATTCATTTGCATCGTTTTCCGAAGGACGAAGTACTTCGAAAGTGGTGGGTTTTTTAAATGCAAAAGATCTGATTCTCTTTCGATATCAACAGCCGTAGTTTGCTCAAGACACAACTTACTTCGACGATTCGGACTACGAGTGGGATTTGAAAAGCGAGTTACTCAACATACCTCAAAAGAAAATACTCAAGCCAGGTGCAGTGCCTCAGTTATTTTTACCAGCTAACGGTCCCTCAAATGTCTGACGCCAGTCTACAAAACCTACGCTGCCGTTTGAAACAAAAACGCCTTATCTCCAATGTTGACAAAAATGAGATTTTTACGTCCCCCCCCCTTTTTGTGATATGCTCTTTTCGATGGTGAAGTCCAAATTTTAAAATTTCATTAAGAAGTGGGGGTAATTCCTACCCTCGAAATCAAAAAATCGTTGAATTTGAAGGTAAAACGCCTTATCTAACTGTTTTTTAAGGTGAAACTCCTTAACTCTGTTCAAAAACGTCTCAAACTTATGTTGATTCGTGAATATTTTTGATGGTGAAACGCCTTAACTCAGCGAAAATTGGGATAAGGCGTTTTACCTTCAAAAGTTTACTTTTTTTGGCTTCAGATTTAGGATCAGACGAATCTTGAAAAATTTCAAGGCGTTTCTCCTTCAAATGTTTGCTCAGCTGGTTTAGCGATGAGGTTTTTTTATCTTGAAAAATATAATTAGGTTATCCTGACTTGTAGAGTTGAGGTGTTTTACCTTAAAAAACAAGAGGTCGGTAACACTCTTGTTTTTGAAGGTGAATCGCCTTACATGATAGTTAAGGCGGTTCACCTACAAAAACATGGCAAAAAAATGAATTCGATTTGATTTCCCCGCCTTAAGTAGAGTTTTTGGTTTCAAAATCGATTTTTTTTCTCGATTTTTTCGATAATTTTGTCAATTCAAGCATTATCGATGTGTCTCTAAAAAATGGGTTCGATAGCACAAACTGGATGGGAACTACAGCCTGATTTATATAGAAAACTTAAAAAGCGATTTCTGAAATAGGTGGTTTTCGGAGATAAGGTGTTTTGCTTCAAACGGCAGTACGAGTGACCGTAGAACGAGAGCTGAGAAACGGGACTTCCGTCAACAAGCCAAAAATTACCTAATTTCGGCTCTGAGTACTTTCAATATCACAACCGATTCTGATGGCGATTCGTCGAGTGACCCCGAACCAGCCTTGATATTTCCGCCATTGGAAAAAAGAATTGCTCTCTTTGCAATGAACGGCCTCATGAGGTGATATTTCTCTCAGACCAAATGAGAAGTTTAAAGAAGAAAATAATGTGCTTCGACAGAAATCGGATAAAGCTAATAATGAAATTTTGAGATTGAAACACATGTCTCAAGTTCTTGAAGATAAATTGTTAGCTTCACAGCAGCAGCAAATTGTGAAAGGGAGGTGCATTTCATGGCCCAGTGATGAAATAGCAAAGGCCGTAACGTTGAGATGCATATCCTTTAAAGCTCTCACTTTTGTGAGAGATGTAATGAAAATCCCCCTGCCCAGTGAGAGTACTATAAAGCGACGTCTTAAGAAAATTCACGTCAATCCTGGTTTCATCGTCTTACTTAAGCATCGACATTTTTAAAGCACAGGCTCCGATCATGACCGATTTTGAAAGAGATGTTGCTCTGAGGTTTGACGAAATGAAAGTGAAAAGTGACGTGTATTTTGATGCTAACCGAGAAGAATTGTATGGCCATACAACTACGTAAAAGTTATGATTGTCAGGAGTTTGGTTGGAAAATGGATTCAGCCAATTGTCTACGATTTGGACACCCCAGTGACGAAGGATTTGTTTTTTACTGCAACAGAGGTAATAGAAAAAACAGGATTTAAGGTGAGAGCTGTTGTGAGCGACATGGGACCTGCAAACAGGAATTGATGTGAGATTTAGGAATATCCCGCGAAACTCCCTGAGTAAAGAACCCATTTTGCGGTAATCGCAATATTTGGATGTTCTGCGACGTTCCTCACTTCCTCAAATTATTGAGAAATCACCTTCTGGATGATGGATTTGAACTAGAAAGTGGTAAGCTGGTAACAAAAGATGCCTTCATTCTTCTGAATGAACTACAGTTGAGAGGAGATCTAAAATATGCTCATAAACTCTCACCACACCACCTTCTCGTCACTGGCACCGAGAGCCAGAATGTGAGGAAAGCTTTCGAACTATTCTCAAACACCGTAGGACAAGCGATCACATTATATACTTTACCGGAATTAAATGTTAAATAGTTTTTGTGATGAATTTAGAATTTTCATCACGGTGGCGTGAAGGAGAGAAAAGTCGCAGGCGGCGGTAGTCCACCGATCATCTACGACTTTGGGAGTAGATAGAGGTGAGTGAGGGAATTTACCTAGGCGGCGGTAATCCACCGATCATCTAGGTGAGGAGAGGTGCTTGTCTAGGCGGCTGTAGTCAACCGATCATCTAGACAAGGAGGAGAGGAGGTAAATTCCCAGGCGGCTGTAGTCAACCGATCATCTGAGAGGGATAAGGTAAGAGAGAGAAGAGAGAGCTGGTTAGAGGGAGTGTCGAATGAAGCTTGAGCTCCAGGATCCAGGGTTTTATAGTACTTGGGGGCCTCTCCCTCCAACTCCCTGCCAGGAGTTGGTAGTGGGGCCCCAGGTTGAGTACCCTGGGTTCTGTCGCTCGTATCCCCACTCATGTCTTTATTTCTACGGAGCTTTAGTTTGGCGTTTGAATGTTGGTGAGAACTTAATATTATAGGAGTGTTCCCGGGAGGGACTCACGACAGTTTTAATGTACTCATTGCTCGATTTCCTGTGTGTGACTCGAACCATCAGAAGAGTGCTTAATGGCAACTGCCTGGGGCCACAAAATGAAGCTCTTGAGAAACTTGAGCAGTTGGTAGTTTCGGTTAGAATGATAAAGAAAGCAAAAAAGAGTGAGACAAGCCAGCAAAAAAATCTGGTGGCAAAACGCGCTCTTCTGCCTTTTCAACAGGGAATACTGATTTCGATAAATAGTCTTCGCGGCTTATTTAAAGATTTAAAAGAAGAAGGATAATCTTATGTGTTACCGTCGCGTTGCAACCAAGATGTTCTTGAAAGTTATTTTTCCCAGATTCGAGGATTTGGGAGGTTTTATGACCACCCATTACCGAACATAGTGTCCCAGAGAATCAAATCTTTAATTCTGAGCAGACGTGCTGGGCTACTCATAAAAATAGCCAAAACTGTCAGCAGGAAAGCGATGCTGAAACGTTGAGTGCAGATGCTCTAAGTGAGACGATGCTGAGTTGTGATCAACGCGACACTCAATCGGACAGTGACGAAGAAAATCCAATTACTTCAGTAGAAATGGCCCATTTAGACAAAGATGAATTTACATCTAAAGAAGAGGATTATGATGAGAACAACCCCGTGCAATAGGATGAAGACATCATTGAATTGATTGCGGATATCTAGTCTACACACTCAAAAAGAAACGCTGCAAATCCCTGCACAACGGTTTATTATTTTGTATAGAATACCCATCTGTTACAGATCACAGCTCTATGTATAGATAACCCGTCTATATAATATGATATGTACTATTCTATGCATAATTATTTAGATCGCAGACCCTCCGTAGGTTAGTACCTAACCCCGTACTCGTTACTAGGTACCTACCTAAATCACGAGTTAAATGTTGCTAAAATAATTCTGCCGATGACAAACAGTACCTAACAAAAAGAAACACACATAATGAAGTTCTGAAAAGAAATTGTTGATGAGGAGTGAAAAAAGTTGCAAAAGTACCTACCAACAAACTCCAGCCCCTTCTACGTAGATGGTATAATGAACCGTTGTGTAATAATTTACCGTTGAGTAATGATTTACCGTAGTAATAATTTACCCATCAATAATACTTCAACGTTTGTTCAAGTTTCACTACCTACCAACAAACTCCAAAAGAGCCATCGTTTTTCAAATTAAATAATATCACAGAACATCCAACTCGACTTCATACTCCGCCAATATAATCAGGTGATCCCTACCAATGATTGGCCGTATTCACAAATTCCTATTGTGGGCGCGTCTCTGGTTACGAGATTTGGTTTGAATTGTATACAATTTCATTCAAACTGGAGTCGAAAATGCCTGTCGGTGCAAACTTCGGGGCCTTACTGTGAACGAACGGCTGGACGTATGATGCCCCGGATGGTCTTAAAAAACTCGCAAGTTCAAGAACTATTTAAAACCGTAAAAATATTTACGTAAAAAAATGGTATAGGCGTTTTGAAAATTTCAACCCCTATTTTGAACCCCTTAGAGATGACTCACAGTAACGTCGAGCTTCGAGGACCAACTAGACGCCGAACGGAACCTATAACCCGAATTTCATCAATTTTTTTTCATGGTAACTAAGAAAAGTGGCCCGTACGGCGTACGGCGTACGGCGTACGGCGTACGGCGTACGGCGGACAGACAGAAATATTTTTATTGCAGTTTTGGATTCTACATACCTTGAAACGTAAACCATCAAATTTTGAGGGGGGGTAAGAATTTTTTTTTTCATGCTCGATTCCAATGGTTCATTATTGAAAATAATAAACCAAAAACCTACTTGAAGCTGCGCGGTATCGTAGTTCTTCCAAAGAAACTCCCACAAATTCGAAAAAAATTGGCTTCAAACCTCATCCCGAGGATGGCTGATGAAACTAAACGAGGACTTCTTTGAAGATGTGAAGGAAATGGGGGGAATATTTAATCGATTCCTCGGAAATTCATTCAGTAAGAAAGAAAAAGTATTCACAACATTGGTGAAAGAAATGAAGAAGAAGCTCCCACAAATGAACGACTTTATTGCTCTGTGTTTCGTTAGAACTCGAACTTTCATCAGAATTAAAAACTTAAACCATCGTGCACGCCTTAACAAAAGCTCAAAAAAAGTTCACCCTCCACAAGTCGCCAAGCTACAAAAAAATGAAAAAAAACAGTGAGTTAAGTTTCTCATTCTTGAATTCCATTTTCTACTCCATTCTTGTAAAACACAATGTTACGAGACTAGTTTTCTGTAATTTAATTATTATACCTAATATAAGTGATTGAGACATTCCTCCGTTTTTTATACCACCTTCAGTACCCACAGAAGTTTTGTTTTACGCACATATTTCCCTTCTTTCAATCATCTCTCTTAGGTAAAATATTAAGAACTATGACCTTCATTAAATTTCATAGACCCTTCAAGCTCTTGAAAAAACGAGCTTGAACAGATTTAAAAGAAATGAGAAACTGAAGAGCCTCGCCCGAGGGTATCAATGACGTCATCGCCCCACGCGCCTTGGCTCGTCACCCTTACCGTGTAGTCTAGTAACCGCGGTCTGTGTGTCCGCAAATCCTTGCCGAACGTATACATACCTCAATTCTAATTCGATTTTGCTGATAATGCGGGTTGGGCCGTAGATATAGGGCGGGCCACCTATGGATCACAGACCCATCGGATCATTGAGGTCAGCACCCATCAGTAAGGTCACTGCGCATGCGCAAACATAAAATCTGAGGTACCCAATTTCTCATGAACCTATGACCCGATTTAGGTGACATTTTCATGCACTTCTTCAATCCACGCGGAGGAATTTTCTATCAACTTTTTTCAAACTGTATGTCGTGATACCCTCTCAGAAACCACTCCGGTAATATTACGAGAGATTTTACCAAATGAACGCGGAGAACGTTGAGCTGGTCAACGAAAAGGGTTTTTCTTAACCTTAAACGGCCGATCGTGGGCTGGGACGGGTGGAAAAGTCCCTATAAAAACTCGCCCTTCTGGCCCAGCTCGGCATTCGAGGATCCGACCCCCGACTTGCGACTTTTATCTCTCGAATCCCTCTCTCTCGTCCTCTCTCCTCCCTCCTATCCTCGTACCTGCTGTGGTGAAAACCTCGGGACACTTCCATCCCACCAAGTACCTGCTGTGGTGAAAACCGCGGGGTACTACTCTCCTTCCAGCTAACTCCTGCTGTGGTGGAAACCACGGGGAGTTAATAAAAGAATCCATTGGAGCACATCCTTCCACACCCGACCACTCTAACCGACCTCACCATCACTCTCTCCTTTTGCGCTCACAATTTCGGGTGACCCCATTCTCACCAACCGATAGGTAGTCGTGAAAACCCATTCACGACAAGTGGCGATCCCTAGAGGATCTCCACACTACACATAATGCTCCATGCATAACAACAAAAATTAGATTACAGATCTAATTCTAGATCCACCCTAATCTGTACTGAATTGAGTATTTATCATACGTTTAATTGATCTATACGATCATGTTGTCGATACGAAGAGGCTATGATTGTGTCATCAAACATGTAAGACTTTTAGTACTACTATTTACCAAGCTTTACTAATATTTTACCTTATTGTTGTTCGTTATCATTATTGTTTGTTTCTTATTTAGCCAATGCAGTCGTAACTCAGCAACATTTAATTTCCAGCATTCCTGTCTGATATCTTCATTTCCTTTAAAATTGCAGTTTCCATTCTGAATGACAGAAAGTCCGTTTCTCAACCTTTTGGTTTATTATTTTCAATTCCTAATGAAACATTGGAATCGAGCAAGAAAAAAAAATTCTAACCCCCCCCCCCCCACCACCACCCTTCAAAATTTGATGGTTTACGTTTTAAGGTTTGTAGAATCCGAAAATGCAATTAAAACGCTGCAAATCCCAGCACAACGGTTTATTATTTTGTACAGAATACCCTTCTGTTACAGATCACAGCTCTATGTATATAGATAACCCGTCTATATAATATAATATGTACTATTCTATACATATTATGTAGATCGCAGACCCTCCGTAGGTTAGTACCTAACCCCGTACTCGTTACTAGGTACCTATCTAAATCATGAGTTAAATGTTGCTAAAATAATTCAGTCGATGACAAGCAGTAACTAAAACGGCAAAGAGAAATGCAAATAATGAAGTTCTGAAGGAAAATTGTTGATGTGGAGTGAAATAGATGCCCCTTCTGCGTAGATCACTGTTTTCTGTGGTCAACACCTACCTTCGTGGTCAAGTATAATGAACCGTTGTGTACTAAGTTGCCCATCAATAATACTTCAACGGTTGTCCTAGTTGCAAAAGTACCGATCAAAAAAAATCCAGCCCCTTCTTGGTACATGAACCGTTGTGTAATAATTTACCGTTGTGAAATGATTTACCGTTTTGTAATAATTTACTGTTGTGTAATAATTTGCCGATGTGTAATAATTTGCCGTTGTGTAATAATCTACCATTGTGTATTAATTTACCCATCAATAATATATTATATCAACGTTTGTTCAAGTTTCAGAAGTACCTAACAACAAAATTCAATATTCCATCACATATCAAATGAAATAATATAACTTAAATCACTCGCGGCGGAATAGTGGAAATCCATAGCAAAAAACTACACGATAAAAATAAAATAGTCTATTTCCACGTACACTAGCAAACTGTAGACCGGTTTCGGTTGTTACACCATCGACAGTACACTATATAATATTATTCTGTAGAATAATTCTTCGAGGACCAACTAGACCTCGAACGGAACCTATAACCCGAATTTAATCAATTTTGTTTCATGGTAACTAAGAAAATTGGCCAGTAAGGCGTACGGCGTACGGCGGGCAGACAGAAATTTTTTTATTGCAGTTTTGGAATCTACATACCTTGAAACGTAAACCATCAAATATTGAGGGGGGGTTAGAATTTTTTTTCATGCTCGATTCCAATGGTTCATCATTGAAAAATTAAACCAAAAATGTCTGTCTGTCCGCCGTACGCCGTACTGGCGACTTTTCTTAGTTACCATGAAAAATATTTTTTGAGACCATCCGGAGCATTGTACGCCCAGCCGTTCTTGTGCGCCAAAAAGCTTCGTCAACCCGATCGTGAATCAAACGGTATAAATCCGGCCCGGATATCATCACTAAGGAGCACCTGATTATAATCAAGGATGGCTGTATGAAGTCGAGTTGGTTGTTCTGCGATAATATTTCAATTGATAAGTGATGGACTATTGGATTTTGTTGGTAGGTACTTCCGAAACTTGAAAAAACGTTGAAGTATTAATTGATGAGTAAGTTAGTACACAACGGTAAATAATTACACAACGGTAAAATATTACACAACGGTAAATTATTACACAACGGTTCATCTACCTAGAAGGGGTTGGATTTTGTAGTTCGGTACTTTTGCAGTGAACAACCGCTGAAGTATTATTGATGTGCAATTTATTACACAACGGTTCATTATACTTGACCACGAGGGTAGGTATTGACCACAGAAAACAGTGATATACGCAGAAGGGGCGTCTATTTCACTCCAAATCAACAATTTTCCTTCAGAACTTCGTTATTTGCGTTTCTTTTTGCCATTTTAGTTACTGTTTGTCATCGACTGAATTATTTTAGCAATATTTAACTCATGATTTAGATAGGTCCCTAGTAGCGATTATTTCAACAGAAGGGTGAATGAATTCGAATTGTATACAGTTAACCCAAATGTCATCATCAGGGACGCGCTAACAATTGGGAATTGGCCCGAGATAAAATCATTGCTAGGGATCACTTGATTATATTCACAGAGTATGAAGTCGAGTTGGTTGTCGTGTGATATTATTTCATATGGAAAATGATGGCTCTTTCGAAGTTTATTGGTAGGTAGTGGAGCTTGAACAAACGTTTTAGTATTATTGATGGGTAAACTATTACACAGTGGTAAAGTACAACACAACGGTAAATTATTACACAACGGTAAATTATTACACAACGGTAAATTATTACACAACGGTTATACCATCTACGTAGAAGGGGCTGGAGTTTGTTGGTAGGTAAGTTTGCAACTTTTTTCACTCCACATCAACAATTTCACTTCAGAACTTGATTATTTGCGTTTCTTTTTGCCATTTTAGGTACTGTCTGTCATCGACAGAATTAGTTTAGCAACATTTGACTCGTGATTTAGGTAGGACCAAGTAACCAGCACCGGGTTAGGTACTAACCTACGGAGATTCTGTGATCTACATAATATGTATAGTATAGTACATATTATTATATTATATAGACGGGTTATCTATACAGAGAGCTGTGATCTGTAACAGAAGGGTATTTCGTACAAAATAATAAACCGTTGTGCAGGGATTTGCAGCGTTTTCTAGCCTAGTGATAATTAAATATGAGATGTTTACATGATATGGGTGAATTGAACGTTTTTTGACGTTGTAAATGAGAAAAATTGACTGCGTCTGCTGGACGATAATCTGCGACTGCCTGGTGGGATGATGGTGTGAAGCAACGGGTTTACATACCCATTTTTCTTAATGATATAGGTTTTTATTATCTCTCTGGGACACAGTTCATTTGTCGCGTCATATCTATGTCGGAAATTTAATGCCATGGGGGAATACTGTGTAGGTATTCCCCCAGTGCTACCGAACCCACCGATTTTAATGATTAAATTAATATTGTAATCAATCTGAGAAAGAAGAATCCCGTCGACGTAGGGAAATCTGCAAGACTTGCTGAGACAGTCGGACCTGTTGAGCAGGTTAGCCTGTGTTTTCCTTGGTTTCCTCATTTTCTCGGGGAATTTTAATTTTTACTGTTGTTTGTAGCTATGTTAGTTCCCCATAGTCAAAATTGTTCTTGTTGGATTCCACCAGACCATCCTCAGCCACGGAGCCGTTTTCGCCATCCTTCATTTCTGTTTCTCCAAACCTTTCGTCAGTAATTATTTTATTGGAAATATATTGGATGGCAATTGATTGGGAATTCTCTTTTGAGAATTATCTCCCTTACTTCCCTTTTTAGGGACGCCCCTTAGAAGCTTAGCGGAAGCGTCAAAAGCTTTTTATAGCCAGGGGCGACCCTGTTGTTTTCTATTTCGGTTGGAAGGGGTCAACACTCAGTAGAGATAAAAATAACCAACTTAACCAACAGACCATTGTAAAACTGCATCCGTCAAAAAACCATAGGTGTCAGTGTGTGTGTGTGTGCGCGCGCGTGTGTGCGTTCGTGCGTGTGTGTGTGTGTGTGCGAAGTAAATTTTTTTATCCGATTCCCTGGCTACAATTCTCAACCGGTTTGTGTGGTTCTTTTTTTATTGAACTCAGTCATGGTACTAATTGTGTACTTCGTCGCCAGAATTTCAAAAATTTACTTCAGCTGGGGTAGTGGAAAGGGTGATACTAAAACTCAAAGAGATTCCGAGCCTACAATTTTCAACTGGTTTGCTTGGTTATTTTTCTATACAATAAAGTTTGGGTCTGGTTGTACATTACATCGCCGAAATTTGGAAATCCACCACAAATGGAGGGGATAATATTGAAACTGTATGCACAGTTCTCAACCGATTGCGTGGTTATTTTTTTATTTATTTTGCTCAGTTTTGGGTCTATTTGTGCACTACGTCACCGGAATTTCGAAATTCACTTCAGGTTTGGGGTAATGGCTTCGGTAATGGAAAAGTGTTCAGGTGGCGTGAGCAGATATACTCACCCAAAAGTGGCGATCAAAATGAATCCTCGAAATACTTGACAGGGACAGGCGCTTCCCGTTGAGAATATTACGTAATTACGTCGAATGTTGGAGATGAAGAGAATTTTCCTGTCTGGTGTCCAGTGGAAATTGGATGCTTCAGGAGCTGATTCCTTCAACTAATGAATAAATTAATTAAATTTATTAGTTCGTAGTTGAATTAAAACGGTAGAGGGTGCTTTCGTAATTTGAACTTCAAGCAGTCGGTCCCTATTGCTGCTCACCCGTAAATAATCAATGGTTTTTGTCGTGAGTCCCTCCCGGGAACACTCCTATCATATTAAGTTCTCACCAATATTCAAACGCCAAACTAAAAGCTCCGTAAATAAAGACATGAGTGGGGACAGGCGACAGAACCCAGGGTTACTCAACCTGGGGCCCCACTACCAGCTCCCAGCAAGGAGCTGGAGGGAGAGGCCCCCAAGTACTATATAACCCCGGATCCTGGCGCTCAAGCTTCATTCGACACTTCCTCTAACCAGCTCTCTCTTCTCTCTCTTACCTTACCTCCCAGATGATCGGTTGAATACAGCCGCCTGGGAATTTCACCTCCTCTCTCCTCTCTCCTCCTCCTCCTTGTCTAGATGATCGGTTGAATACAGCCGCCTAGACAAGGGACCTCTCCTTTCCTCTCCTTCACCTAGATGAACGGTTGACTACAGCCGCCTAGGTGAAATTCCCTCATCCACCTCTCTCTCCTCCAAAGTCGTAGATGCTCGGTTGATTACAGCCGCCTGCGACTTTTCCTCACCTTCCTTCCACACCACCTCTCTCTCCTCCAAAAGTCGTAGATGTTCGGTTGACTACAGCCGCCTGCGACTTTTCCTCCTTTTCTCTCCTTCACCTAAATTCACTCACTCACCTTCCTTCCACGCCACCGTGATGAGAATTTTAAATTCATCACAGTGGTGAACCCGACGTTCACTCAACCTTCTTCCTTACTACCTTCCCACCTCATGTGTCGCCCCAGTCAAGTAGTTCGGTGTCCCGCATTTTAAATTCAAAATTTTAACCAGTCAGTTTAAATTCGCAATTCTTGGCCCAACCCTCAACGCTCACCTCTCAACTCAACGCACCACCGCTCCCGCCGATTGCGAATTTTAAAATTCAAAACCAAGTCAAATTTTTGAATTTTAGTTACAGAAATGGACCCGAACTCACCGACACCGCCGCTCTTGCGACCAGCCACACTGCAGCCGCCCGCCGCTGCGACATCCGACGCATTGGCCGACAACCCTTTCTCCACGCTCTCCCCACCGACCTCTGCGTCATCAGACGCCGCCGCCGCCGCCGCCGCCGCTACGGCCGCAGCCGCCGCCAACGTCATGACGGCGTCCGCTGCGTTCCCTCTGTCGCTGCCCCTCTTCTACACGCACGACCCGGCGCTTTGGTTTTTCCAAGTGGACGCAGCGTTTTCGGCCGCCAACATCCGCAGCCAGAAAACCCGATATTCCCGGATCATTTCACTACTGCCCTACGAGATCCTGCTGCAGACCTCTGATATCTCCCCCGACGCCGCCGCTGCGTACGACGACCTCCGCAGCCGCCTCATCAACACATACCAGCCGTCAAAAATCGCCCGAGTCGCCGCCCTCTCCCAACCTCAACACCTCGGCGACCAGAAACCCTCCCACCTCTACCGACGGCTGCGACACCAGCTGCAGGGGATCATGACCGCCGACATCGCACGCACGTTCTGGTTACGTGCCCTTCCCCACCCCATCCAGATGGCCCTGGCCAGCCATCTCGACGGTCCCGACGAGCCCCTCCTGCGCCTCGCGGACACCGTGCACGACTTGGCCGCTGCGGCCGCCGTCAGTGAGGTGCGTACGCTGCGTCACCCCCCGCCTTTCCGGGACCGCACAAAATCCCGGGACCGCGGCCGGGCACCCTCCCTCGACGGCCGTCGTCCACTTTCGGCGGATCGCCGACGCGACTCGTCCGCCGACCGCCGCCGCCAGCGCTCACCCGAGCGCCGCACCGCATCCCCTCCCCGCCAGCGCAGAGGCCGATCCCCAGCAGCTGCGCGCGCATCAAACTCAGCCCGCCCCACCAACTCCACCTACCTGCCTGCGGACCACCCCAACCGTTGTTTCTATCACGTAAACTTCGGTGGGGAGGCCCGCAAGTGCCAACCCCCCTGCGCCTTCGCCCCTAAGCAGGGAAACGCAGACGCCCGCCGGTAAACCCGGCGGGCCCCCCTCCTCGCCAACACGGGGGGGACCATGCGCATACCCCCCCCGCCCGCATTCACACTGCCACCACCACCAAGCCACGCTACCCCTCCTACGCCGCCGCCACGGCTGCCAACCTCCCGGCCGCGCCTGCAGCGCCGCCAAAGCCCTCCCCGCCCGCCACCAGGGCAACCAACCTTCCGGCCGCCACTCACGCCGCCGCTACCGTTCCCCCACCCCGGAACGGCCCCTCCACGCCCGCCAACAGGGCAGCCAACCTTCCGGCCGCCACTCACGCCGCCGCTCCCGTTCCCCCACCCCGGAACGGCCCCTCTATGCCCGTCAATAGGGCAGACACCCTCCCGGCCGCCACTCACGCCGCCGCGTCCGTCCCCCCCACCACGGAACGGACCCTCCACGCCCGCCTCCAGGGCACAACCCCCTCCAGCCACCACACAGCCCGCTACTACCGTTCCCCCTCCCCGGAACAAGGCGAAACCCCCTCCCCCCAAACTGGCCTGCCCCCCTGCAGACTCCGCCGCTTCCCCCCCCCGGAACGACAAGAAACCACCTCGAGTCTCCTTCGCGGCGGACCAACCAACACCGACCAACGTACCTACCTCCGCAATTGTGCCCAACGCCCTCCCAACCCACCAGCGACTTTTCCTGCGCTGCAGGAAAACCAATGTGCCTTTCTTGGTGGACACAGGGGCGGCGCTATCGATATTTCCTAACAACATCCTCCGTCGTCAGGCGCGCTGCTACCGGCAGCTTCTCTACGCCGCCAACGGTACCACCATCCCCTCGTACGGGACGTACCGCTCCTCTGTTTATATGAGCGGGCTCGCGTACGAGTGGGAGTTTACCGTGGCGGACGTGGAGAAGGCGATCCTGGGGGCCGATTTTCTCGCATATTTCGGCCTCCAGGTCGACGTCCGGAACGCGCGCCTGATCGACCCCGCCACAAAAACACCCATACCCGGATTCATCCATGCCATCAACCACCCCCCTACGCAATTTGAACGCCTCCTCCTCAACTACCGCCCCCAGCGCCGCCCCTCTGCCCACATCTCCACCATTCAACACCACATTGAGACTTCCGGCCCCCCCATCACAGCTAAAGCCCGACGACTCCACCCCCTGCAACTATCTAAAGCCCGACAACATTTTAATAAACTAATAGCCGACGGTATCGTCCGCCCCTCAAAATCCCCTTGGGCTTCTCCACTCCACATCGTGCAGAAGCCCAATGGGGATATCCGCCCCTGCGGGGACTACCGGAGACTAAATTCAAAGACCACACCGGACCTTTATAATGTTCCCCACCTACGGGACTTCTCGTCGCACCTCCATGGCGCTAATATATTCTCCACCCTCGACATTTCACGGGCATTCCACCACATCAACATTCACCCCCCCGATGTCCAGAAAACCGCCATCATCACCCCGTTCGGACTTTTTGAGTATGTTAAGATGGGCTTCGGGTTAAGGAACGCTGCACAAACTTGGCAGCGCTATATGGACAGCATCCTGCGAGGCCTACCGTTCGTCTTTTGCTTCCTCGACGACGTCCTGGTAGCCTCCAGGACGCCGGAAGAACACCTCAGCCATCTCCAACAGATCCTTGACATCTTCTCCTCCGAAGGCCTCTTGGTTAATACAGAGAAGTGCGTTCTCGGCCAACCCTCCGTCCGCTGCCTCGGCCACCACGTTTCGTCCGAGGGCATCAAACCCCTCGCTGACAAGGTCCACGCCATTACCGACTTCCCGCAACCCCGCACCGTGACGGAACTCCGCCGCTTCCTGGGTATGTTAAACTTTTACCGTAGACACATCAAACACGCAGCACAACATCAACAACCACTCATACACGCCATTCCCCAACCCTCCAAAAAGAACGACAACCGCCCCATTACCTGGACCCCCCAACTCATCTCCTCCTTCAAAATTTGCAAACAGGACCTAGTAGACGCCGCTCTATTGGCCCATCCCGATCCTCACGCCCCACTATCCATCACCACCGATGCGTCCGACTGGGCCATCGGGGCAGTGCTCCATCAGCACACCGGCGCCACCCCCCAACCCCTAGGCTTCTTCTCCAAAACGCTATCCCCCACCCAAAAAAATTACTCCACGTTCGACAGAGAACTCCTCGCCATCCACGAAGCCATCAAGCACTTTCGTGACTTCGTGGAGGGCAGGCAGTTCTCTGTCGTCACTGATCATAAACCCCTGACCCACGCCCTCCTACAGAATCGCAAATCCGCCTCCCCGCGTCGCCTCCGGCAACTCGAGTTTATCGGGCAATTTACGTCCGATATCCGATACTTGCCGGGGGCCGACAACTGCGTGGCGGACGCGCTATCCCGACCCACCCCTACCCCCGCGCCGGTGGCGGAGTTACTGCCTTTCCCTTCACCCCAAATCCTCAAATCAAAACAAACTCCACATTCCGACCCCGCCCTCTCCAACCTCATTTCCGCCTCCAAATTGGAACAGCTGCCGCCCCTCGACCTCTGGTGTGACGTAACGGCCGATACGCCGCGCCCTTACGTCCCACCGGAACTGAGGCGGCAGTTGTTCCTCCACTATCACTCCCTTCACCACCCTGGCATTCGGGCTAGCCGAGACCTTATCAACACGCGGTACTTCTGGTCCCACATGAACACAGATATTCGTAACTGGGTTCTGGGGTGCCAGAAGTGCCAGCGGTTTAAGGTCTCGGCCCACCCCCATGTCCCGCCTCAAACCATTCCCGACTCCCTGCCGTGGGAACACGTTCATCTGGATTTAGTGGGCCCCCTTCCCCCATCCGAGGGGAAGAAATACTGCCTCACGATGATCGACCGTGCCACCAACTGGGTGGAATGCATTCCACTCTCAAACATCACCGCGGACACCGTCGCGACGGCTTTCCTCTCTCAATGGGTTAGCCGTTACGGTTGTCCGCGGACAGTCACGGTCGATCAAGGGAGGCAGTTTGAATCCGCCCACTTTTCCGATTTACTACGTTCCCTCGGCATCCACAAAATCCACACTACCCCATACCATCCCCAGTCCAACGGGAAAATAGAGCGGTGGTACTCGGTCCTGAAACAGGCCATTTCTACTTCAACAAATTCCCCTACCTGGACCAAATCCCTCCCCTACATTTTACTCAGCCTTCGAACATCCGCCCGTCCTTCAGACCAAACTAGCCCCGCACAAAACGCTTTTAAAGACCCACTACGTTTACCGGCCGACATTTTCACTCCACACCACACACCGTCAATTAACAGGGAACCACTACACTCAACAACACCGACAAACGACACCACTTATCCCAAACGATTTTTCACCACAACACACATGTACCTGAAAGAGCCCGGCATCCATAAAACTTTCCAACCACTTTACGCCGGGCCCTTTCAAGTCATCCGCACAACACATACCACCGCGACCCTGTTAATTGACGGCAAACCACATACAGTCCCGTTAGCCAGGTGTAAACCCGCACCTGTGCTAACCCAACCCACAAACTCTATCAGTCTCCCACCGTCCGTTCGCAATGTCGCACCTCTTCCCAACGCACCAGTCACCTCCGTCGCCGTTTCCGGATTTCGATTCGGATCCGGAAATGGCGGCGATTCTCCGGGACGTTTTCGTCCCGGACCCGCTCTCCCCCCTACCCCCTTCGCCCGGGCCGACTTCACCGCTTCTTTTCGTCCCGCCACGGATCACCGGACTACCTCCCCGGCCCCGGCGATGGAAGTACCCCCAGTGGAAAATACTGCGCGAATTTCGCACGGCGCAGGCCACGGGGGTACACCCTCCCTACTCCCCCACAGATCCCCTAATGTCCGCCATCCTCCGCGAGTTCCACCTCGCGGAACTCATGCCCCCACCGCCCCCCGTTCAAATTTCCTTGCCCCCGATAAATTTCAAACCCCCACCCCCCGTTCAAATCACCAACCACCCCGAAATTGTAACCCCACCAAATTTACCGCCCCCCCATTTTCGATTTTCGACCCCCCCGTATCAACTTCACCCCCTCCAACACCCCCTCCCCCCCCCTCCATCGCCGGGGATATCCACGATAGTCTCCGCCGGGACGAAACGGCCCGGGCGGCGAAACGGACGGAGGGAGCGTCCCCATGTTCCCCTCGTCCCGGCGGCCAAACCCCCCGCCCCGCTATGAGCAATCACGGCGGGGCCTTGAGATTCCGGGACAGTGCAAGTGTTTTTTTCATCCACTCGCACTGTACCGGAACTCGGAGCTCCGCCGTGCCCGCCTCGCCACGAGCTCGGAGCAACCGCCGCCCCCACACAACATACTCACACACACACACACACAACCACTTGCCACACCACACCCAGGAACCGGCGGATCCTCGCAACCGCCTCCCACAAAGTGACCGAATGTTTGTACACACCTCTGTACTATCTGTATATACTAATTCGTCTGTAAATACTGTAAATACTCACCCGTCATCTGTAACTACTCATTCATCCTCTGTACATACTCCATCTCATTGTAAATATTGTTCATCTCATTGTAAATATTGTTCATCTACCTCATCTCGCCCTTGCCGATCACTTCCCTAAATGCCAATGTTTAGGGATCATGACCACTGCACTGTACATACTCTCGCCTTCTCATCCCACTTATTCTACCTTATGTTACTACTTATCATCTACTATGTTATTATCTACTTATTATCTACTACCTTATGTTACTTACTTATCATCATCTACTTACTTATCATCTACTACCATGTTACCTGCCTTATGTTCCACCTACTCACTTATCATCTAACATGTTACTACTTATCTACTATGTTACTTATCATCTACCATGTTACTACTACTAACTCTACCATGTTACTACTAGTTTTTAAGCACCGCCTTCAGCTCAACCTCTGTTTGCATCGGCCCTCAGCCCCTGTCTCTTTGCGCCTTCCGCGCCTCCTCTTGTTTGCCGTAGCCCTCAGCTCCTGTCATTTTTGCGCCTTCAGCGACCACCTCTTGTTTGCCGTAGCCCTCAGCTCCTGTCATCTTGCGCCTTCAGCACCAATATTGGTTCAAACTGGGGGGACCTCTGTCGTGAGTCCCTCCCGGGAACACTCCTATCATATTAAGTTCTCACCAATATTCAAACGCCAAACTAAAAGCTCCGTAAATAAAGACATGAGTGGGGACAGGCGACAGAACCCAGGGTTACTCAACCTGGGGCCCCACTACCAGCTCCCAGCAAGGAGCTGGAGGGAGAGGCCCCCAAGTACTATATAACCCCGGATCCTGGCGCTCAAGCTTCATTCGACACTTCCTCTAACCAGCTCTCTCTTCTCTCTCTTACCTTACCTCCCAGATGATCGGTTGAATACAGCCGCCTGGGAATTTCACCTCCTCTCTCCTCTCTCCTCCTCCTCCTTGTCTAGATGATCGGTTGAATACAGCCGCCTAGACAAGGGACCTCTCCTTTCCTCTCCTTCACCTAGATGAACGGTTGACTACAGCCGCCTAGGTGAAATTCCCTCATCCACCTCTCTCTCCTCCAAAGTCGTAGATGCTCGGTTGATTACAGCCGCCTGCGACTTTTCCTCACCTTCCTTCCACACCACCTCTCTCTCCTCCAAAAGTCGTAGATGTTCGGTTGACTACAGCCGCCTGCGACTTTTCCTCCTTTTCTCTCCTTCACCTAAATTCACTCACTCACCTTCCTTCCACGCCACCGTGATGAGAATTTTAAATTCATCACAGTTTTCATTAATTTCGGTCTCTGACCCTACCCAGGTCCTACCTAGGTCATTCAAAAATAAAAGTAAAAATACTTAGATTAATAATAGGCTGCGAATCTGTGAACTGGTGAATTTCTCATTTATGACTGTTATAACCATCACACTGGCTCTCGATGACTTATCCCTATTCCTATACAATACAAACTGCATAAACATAATAATTACATTTGTATTATATTTTATTATTTATTCATTATTAATAATGTTTTAACAGCCGTCATTTCTCGTCAGTGTTCGACCCACCTCCTCTCAACGTTCCTTTGTACCCGGATCAGGACGTCGTTTCAATTGGTGCCATGTTTGTATCTGAGAGTGACGTGTTGGGCGGCCTTGGGAAGTTGGATGTGCATAAGGGCATGGGCCCAGATGGTGTTCCCACTATTTTGCTCAAGAACTGCTCAGATAGTCTTGCCGGTCCTCTGACATGCCTTTTCAATCGGTCTCTTACCTCTGGTTATTTTCCTGTTAGTTGGAAGCGCTCATACGTGACTCCAATACATAAAAAGGGTGAGAGGAGTGATGTGGCTCATTACCGGCCAGTGTGCTCCATTTCTGCCATTCCCAAGTTGTTGGAGAAATTGATAGTGGAGCGTCTATCTGCCCTGTTTGCATCGTTCCTGGCAACTGAGCAGCATGGATTTATCAGGGGGAGGTCAACTGTGACGAATCTGCTTCAGTTTCAGGAGACTGTCTTGGATGGTTTTCGCTTGGGCTATCAGACCGACGTTATATTTACTGACTTTGCGAAGGCCTTTGACAAGCTTTCCCACCAGCATCTGATTTCGCTTCTTCGGTCCTTGGGCATCTTTGGTGCGTTCCTGAAGTGGATATCCAGTTACCTTGTAGGCCGTGAGCTTGTGGTCCGGGTTGCAGGTGCCCTATCTGCCCATTTTGCGGCCACCTCGGGCATTCCTCAAGGGAGCCACCTTGGTCCTCTGTTATTCCTTTTAATGATAAATGGGGTGGTTGCTGGGTTCACTGCGGACATCTCCCCTCTACTCTTTGCGGACGACCTGAAGCTGATTTGTCGTGTGGGCTCGTTGGAGGATTGTCATTCTCTGCAGAGTGCCCTAGGAGCGCTTGAGTCCTGGTGTGTGGAGAATCATCTCTTCTTGAACCCATCCAAGTGCTTGGTGATGTCGTTTCATCGCTCTTCCTGCCCTATCCTGTTTGATTACGTTCTCTGCGGTGACCAGCTTTCAAGAGTTGATGAGGTTGTTGACCTGGGGGTGCTGCTTGATCAGCGGCTCTCCTTCTCGCGCCACATTGGTGGTGCGGCTGGTAGGGCGATGAGGGCTCTGGGTTTTCTCAAACGGAATACCCGTGAATTTGAGGACGTTCATGCCATCACGGTTCTCTACAAGAGTCTGGTGCTGCCGCTGTTGGATTATGCCTCCCCTGTGTGGTCGCCAACCTATGCGGTCCATAGGCACACCCTGGAGCGTGTACAGCATAAGTTCCTCCGTTACATTGCCTTCAAGCTTGGAGTCCCTCAGGATGGGGTCGATTATGGAGTCCTGATGGGGGAGTGTCGTCTTCTACCTTTGGGGAGACGCCGTTGTATGGCGGACCTGGTCTTCCTGCATGGACTGCTAAATGGAGCGATTTCCTCAGCGGCCCTACTCGCTGAAATTGGCCTCTCCGTGCCTCGCCTTTCCTCGCGCAGCTCCTCTCCATTCTTCGTGAGCTTCGCTCCCACAAACTACATGCAAGTTCGCCCCTTGTGTCGCATTCCTCGGCTAGCCAACTGCCCTGTGGATCTACACCCAGATGTGGATTTCTTTACAATCTCCCTCCGTTCTTTAAAGACTCTGATCGTGGCCTCCCCACAACTTTGAGATTTAATTTCGTAGATATTTAATTTATTTTATTTTTTATATTTTTTTTCTTTCGATCGCTTCCAGTGTAATTTGATCTTTTTGTAATAATGGTGACTACCTGAATTTTTGTAAACATGTTTTTTCCATGTATTGGGTTCGCCCGTTTATAAATAAATAAATAAATAAATAAACACTTATATGGTTATGGAAATAGGCTTCAGTAGTTAAAAAATAATACAGAACATAATAAACAAACTTCAAAATACACAATATCAATAACATTTAGGCAGTTCGCATTTCATACCAAACTCTATATATAATCAAAATAAACATGAGATTTATCAAATAGGTAGGTTCTTCAGGATAATAATAGAATAGAATATTATTGTAGAAATAATAAATTGGGAGTACGGAAACAAATATTGCACGTCGGTTCAAGCAAAATACAAGTAAGCAGAGGCAAGCAAGAGCACTTTTATCACATTTTTGCACACATGTGAGCGACCGGATGCGGGAGAGAGCCAACCAGAGGGTCCACAACCTAGCTGTCCAATAAGCAGAGCCTCCTAAACCTACACCTACTGTGGGCCCCAAAAGGTACAAGAAAAAGTTATTGCGTGCCAGTTTCAAGCTACTCGTGTAATAAGTCCATTATTTCACTGAATAACTGGACTGAGTTTCAAAGTCATTACTTCCCAAACCGTTTTCGGTTCCTCTCCCCCAACCCGTGGCCTATCCCTCTCACTGCCTATAATTTGCCCTCACATTCCCATCCCATCCTTTTCACTCTCCACCTCTTGCATTCTCTACATGTCCATCCCCCTCTTTGGCGATGAGCACACGCCATAACCAATGTGTCACGTCCGTAAAGAAAGCACCGGACGGTGGACCCTTAAGACCCTCGACCAAAACACCGATACATGATAATTGGGAGAAAGGCAGTCATTTTAGTTGCCTCCGGTCACCAATCGCGCTACCAGTGTCTGTGAGTTCTCCCCGGCCCAAGTTGTATATGGTGCGAGTCAGTACTACTCCGCGTACCTGTGTTTTCCCCCCTGAAAGGTGCATGGAATAAGGAGTTTGAATTACGGGCCGACGGTGAGGCGTAAATTGTCCTTTTCATTTTTAAGAGTCTGGTGGGGCTCGTTAGAATTTATCCCCAGGAGACTGGAGACGCCAAATTTGGTAGTTTTGCCTGTTGGCAAAGTATTTTTGCGCGCAAAGGGCTTTGAATTATTTTTTTGCTAACTGAGGTCAAATTTTCTTTTATATCCGTTCTTTTTTTAGGGAGGCATTGACTTTTTTTTAGTAACAAAATAAAATAGTTTTTCTTCTATTTTTCCAATTTTAGAATTTATATGAGCGAATTCCCTTACATCTCCTTCTTGTGGTGTTGGGGAAACCCTTTATAAATGATAAAGGGGAATATTCTTTTGCGCCCTTGCTCCCGAATTTTCCGGGCCTTAGATTTTTGCTGGATAGGACCTTTCCCATCCTGTGCCCCCCCCCCCCCCCCCCCGGCCTTTCCTAGGAACAGGAGCGCAATAAATGTTTGCTGATATTATCTTCGTTTAGTTTCTATAATGAAGATTTTTCTTCTTCTTCTTCTTCTTGATCTTCCATCCACTAGCGGATGTTGGCGATCAGAATTTCATCCAGAGCCACTGCTGTGTGGATCAAACTTTCCACGGTACGAAGGCCTGTTCAGTTCCGCATATTCCGCAATCACGGTAATCTCTTTATCCCTAGGCCTCGTCTTCCCTCAGTGTTGTCCTCAATAATGACCTGCAAAATACGGTACTTGTGGTTGCGGAGAACATAATTTTAAGGTAATCAACTTTCCTTTTCTTCACGGGGGTGAGAATTTTCCGATCGCCGCCTATTTTTCTCGAAACCTCGACGTTGGTTACCTTGTCCACGGAATCTTTAGAACACGTCTGTATCACCACATCGCGAATGCCTCAAGCTTATTCATGGATGTTACCTTCGACCTCCAGGCCTCCACACCGTACCAGAGGACGCACCAAACAACATTTTTGAGGAAGCGGATTCTCAACCGTAATTCAATGTCGGTGCTCCGCAATTTCTTCTTGAATTTCATAAAGGGGCAGCGGGCCAATTCTATTCGACATTTGACTTCGTGCTCCGAACTCAAATCCTCATACAACCGTCTCTAAGTACTTGAACCGAGATCTATCGACCTGCTTACCATCAATGAGAAGCTGCATTTCACTCGGTCTCGCAATAACCATAAACTTAGTTTTTGATAAGTTAATGAAGTTTAGATTCATGAAAATGTGATCATATAATATACTTCAGACTGATCGTTCACACTGCTAAGGGCCGGTTTCGCCAACACTTCGTAAACATGGTTAAAATAGATCATTTTTATCGAATCGGAGATTTGAAGCGTTGGTTACAGGCAAGTGGGTTTCACGAGTGTAATAATCAACGGTCATAATGTTTTCATAAAACGTTGTTTTCATAAAACGTCGATTTAACTTTTAAACGTCGATTTAGTGGTATCATGGAAGCATTGACCCGCCAAAATGGAGGCACTAGGGGGTGTTACGTTTGATAGCGTAGTTGTTGACGTGCATTGTGAGGTAAAATTTCTACTTGTTCTCATTTGGTTTTTGGCGTTTGGTTTGTTGTTGGTGGTATGTTTATTTTTCGAAAAAAGTTTGTTGACTGCTGACATCGCGGAAACCAGCAGTGAGCCAGCGTCGCAAAAACGAAAAAGCGGACCGAAGGTTAAAGCCAGTGAAAAACAGATTTTGGATGACATTTTTCGCAAGTATTTCAACATTATTGAGTGTAAGAAAACCGGCGGTGCTTTATCGCCGTTCCTGTCATGAAATATATTATTTGTGCATCACATCATATTTTAGTAATTATAATGTGTCCCGCTGAGCCTACCACGGTCGGTAGGTTACATAACTACACAATTTCTCACTAACAAATGGTCCGTTTTCTCTCAAATTTGGTGGGCACCAAATCAGATTGGGGGATTTGGGGGGTTTGGGGGATTAGGGTGGGTTTGATCAGGTTGTTAGTTTTGATCGTCGATTTGTCCTCTATGAATGTCATTGCTATTGGAATTGTATAGATTTATTGCTAATTTTAAATTTTCTAGCTCAACTGCGCTTGCGAAAATGCGAAATCCCGATCCCTCGGATCGCTAAAAATGGTTAAACAAAATCGCAGTATTAATATTATCCTAAGCACTGCATAATCGACTAGAACTTTCTTGTTGATAGCTAGTTAAAGTTGTTCCTCTCTCCCATCACAAACAAACGAGAAAGCTACCTAAGTGCCTTTTCATCTGATTATATTGTAGGTCGGTATCTCGTCACAAAATCTACATCATCGAGCTCAAAATAATGGATCTGGTCCACCAAAGACGGCGAATTGTGAAGTCTTCATCTTCGTTCTCCAGTACCAACCGAAATGCCCTAATTAATCCCCTTCTCATTTTTGTGGATGTTGAATGATAATAATAATAGAAAGATGGTTCGCATGAAAACTGGCGAGATTTCGATGTGGTAAATCTTTGATTTATGACGCCCCAAAATCAGGTTGTTAGTTTTGATCGTCGATTTGACTCATTTTCTCATTGATTCCCTTATCCTAAAACGAGGTTGGTGACCCGACGTCGTTGTTCAGCACCTGAGATCTGTGACAGAGTGTGACAGTGGAGGTGGACCCTCGAGAGTCCCCCTCCTTGACCAGCGAGGTTAACACCGGTTAAGAAGGGATATCGGTAAGACTTCCGCTCACCGATCCCGTCTCCACCGGACCAAAAAACTTCTCGAGAACAGCCGCACTGTTACACTCCTCCCCACATAACATACTTCGGGGTAGTAGAAGTATGAGATGGAAAGGGGGGAATGGAAAGTAGTATGGAGTTCTGGTTCAGGAAACGACATCTGAACAACTTCAAGGTGACTAACCTCCATCGTAATGGTACAACCTCAATAATGTTTACTGGTGGATAACAAAGCTCCTACATACGAGTATTGGTGGATAATGTTGTCAGAGGTTGTTTTCCAGTGAACTGTGCTCATCTGGGCAACCTCTAGGTGATAAACCGTCATCGTTAGGATCGAACTACTATTGGGACTTGTAAACTGGGGCATGTCATCAATCGCTTTCAAATGAGCTCAGTACATTTTAATTATACTGACACTCTAAAGAGAGAAAGGGGGTGGGGCAGCCAATAGATGTACATATTATCAAAGGGACAGGTTGTTTAGTAAAGGAATCCTTCTGGAAAACCTTTGGACTTCTCCTTCTGGTAAGCCCACCAAAAGTGGATGGAGTATGGTGAACTGCTCAGGGCATACTATCAAACCACGCTCTGCTACCATGTGACAGAGTGTGACAGTGGGGTGGACCCTCGAGGGTCCCCCTCCTAGACCAGCGAGATTATCACCGGTTAAGAAGGGATATCGATAAGGCTTCCGGTCACCGATCCCGCCTCCACGAACCAAAAAACTACTCGAGAACAGCCGCACTGTTACAGATCTTCGGTTTAGTGAGTGAACGTTGATTGAAACATGGCGAAACCGGCCCTAAATCTCTGAATTTACAATACTCTCCACCCATCCTTGTCATACAGTAGCTGTCCGTCTCGCTGTCGCTTAGTCGCTAGTCGCCCTCTCCAACGACCCCGTTAACCTTTTTTGCCGTCGCACTCAACTCAATTTGCGCCTTGTAAACGAAACTTGGGAAAGTGGAAATGATTAATATTACTGCGGGCCGGGAGGGGAAGTGTCGAGTGAAAAACAAGGATTTAAGTGGCAGCGAGGGGAGGAACCCGACAGGGGAACGCATCGGAGGGCGGCAGAGGCTCCGTCCGCGTGGTAGTGCGAGGAGGGAGAAGCCACGGCGGCTTCCACCAGGATTGATAGGGACGTTATCAAAGTTTCACACCCCATCACGGCCTTCGCGGGCGTAAGCTCAATAAACCACTGAGTGCGAGCCCGCTGTCATCCCGCTCCTCGTCCCCCTCGCCCGCTCGTCCCTGCTAAATGGCGAGGCCCTGCCTGAGGTATTTTCGCTTCAGGTTGAGATCACACACCCTCCGCCACCACACATCGCCAGCGATTTACCCGCAACGCACTCGAGCGTCACTCGCGGATCCCGCACGCATCATCGCTCGCGTGGGCTCAGCCGTCTGAGACCCGAATGTATTTTTTCGCCGACGTAAACCTTCTGAATATTCACGTTGTGTTTTCCCTTGGGTGAGCTGAGTGATATCGCCCCATCAAACCCTCCCAAAAAATATTCAGTAACCGCCCCAGTTTTCAGCGAATTTATTTAAATGAACCTTCCGTGATGCCATTTTTGGTTTATCATTTTCAATAATTAACCTCTGGAATCGAGCATGAAAAAAAAAGAAAAAAAGCTCACCACCCAACCGCCCCAATAATATGAATGTGACGGTTTCAAGGTACGCAGAATCCGAAAATGCAATAAAAAACTATGCAAATTGTTACACAGCGGTTTATTGTTTGCAATTATAGATGCGCCCCTTCTATGTAGATCACTGTTTTCTGCGGTGAATGCCGACTCTCGTGCCCCCCCCCCCCCCCCCCCCCCCCCACCCAGGAAAGGCCTAAATCCAGTATTGGAGCCGGCCGGGCTGTTGTTGTTTTTATGAAATATGCGGCGGATTCATGAATTTATAATTAATTATTTATCATTATTAATGGTAAGTTCAGATGAATTTAAGATTATTAAGATTAAGTAAGATTATTAAGATTAATTCTATTTACTAAGATTGTTTATATCTTTATTTAAGATTAATAATATTTTTTAAGATCATTAAGATTTATGATAATTATATAAATATGAAAATAATTATAAATTAAGATAAAATAATGATGAATTTATCATTGATCATGATTAATGATGAATTAAGAATTTATCATCAATTTGATAAGTTACAGAAGTGCCTCTTAACAAAATCCGTAATAACCATCATTCTTCAAATGAAATGACATCACGGAACAATTATCTCGATTTCATTCAGCAATGTGTGATTATATAAGGTGTGTCCTAGCAGGGATATTTCGGCTGGATGTATACCGTTTCATTCACTATCATGTTGACTAAGCTTTTCGGGGCGAACTTGAGGGCCTTGCTGTGAACGAACTGCTGGACTTGCAACGCTCCGGGTCGTCTAAAAAAATTCCCAAGTTCGCGATCAATTTAAGAACTTAAAAAATGTGAGATAACGACGTTCTGGAAATCGTAACCCCTATTTTTCACCCCTCAGGGATGATTACAGTAACGCCAAGCTTTGCGAACAACTAGGTACCCCAAGAGGGACTTACATACTACGTTTCATTAATTTTGGTTCAAGGTAACTAATGGGGAGGACACACAGTTTTTTTTCCCCATGCTCGATTCCGATGGTTCAAAATTGAAAATAATAAAGCAAAAGAGTGGATCAAACTATCACACAATCAGTGGCGAATCCAGAAAAATTCGTGTGGATGGGCGAGGTGGGGGGTTTCAATAAGGAAACACTTCATCCCAATGACAAGGCCACTAATGCGAATTTCCGAAGTAATTTACCGACTTGCTGTACTTAATACATTAGAGATTAGACTAACCTTACTGGTCCCATTTGGGGTCTAGTTGGTTCGCGAAGCTCGGCGTTACTTTCAGCCATCTCTAATGAGTGAAAAATAAGGATTGGCATTTCCAGAGCGACGTTATCACGATGATTTTTTAAAAATTGATCTTGAAGTTGCGGGAATGCTTGGAGACCACCCGGAGCATTGTTCGTCCAGCCGTTCGTTCACAGGCCCTGAGGCTTACACCGGAAAGCTTCGTCAACATGTTTGCGAATGGAACGGCATACATCCAGCCCAGATATCATTGCTAGGGAATATATGGTTATAACCACGCTTGGCTGTATAAAATCGAGTTGGTTGTGCGGCGATATTATTTTATATATGAAGAATGATGGTTACTATGGATTTTCACGGTCGATAGGCAACTTGTCGTTTTGCTTCATGAATAACAACAAACAATAATTAATGTTGTGTAATAATTTACAGCCTTTTTATTTTTCTATATATTTTACTGCCTCTTTATATTTTTTTTCGTTGTTGTTTTGTCCAAATCACTTCGCCCTTGGCGACTTAATTTCATATGAATATCGTGAGTTCCGTTTCTGCTCTCGAAGAGTTTGGTAGTACAATTCATCTTCTTTTTTCTCTTGAGGTTACTTGCTATGCACCAATAGTATGTTAGGTGCACAAGGTAGGATGCCCACTTCATATAGTAATTCTTCCAAAATTCGCCGGTAAATTCGCCGGTACCGTAGGTATTTTCCATGGGGGTGAAAAGTGTAGTGATTTTGATTCAAGAGGATTCTAGAATATTCTAATCTGATGGACAGCGATCACATTGAAGATGTGTGAGGTCCAATGCGCTGTTAGAAAGTGAGTACCTACTCAGGGAATCCTGTCAACATCATCCAGTCATTTTGGAGATGCCAATCACCTAGGACCCTCGAAAGCCCTCGAATGTCCTGCGGGAACGAGACGACCCTGAAATCACTCGACTGTGATCCCCTCAGTTAAGTAGGTAACAAACTCGTGAGCGTTGTTTTGGACGAGAGCGGCGGTGTGAATAATTCACGAGTCAATCATATCATCGGAGCGGCCGAGCGAGTCGAGAGCCGCTTTCCGATCGCGGGTGCTCACTGAACGCGGGGTAAATAAATTATGGGCCAATGAGTTAGAGGACTACCGCCCCACATGGAAATGTTCTTGTCCATTTTGACCAACAGGCCGTCCGCCTACTGTCTGTCTCCTGCTGAATACCTTTGAGCAGTAATGAGAAAGTCCAGCCCTCAGCGCACCAGTCCTGCGCAGTATGAACATATATTACGAGTGAATTTTCAAAGCACCATCCTATAACAATGAGCAATTGTTTTCCAGTCAAAAGCAATTTTTTACCAACAAAAACTGAAATTTGAACCACTTTCAAATCAGTTACTCTGTTGCGAAACTTTTCGTAATGGTATCTCGAGTCACCATTTTATGTTAAATTTTTGGGTAATTATTTATGAATCTCTGGCAAAAGTAGCCAATTTTATTGATTTGTTTCCAATCATCAACTTTTTATCCGCAGAAAATGGAGCGAAGTTATTAATTTTTTATTTTTGCTTATTAGTTTCAATAATGAAACTTTGGAATCGAGAAGGAAAAAAAAGTAACCCCCCCCCCACCCATAAAATTTGGTGGTTTCTGTTTCAAGGTACGTAGAAAATCCGAAAATGAAATATTTAATCTCGGTCCGTCCGCCGAACGCCGTACTTAGCATTTTCCTTAGTTACCATGAACCACAATTATTAATGAAATTTGGTGTTTAGGTCCCATTTGGGGTCCATTTGGTCCGGGAAGCTCGTTACTGTCGGCCATCTCTAAGGGGTGAAAAATAGGGTTTAAAATTTTCAGAACACCCTGGCCTCAATAGAAGGGGTTTTTTACGTTTTTAAATAATTGATCTTGAACTCGAGAATTTTCTGAAACCACCCGTAGTATTGTACGTCAGCCATTCGTTTGCGCCGAAAAGCTTCGTCAACATAACCATAAATGAAACGGTATACATCAGCCAGATGTCTTTGATTGCAAGGGAGCACTTGATTTTAATCACGGAAGGCTGAAGAAATCGAGTTGGTTCTTCCATGATATTATTCTAATTGAAGACCGATGGCTGTTTTGGATTTTGTTGATCTGGTTTCATATTTTGAACAAACGTAGTAATGCTTCATGAATAACAAGAAATCATTAATGGCTGAATTATTGAATCCCGCGCATTTTTATGGAACCGTCATCCCCGGGCCGGCTCCAGTTGTACTCGATTTAGGGATTTCCTTGGGGGGGTGGGGGGGGGGGGGGGGGGGGTGTTCGACGATAGATACTGATCAAGGAAAACAGAAGGGGCATCTAATCAGAAAAATAATAAACCGTTCTGTAAAAATTTACAGCGTTTTATTACTACTATGGAACTAGTTGTTCCTAAGTCTAATCTGAATTTTGTGCTGCATTTGGTGGCTATATGGGCATCTGTGGTAATATAAATATATTAGTAAGGTATACCGTATCATTCACACCCCCTGTTAAGAAGCCAAACTTCAGGGCCTTGGGCTGTGTGGGCTCACAGCCAAACTTGGGGACTGTGGGGGGCGTACAATGCTCCGGGTCGTCAAAAAATCTTCAACAGCAATAATTTAAAAACGTCAACAAAAATCAGAAAATCCGAAAACCAAGTCATTTAACTGTCACTGAGCATGTTGAATCGGAGAAGGTTTTATTTCACGACGAGTTTCCCTCCACAAAAAGAGCTGTATCTTCAGCAAATTGGTAACGCATAGTTGTGACGGTATATGGGAATCCCGTCCATCTTGGATGCGGGCTCTTCCCGATCTTTTTGACACGCTGATGAAGGGGCGGTCAATTCGCGGAAACGAATCGTCAACTCCTGGAGGCATTGCGTTATAATCAAACCAATGTCTCCGGGGGCAGCTGTCACACTGCCTCCCTACCTTTCAAGAGGATGGAGAGGGGGAAACTACGCTGTATGGGCGGCGTAGTTAAACCCCACATCCATTACAACATGGTAGCAGAGCGTGGTTGGTGAGTATGTGCTGGATTTTATCCTCGGTACCCCCTCCACTTTTTGAGAGCTTTTCCAGAAGGAATACCTCTGAGGTCTTCCAGAAGGAATCCTCTTTTTAATATCTTCTCTTTTTAATAACCCCTTTGTTAATCAATATACACTTCGCCATTGGATTTTATTTTTTCATCAAATCAAGCTCATTATTATTATTACTATTATTATTATCAAACTTGATTATTATTATTAAGGCGCTCAATGCCTGGCGTTCAATGCCAATTTTTCCCCTTATTTTCCCAGTTATTCCATCTTATGATGGGGGTTAGTCACCCAGAGGTTGTTCAGATGAACTTTCCTGAACCAGAACCTCTGACAACTACTTTCATTTATATGTTTTTATATTCCAGTTGTTCCATCTTATGATGGGGGTTAGTCACCTAGAGGTTGTTCAGATGAAGTTTCCTGAACCAGAACCTCTGACAATGATTTCTTTTCTTTTTTTGTCCAAGTCGGCCAAGTGATATTGATAAGGAGCTAAGTTCTCCACCAGTAAAAATTCTCAGTAGTACCATTACGATGGAAGCTATTAGCTTTGGAGTTTTTCAGATGAACCTTCCTGAATCAGAACTCCATACTACTTTCAGTCCGTGTCTATTAACTTCACATACTTCTTCTTCAAAGAAGTATGTTTTTGAGGGGAGGAGTGTGACGGTATATGGGAATCCCGTCCATCTTGGATGCGGGCTCTTCCCGATCTTTTTGACACGCGGCTGAAGGGGCGGTCGATTCGCGGAAACAAATCGTCAACTCCTGGAGGACTCCTGGAGCTGTCACACTGTCTCCCTACCTTTCTAGAGGATGGAGAGGGGGAAACTACGCTGTATGGGCGGCGTAGTTAAACCCCTCATCCATTACATAGTTCTATACATTTCTTGTTGTATAGTATTATTTATGTAAATTAGGAGTAATAATGGGCCTAATATAACGACAGTGTTGTATATGGAGTCTTAATACTGCTCCTACGAGTTTTAGTCAGCAAATTATGTTTTTGTAATTTTTTGATCCCTTGGAACATTCCATAGCAATTCACCTGCCGGAATGTACTGTACTTTATGAAAATTCAGCGTTCAATAACATATATTACCGTATTGTTGTTCGTACAATACCATGCTTGGCGAAGTCAACGTAATCACCAAAAGTCCCGCAAGAGGTATACTTATTTTGAAAGGAGTGTTGCCAGTATCGTACGTACTGGCAACACTCCTTTCAAAATCTGCCCCCATTTTCAAAACAACATAATCCACATTAGAGCCGCCTCGTTACCAGTTGTTCGTAGGTAATCTATTGTCTGTAGTCAACGTCAACCCCGGTGGTCATAATCATTATAGATTTTGGCGAGCCCTAACATCCCCCTTAGCGTTCTCCTCAGCAAAAAAATATTGACTGACTGGCCAGTAAATGCTTTTTTCTAATTACTGCAGTTTGCACCCACGGCAACCGTTGGGAAAGCCCTGTCGGTATACAATCTATTTGTATATTTTTTAAATGTACCTTGAAGATAGTGAAATGGCGATAATTTCATCCCATTAATAATTCACGGGGAAAAGAGCGAGAAGGGAAGAACGGTGGCGCTTCTATCCGGTTCTTTCCAATTTCACGGCCGACCTGATAGGAAATCTCCTCCTCCTGTTATATCCTGCCGAGGAAATTAATTAAAAAATAAGTAATAACTACTCGAGCCTGCCATCGTAGCCTAAATGAGCATCAGGGAAATATTTACGCAAGTGTGAAATATTGTGCGTTCAGTTCTGGTTCTTGTTTTCCAATAGTTAGGGAAAAGGCGTCTCCACAGTGTTAGTTGAAGTTTTCATGACATTCATTTTAAAAACAGCTGAGATTGAATGAAACGATTACGGCTACCTGGGGGAAAAGCCTAGACGGCTCACAAAGCAGTAAAGTAAAGTAAACGGCCATTTCAGGCTGTTGCTTTCATTTCGCTCATGGCTACCTATTGCCTCGCCGCCCTAGATTAGGACTACTGACGTTCAGATTCGAAGCGACGGACCGCAGTCCCAGAGCTCTCCGCTTCATGACAAAAACGCTGCGAATCCCTGCACGACGGTTTATTATTTCGTATAGAATATCCTCCTGTTACAGATCACAGGTCTCCGTATAGATAAACCTTCTATATAACAAACGTACTATTCTACACATATTATGTAGATCGCGGACCTCCGTAGGTTAGTACCTAAAGGTACATATTGCTCGGGACGACTGCAACGATGATCGTCCAACGATTATCGCTCAACGATCATCGTTGCGTACTATCTCTTTGTTTTCCTTATGGAGCTGTTTTGCTCCGCACGACTGCCGCTTGGATCGTTAACAACGATCGTACAGCGGGAACAGTCGGTACGAGTGTGGGGTGGATATAATCGTCAGTCGTGAACGATTATTTGGCCGGACCGGTTGTTTTTGTGAAAAATGGCTCCTTAGATATTATTACTGGCTACTTGGCCTTAGATATTATTATGGCTACTTAGATATTATAATAAACTGTTGTATAATAATTTACCCAATAATACTTCAACGTTTGTTCAAGTTGCAGAAGTGTTTATCAACAAAATCCAAAAGTGCCATCAATCGGGCACGGGATTCAATAATTCAATCATTTTTTATCTGTAGTTATTCATGAAGAATAATGGCAAAAAATTATAGCCATGCTGCATGACTGTGGTTTTTTACTTTTAATCACCCTCATTTGAAAGGACGAAATCTCAACAAACGCTTGCATACGAGTCTGCAACACATTGGGACATTTTATGTCCCAATAGGAATTTTGGGATAATGTGGTGGTGCAAGGTTACCACATTCGATTCTAGTAAGTAATGACTTTCTTCACTAGTCTGTTGCTGACTACCTTGTTTACCAGCCTTTTTTTCATCATGCTCAGCTCAGCTACCGCGCCAGTTACGGGGGTACGGTTAACAAGAAAATGTTCAATAAAATCACACGATTCCAACTAGTGGTGAACGATTTTTGTACGATGAAAAATGGAAAACATGAAGTTCCGTAGAAACGAATCGGTTGTAAGCGAAAATCATCAGAATACCAACTGTAACGCTTTTTTATAACGCAACGCTTCTCGAGTCCATGTGCCAAAGTCGGTTGGAAACCGGCATCCCGCCGTCCTTTCATTGTTTATAGTCTCCATTACTACTCACTGCAACGCTTTTGTTTACCGGTATCGTATAACGGTTTCGTATAACGCTTTTCGGGTAAATCGTTGTGTAATAATTAACCTTTAAGGTGCCCCTTCTACGTAGATAGTATAATGAACCGTTGTGTAATAATTTATCGTTGTGTATAATTTACAATTGTGCAATAATTTCCCCATCAACAATACTTCACCATTGGTTCAAATTTCAGAAGTACCTACCACAAAATCCAATAGATCCACCATTTTTCAATGAAATAATATCGCAGAACAACCAACTCGACTTCATACAGCCACCCGTGATTATAATCATTTGCTCCCTAGTGATGATATCTGGGCCGGATTTATACCGTTTGATTCATGATCGTGTTGACGAAAGTTTTCGGTGCAAACGAACGTCTGGGCGGTGGTCTCAAAAAATTCTTTAGTTCAAGATCACTTGAAAAACGTTAAAAAAAACCCATACCCTTCTGATGGAAGTTTTCGAGCTACGGCCTTCTAAAAATTTCAACCCGTTAGAGATGACTGACTCACTGCAACGACGAGGTTCGAGGACCAACTAGACCCCGATCGAGACCTATAAACCAAATTTCGTAAATTTCTCCCTTTTGTATCTCTCTGGACAAAAATTGGATGAATTCCCGCCCGTTTCATTCCATAAATATTCTTAAGCACTTCGACGTCCTCCATTTCTTCGATGAGAAGCCACCGAAGCATCAGTCTTCTTTGTAGACTCATTTTACTCAAACTCATTCCTGAATCGAACTTCACGTAAGCTTCCTCTTGAACGGTCAGGGAGCTCTGAAATCTTCGCTCTGAAAAACGCTACGAGCAAAATGGTCACCAATGATTATCGCTCAACGATTATTCGTTCTACGATAATCGTTGAACGATCGTCGTTGCAGTCGTCCCGAGCAATATGTACCTTTACCCCGTACTCGTTACTAGGTACCTCCCTAAACCGTTGTGTAATAATTTACCTGTATAGGTTCCACTTCTACGGAGATAGAATAATGAACCGTTGGGTAATAATTTGCCCATCAATAATACTTCAACGGTTGTTCAAGTTGCAAAAGTACCTATCAACAAAATCCAGCCCCTTCTTGGTAGATTAGCCGTTGTGTAATAATTTACCGTGGTGTAATAATTTACCGATGTGTAATAATTTGCCACTGTGTAATAATTTGCCATTGTGTAATAATTTACCCATGAATAATAATTCATCGGTTGTTCAAGTTGCAAAAGTACCTATCAACAAAATCCAGCCGGATCGCACACCCTCCGTAGGTTAATACCTAACCCCGTACTCGTTACTAGGTACCTACCTAAATCACGAGGTAAATGTTGCTAAAATAATCTGTCGATTGCAAACAGTAGGTACCTAACAAAAAGAAACGCACATCATTTTTCGAATGAAATAATATCACAGAACAACCAACTCGACTTCATAGGTAGCCCACCAATAAAATCGGCGCGTCCCTGGTGACGAGAATTCGTCTGCTGTATACAATTTCATTCACACTGGTGGAGTCGAAAATGCCTGTCGGGCTGTCGGTGCAAACTTCGGGGCCTTACTGCGAACGAACGGCTGGACGTACGGTGCTCCGGGTGGTCTTAAAAAACTCGTAAGTTCAAGAACTATTTAAAACCGTAAAAAGATTCACGTAAAAAAAGGTATAGGCGTTTTGAAAATTTCAACGCCTATTTTGAACCCCTTAGAGATGACTGACAGTAACTTCGAGCTTCGAGGACCAACTAGACCCCGAACGGAACCTATAACCCGAATTTCATCAATTTTCTTTCATGGTAACTAAGAAAAGTGGCCCGTACGGCGTACGGCGTATGGCGGACAGACAAAAATATTTTTATTGCAGTTTTGGATTCTACATACCTTGAAACGTAAACCATCAAATTTTGAGGGGGGTAAGAATTTTTTTTTTTTCATGCTCGATTCCAATGGTTCATTATTGAAAATAATAAACCAAAATTGAATCACGGACATGTTCTTGGGCTCTGAAGCCGCTTGGCTTACAAAAATATCCTGAAATGTACAACAATTTACTGATTTTTGCGTTTAATTTTTCATTCAACTGACTCGTTTATTCCATTCAATTGATTTGGAAGATCATTTTTCGTACTGGTAGATTTGTTAGCTCGATTTTCCACTCAGCTGCTTTGGCAGCTTAATTTGTGGTATGTCTTCAGTCATCGTCATGTCGGTAGCTTTGTCAACTTGCTGTGGGGGATTAGTCCTGGAACGGATTGTTAAGTCCAGAAGACGATATACGAATTCTTTTCGAATACGGCGACTTCCGTAACTACTCCTTCTAGAACTAAACGAAAAGCTCCACTGATTTTCTGAGTAGTCTGGCTCAAAAATAAAGGCATTAGACTTATCGATTACTAAATAAACTGAAGTCAGTAAGGTGACCTTATCACATCTGCAGGCGTGCTCGGTGAAATTATGGATGCAAGGGGGTTTGTAAGGCGAACGCTGTTGAGAAGGTAGCGCAGGATGTTGCTGTTATTAGAAACGAAACGGCAGAGTTTCGTGCAAGGATGCACAAACTTGAAGATGGTGGACGTAGTGGTAATTTTATTTTCAATTGTATTCCGGTTCCCTCAGCTGGCACGATTTTCATTTCTATAATAGAAAATAAGTTGAGGGAAACACTGGGTTTGTTGAACCTTCCTTTGGTACATAGCTCGTGCACTTCCTGTGGGAAGCATGAAGAATAATAAATAAGAAACCCGATTCTGGTTCAGTTCCTGCTTCCAGATGACGTTTCATTGATTTTTAAGAAAGTTAATTGGGGTGATCCCGAATGGTAGGGTAGGTTTGGATAAGGTGGAGGATAGGAGAGATTCTGCTTTCGGGTTGTTAACGCCCCTCGGTTATCAACACAGCAGCCGTTAGTTGGAGAGGAGGCTAGCACCCCACTGTTATCACCAGAGCAGGTGCTAGAGAAAGGAAGGTATCCCGCGGTTACCACCACAGCAGATACCGGGAAGATGGAGGCTAGCACCCTACGGTTGTCACCACAGCAGGTGCTAGAGGAAAGGGGGTTATCCCGCGGTTATCGCCACAGCAGACACCAGGAAGATGGAGGCTAACACCCCGCAGTAATCACCACAGCGAGTGCTAGAGGAAGGAAGGTATCCCGCCGATATCACCACAGCAGATACCAGGAAGATGGAAGCTAGCTCCCCACGGTTATCACCACAGCAGGTGCTAGAGGAAGGAACGTATTCCGCGGTTATCACCACAGCAAGTGCTGGAGGAAAGGGAGGTGTCCCGTGGTTATCGCCACAGCAGACACCGGGAAGATGGAGGCTAGCACCCTGCGGTTATCACCACAGCGAGTGCTAGTGGAGAGAGCGTTACGGTCGGTCATCTCTAACGGGTGAAAAATAGGGCTTGGAATTTTCAGAACGCCGTAGTTCGAAAACTTACAGTGAAAGGGTATGGTTTTTTTAACGTTTTTAAATTTATCTTGAACTAACGAATTTTTTGAGAACACTCGGAGCATTGTACGACCACCCGTTCGTATGCATCGAAAAGCTTCGTCAACATGATTGTGAATGCCACGGTATGAATCCGGCACAGTTGTCATTGCTAGGGACACCTGACTAATCACGGATGGCTGTGTGGAGTCGAGTTGTTTGATCTGTGATATTATTTCATTTGAAAAATGATGGATCTTTTGGATTTTGTTGATAGGTACTTTTGCAACTTGAACAAACCTTGAAGTATTATTGGGTAGATTATTAAACATTGGTAAATTATTACACAACGGTTTATTATACTATCTACGCAGAAGGGGCGTCTATACAAGCAAATTATTACACAACGGTTTCACAATTCATCGAATTTACCTTACGTGGCAAGCCATCTTGCAATGTGGAATTAACAAAAAATAAACCTGTAGCTTACTACCAATTTATTTAACACAAAGCTTATAGCTCAACTACCGAGCATCATCAGGTAGGTACTCACATAAACCTACCTGATGATGCTCAGAAGTTGAGCGAAAAGCTTTGAGTTAAATAATTTATTGGTGGTAAGCTATAGGTTTATTTTTTGTTTATTCCTCAACACAACGGTTTATTATTTATCTTATATGCTTCATGAATAACTGCAAATAATTGAATCGGTGAATGTTAAAAGGGCAGTTGTCCATGTTTTGTCAATATTCGTTTTTAGCATTTTCGGGTTCTATATGGGCAGCCGCATCGTTTGATGCTATAAGGACCGTTGTCCACCATATTTTGGAGGCGTAGAGACGGTTGGAAACTACGAATTTCTGAGGTTAGCAAGTTAAAGGGGCAGTAGTCCGGACTATGGCCCTTTTAACGTGCGTCGACCTGCACGGTCGCTGTGCGGCATCAGCTGATGACAACCAAATTTTGTTTTGTTCAATTATAAATAAACATTCAGATTCACTTAAAAAATTATTGTTTGTCATTAGAACCTTGGCTTTTCCTCAATTTAACAAAAACACCAACACAAAATCCTCAATTTCGTTATAGCAAGTTGAAAGGGCAGTAGTCCACCACCTTCAAAAAATTCTGTTAAATAGGGAAAAGCTATTCAAATTTCTTTTCCTCTTCACATATTTCTCTGATCACTGGTTCAACTAAAGGGTAAGGTCCAATTAAACAAGTTGCCAATATATTCGGAACAGGACAGTTTTTTCGTTTTTCCGAAAGTCAGCTTTCTTGGACTACTAGGTACCCCTTTAACATTCACCGATTCAATTAATGATTGAATTATTAAATCCCGCGCATTTGTATGAAACTTTAATTCCCGGGCCGGCGCCAGTACTCCATTTAAGGCTTTCCTGGGGGGAGCTCGAGGGTACTGACCACAGAAAACAGTGACCTACACAGAAGGGGCAATATACAGGTAAATAGTAAACCGTTGTGTAATAATTTGCAGCGTTTTTTCACTTCTAGTATTGAATGTTGGATATTGTTTTAGTTATTGTTTGAAACGCAGATATATATTTAGGGAAGGTAATTGTGTTTTTTTTTCGAAACTTTTTCCAGAGTAACGCTTTTTGGATCCTAGTACCTACGTATATAAGCTGGCAAAATATGGTAGGTAGGTATATGGTATAAAAAATAAGTTGTCTGATGTTGTCACTTTTACTAATATTGGCGCAACTGAGGTGCTGAGTGTGAAGCTCGATGAACAAATGATTCGAATAATACCGGCCTACTTGGATGATCGGGAGGTTGACTTTATTGAAATGTCGAATAGGTTTTCATGGATCAGGGCAGCGAAAAATAATTATGATTGGTGTTAGCAAACAACAAAACAAAAAGGTAATTAAATAACAAGAAACTGCAAACGTTACCTAAACGAAACAAAACTAGGTTCTACGATTCATTTGGCAGCTTAAAATTTGGCTTGATGTTTCAAGCTTTAACACGGATTGCTTCCGTTTTCGTTTTTTTACTGCCCATGTCTGTAGCAGACGTAGATGTAATTTATTTAAGCTTTGGAAATTAAGCTTTTTTCTTCTGCTCTTTATCATGTAGGTAGGTACTATTTAAACTACTACCTACTACTACTATTTAGGTTGAAGGTATTAAAAAATAAATTAACTTCACCTCGCTCTTACACCAACAGCATGCATAAAAATCAGGGAACTAAACATAAATTGAGGGTTTTAGTGAAAGAGATTGTGGCAAGGGGTGAGTGAGAGAGAGCAAGGGGATTTTGACTGCGTAAACTTTCGTGATGGGAATATTAAAAGCTTTCCAACGATTGGTGAACGAGTTTTGGGAGATCGAAACTGCAGATGTTGTACAAACATAACAACGAAGTGGTAGTACTCGGAAACCAGCTAAAAAATCGATCATGGCCCGAAGTTTGTTCTGACCTCCGAAGAAAAACATCCATGTCGAATTCTACCTGAAATATTAGCATGAAACATGCTCTTGCAATGGCGTTTTTAAGTTGGTTTCAAACTTGAGGGTTTTTGAGGCCACCCGGAGTATTGTACGCCAGCATTTCGTTCACAGTAAGGCCCTGAAGTTTGCACCGAAAAGTTTCATCAACACGATCGTGAATGAAACGGTATAAATCCGGCCAAGATATCTTTCTTTTTATGATTTCTAGGGAACAGCTAATTATAGTCTGCTTAGAACAGCTAACTATAGGTTTTATGAAATCGAGTTGGTTGTTCCGTAATATTATTTCATTAGAACAAATTATGGTTATTTTGGATTTTAGTTATAGGTAAGTACATTCGAAACTCGAGTAACAGCAAATAATTAGTTAGAGAATTCTTGATTCCACCGCATATTTAAACTGTTTTTGTCTGGCCGGCTCCAGTACTCAATTTAGGGCTCCTGGGGGAGCACGAGGGTAGGTATTGGCCGCAGAAATCAGTGATCTATAAAGGTAAATAATAAACCGCTGTGTGATAATTTGCAGTTTTTTTCTCTAAGGAAATAAGAATGGTTATGCAAGAAATGGCAAATGGGGTGGTGGTTATTATAACGACAGAACGAACATGAAATAACATAAAAATACTCTTCTCTTCACGAAAATAAAACCTGTTATTTTTCAACATTTGGTTTAACGTGTAGATCCAAGAACGGGGCTTTACGATCAAATGAGTCAAACGCTGCAAATCCCTGCACAACGGTTTATTATTTTGTATAGAATACCCTCCTGTTACAGATCACAGCTCTATGTATAGATAACCCTTCTATATAATATGATATGTACTATTCTATTATATAGGTACATATTATGTAGATCGCAGACCCTCCGTAGGTTAGTACCTAACCCCGTACTCGTTACTAGGTACCTACCTAAATCACGAGTTAAATGTTGCTAAAATAATTCTGCCGATGACAAACAGTACCTAACAAAAAGAAACACACATAATGAAGTTCTGAAAAGAAATTGTTGATGAGGAGTGAAAAAAGTTGCAAAAGTACCTACCAACAAACTCCACCCCCTTCTACGTAGATGGTATAATGAACCGTTGTGTAATAATTTACCGTTGGGTAATGATTTACCGTAGTAATAATTTACCCATCAATAATACTTCAACGTTTGTTCAAGTTTCACTACCTACCAACAAACTCCAATAGAGCCATCATTTTTCAAATTAAATAATATCACAGAACAACCAACTCGACTTCATACTCCGCCAATATAATCAGGTGATCCCTACCAATGATTGGCCGTATTCACAAATTCCTATTGTGGGCGCGTCTCTGGTTACGAGATTTGGTTTGAATTGTATACAATTTCATTCACACTGGAGTCGAAAATGCCTGTCGGTGCAAACTTCGGGGCCTTACTGTGAACGAACGGCTGGACGTACGATGCTCCGGATGGTCTTAAAAAACTCGCAAGTTCAAGAACTATTTAAAACCGTAAAAATATTTACGTAAAAAAATGGTATAGGCGTTTTGAAAATTTCAACCCCTATTTTGAACCCCTTAGAGATGACTCACAGTAACGTCGAGCTTCGAGGACCAACTAGACGCCGAACGGAACCTATAACCCGAATTTCATCAATTTTTTTTCATGGTAACTAAGAAAAGTGGCCCGTACGGCGTACGGCGTACGGCGTACGGCGGACAGACAGAAATATTTTTATTGCAGTTTTGGATTCTACATATCTTGAAACGTAAACCATCAAATTTTGAGGGGGGGTAAGAATTTTTTTTTTCATGCTCGATTCCAATGGTTCATTATTGAAAATAATAAACCAAAAATTGATGTCTCGTCAGCTGTTTAAAAAACATATTTCCCGGATATGTTGAGTCATAAGCACTTTAGCTGTCAGTTCTGCTGAGTCGAAAATAGATCTCTCTGAATATCAGGTATCGGAACAGCCTCCATCGTGCAGAGACTTGAGGAATTATTTCTTCTCTCCGTACTAAGTTGCTACTGTGATTTTCAGCTACTTTTTATTACGGGTTTCGCATTTTTAACCCCGAAAAGGGTAAATTGACTTTGTTCCTGAAAATTGTTATCTTCAAATGCTCTTTTCTTAGGCTCACAGTATGAGAAAAATGAATGGTACGGACGCTGCAAATTATTACACAACGGCTTATTATTCACCTGTATAGATGGCCCTTCTGCGTGGATCATGGTTTTCTGTGGTCAATACCCTCGAGCTCCCCCCAAGAAAGCCCTAAATCGAGTACTGGGGGGAGTACTTCTGGGTAGATGAGCCGTTGTGTAATAATTTACCGTTGTGTAATAATTTGCCATTGTGTAATAATTTACCCATCAATAATACTTCAACCTTTGTTCAAGTTTCAAAACTAAGTACCGACCAAAAAATCCAGTAGATCCATCATTTTTCAAATGAAATAATATCGCAGAACAACCAACTCGACTTCATACAGCCACCGGTGATTATAATCAGGTGCTCCCTCGTGATGATATCTGGGCCGGATTTATACCGTTGGATTCACGATCGTGTTGACGAAGCTTTTCGGTGCAAACGAACGGCTGGACGTAAAAACGTTTGAAAAAACCGTACCCTCTGTAGAAAGTTTTCGAGCTACCGTTCTGAAAATGTCAACCCCTATTTTTAACCCCTTAGAGATGACTGACAGTAACGCCGAGCTTCGAGGACCAACTAGACCCCGACCGGAACTTATCACCCGAATTTCATGAATGGTTTTTTTTCACGGTAACTAAGAAGAGTGCTAAGTACGGCGTACGGCGGACAGACAGAAATGTTTTATTGCATCTTCGGATTCTACATACCTTGAAACGTAAACCATCAAATTTTGTGGGGGTTAGAATTTTTTTTTTTTTTTTCATGCTCGATTCCAAAGGTTCACTATTGAAAATAATATACCTGACTCTACCAATAGGTAGGTTCCAAAAAAAGTCGCACCTGGCCACGCCGCGCCGGCTCAATGCGGGAGGCTGTGAACATCGATAACCAAATCTGGTAGGTGCAAGAAATAGGCTGTTAAAAAGTTGTTTTTATTAATCGATTGTTAACTTGTCGGTCCCAGGGTACTGTGAAAGTAAAATGGCACCGTTAATTACCCAAACGGCTAGTCACACAGCAGTTTGTGAGAAGCATGACAAATCAACGATTGGTAAACCACCACCGACAGCCTCAGTTATCCATGTACCAAAGAAAGAGGAGTATGATGATGGACCTTAAATATTTTTCAGTGACGTCATTATCAACGGAAAATATGGAAATGCGTACTTTTTACAGACGGCTCAAATTCGGAAATTTGCACACCATTCGCTGTATACGTCCAGTAAACATTGAGACAATTTTCAGTATTGAATGACGAGATATGAATCAATATTTACTTCGGAAGTATACGCGATATATGTAGCGGTTAATCGTACATTCTGTCTTCCACTATCGACACTGGCTGTATCTTCGGACTGCACAAGTTCTTTGAGTCATCACAGAAATGCTCCCAGATCATGCGGACTTCTTGTCATTGGCAAAAAAGGACAACATCAACATACTGAAGGATATAAGGCTGTTGTTACCCACTTAGTGTGGGTGAAGGGTCATGTAGAGACACCCGGAAACGAGGTAGTGGACCGTGTTGCAAAAATTATATTATAGAGAATGGAGAGTTAGTGGTATATATCGCACTGTTGAAGATTTGAGGAGGAAAAACAAAATTGAGCTCTATGAAGAATGGACAAAAGGATACCTGAGCTGCGAAGCGAATGAAGGAAAATTCTACACCAAAATCCTAAAATCCATAGCAAAAGTACCATTGGTTCAATGAAGGTAACCTCAATCGCAAATTTATTGAGGTAATAAGCCGATAATAAATTGATGATCCACTGTGCACCTCCTGTCCAGAGAGGGAAATAGCGGTCGCGGATCCAGTGCTCTTAAACTGTGCCCGATACAGTAACTTCGGGCAAGATCTCATTTGAATAGCGCCGTCCAGGAAGAAGTCGAGCCCCAACTATAATGAGCATTAACATGAAGAAAGCAAAAACATGGAAGCATTTAGTGAAATTTGAACAATAACACTGTAGAATCATTGTAGAGTAAATTGTTCTATAACCTGTTTGTATGGCTTAATAGATGTTTATATGCCTGGTTTGCAATAATTTTTTTTTCTTTTTAAATCGTTCGGTACTGGATAGTGTTTGTCTGTTTAAACCTGGATATACTTACTTCGATTCACAATTCACAATTAGGGCTTGGAGTTTGAACCGAAAAACACTTCATCCCTATTATCAACGTTAGTCAGACGGCTCTGGCTAGTTAAACCCCCCCCCCCCCCCCCCCCTTCCAATCAATCCACACCACAACCGGTAGCTGAGCCAACTTGGAGGTAGAACGCACCATAACTCATAACACGTCCTAATACTGGATTCCAGGCTGTGAATCACCCCCGTCGCAGGTATTCAAACGGACCGGCCTACTGCGGATATTGTGATTATTATATCGCGCTCCAGATCATGGCCTCTACCACAATTGAATGTAATTTCCTTCTGCTTTAGACTATCACATGATTTATACCTTCCGTAGTATACAGCGAACGGACGCATACGTCCCATTCCATTCGTTCGAATAATAAACTGAAAGGACAAGTAGGGAGTATGACTGTTGTTATTCTGCGAGTGCTCATTGTTGTCTTATTAATAGGTTAAGTGCTGATTCATACTTGTTTATGTCCATGATTACCTACAATCGATTGATAAGGCGAATGGAAAAAGTCAGCGGTGATGAGTAACTAACTGGATTTCAATACCGTAGGTGCTCTTCTCAATTGAACCTTCTGCTTTTTGACTGAAACCTAACACATTTTTGTATGATCTTTCATCATCGACGTTCGTAGGTACTGCATATTCGAATCGCCGTATGTAATATCATTGCCTGGGTATAATAATTCAACTAACAGCCTTTCATATTACATCATCACTACCGAATGATGGTAAGGAACCCTTGTATCTGTTTATTATCATAGGAATTAATCATGTATTTGTTATCATTGGGATAGAGAGTGTCCTTCGAAACCTAAATCTCCGCTCGGAATCTGCATTTCAGGCATCAACGAATGAGTTTTGTTTGTACAGTTATGTCCATGCGTACGTTAAGTCCTCGTAAACGTCTTATTGCTTGTCGAATGAATAGTCCAAATTCTCTCACACACATGCCATCAAATTACAACCATATTTGTTGACTGCGCTAACATGAAATATAGAATTTTACGTAGCCCCTCCCCCACTCACACACACACACACACACACCCACAGTGATCTACGCAGAAGGAGCATCTATGAAGGTATAATAAACCTTTGTGTAATAATTTGCAGCGCTTTAAATCCTATCCACACTCTTGGTTGGTATTCCAAGATTTGATTGTTGCGTAGTTAAGTTTTGGTGTATTCATGCGTACACCAACCAGTACAGTTGTTGATTTTTACTGGTTTGTCGAAGATTATGTTTGTTTCGGCTGATATTTTCCTTTTCTAAAGCTCGATATTTATTCATGTAGACACACCAAGATGGGACGTGTGTGTGTGTGTCTTGTAGAAAAATACATGACAAAATACCAGATATTTTAGTTAGTACATAATTACATAATTTATCAACATATCACAAGAGGAGACACACGCGCGCGAGTTAGGGACTACTGTAACATCTTTGACAACTCAGTTAATACAATTTTATTCTGTTGCAGATTTCCCTGGCAGCAAGATCTCGCACATAGACGTAGTTGGTAGCGGGCTGGAAGTAGTGGAGCCCGACAGCGTTGCATCAACTGAACTTTTATCCGTCCGCTTTATAAGCAACAGTATCGCGCTCTTCTCTCACAAGGCGCTACAGTAAGTTAATTCCAAAAATACAAATAATAACAAAATAATAATATAACAATAACGTTAATACTACCGCAGCATCTTGAACTGTATTTTATGGGAAAGGTTCCGTTATTCCTATGTTAGTTTATGAATATTAAGGCTTTCCCAGCGAGTTTCTTGATGAACACAATGTTTATCTTCAATTTGTGCTACACAACATGTAGTTAACGTGACTGTCTGTTCTATGGCTTTTGGAATCATCTGCCCAATGAGAAGGATAATCAAAATTAATTTGAAACGCAACGAACAATCATTCAACTATTCAGGAACCTACCTTCTCTGTGTTATGAATATAATAGTGTTATATGATAATTAACTTCAAATATGACCAGCTGGAATGAAAATCAAGTTGTAGGCTCGATTTTTATGTAGATTTGGCGCTACTTTGACAAAGCGGCATAGTTTTATGAAATTATATCGTTGAACTATTTGAAAATAAATAAATAAATAAATAGACGCTGGGAATGGCTTTACTTCATATTTATAGTTTCATGAGAACTCTCAGGATGTCGTTGTATTTATCGATATGTTGAAGTGACAGGATTTTCTGCCAAAGGCCTGCTGAGTTCCGTCGTATTATTGGAAAGCCGACGGCCTCCTGTTCTGTTTTCCTTTCCAGTAGGTACAACTGGAGGTGGCTCTGGGCTGGGATTCGAAACATAATATGAGCAACTAGCAATAAAACTGTAGAGCAATATCCCGGACCATCAGACATATTTGATCCGTCAACTCATGGACTGAGGTTGGTTTATTTTTTCAGTAAGTAATCCTACCCTTCTTGATGCCCTTTGCAACGGGTTAAGCGGATGGGAGCTATCTGATGTTCGTGATTCTGATCAAATAAACATTATAGGCAGGTGACGGTGCTCCGTCGTTTCCCGTGATTGCATCGTGTGGAATGACATCTATTTATCGCTTCCTCGGGTTTCGTAAGTTTATGACCACCAGTCATCAAGCCACGAGTAGCCATCTCCTAATTCTAATTTACTTCCATATTGTTTCAAAATAGAAAGTGCGCAGACGGGTGTCATAAATGCCCGACCGAATAGAATTGGATGTTTCCGTAGAGTACGATCTATTGTAACTCCCCCTCTCCCAACCAAAACTCTTGTACAAATTGGGACATATCTTGGGGTGAGATTACGTACCAAACCTTATCACAAATAGACTTACATCTGTATGACCTGTTGAAAATGTCCCTTCTTCTTCGTTGTGAGAGCAGTTCAGTATCACAGGTTTATATCACTCACCCGAAGTTTGATTGTAGATATGGTATTAATTGGTGCCTTAATCAATTCAAAGTATTACATTATAATATTAAACACAATACCAACCCAGGTAATGTTCCTACTGGCAACATTTAATAGCGCCGTAATAAAATCGACGTATGTTGTTAGTGGTAATACAGAAGGACTGAACCCAGGTCTTACATGAGCACAACCAGATGAATAATTGCAGTTAGCTCGTTCCCCAAAACACCCCCGCCGCTTGTACACCCACCGTCGAGTTTGTTAAACTCCTTTTACAGTTTATTTTTTCCATCTTAAAGCTAGCAATCATACATGAACAGTGGCTGAAATACTAAGTAGTACCTAATTTATTGGAGAACTTCCTTTATATTGTGTTACTATGTTACTCCTCTGTGTTACTGATGTGTTACTCCTGGATCCAGATATTGCAATACCAAACTCGCATTATTTACAGCGGCGCTGTAATTGGCACCAGTGGCCCGGTGGGGTGTCTAATCAACTTGAGCAACCCTTAGCGACAATTTATGGCTATTTTCAAAGTTTTCTATTTTCGGTTTCTGTCGACCGATAGGTTGGTAACCATGAGAAAAACTCCAAAAGAAAATTGCCGGAATCATACATTCATTGCTTAGCTGGAGAGCTCAATTTGGTCTTATTCGATGCATTATTTGATTGATTTCAGTTTTCCTTTCGTCCTGAGACCAGTTTAGTTACAGTCCGTGGGGGAAAATGAGAATTGTCGCTGTCTTTTGTGAAACAGGCTGCTAGGTAATCAGATATTTTATTCCTTCTTATGAGAAGCCTTTATAAGAAACTGCCTATAACCACCTAATTTTTTTCTATATTCGGCTACTCTGCCTAACTGGCCTAACTAGTAATGCCCTCTCAATTCCAAGCCATAAATCCCTTATGAGGAATCGTTCTTCGTGGAACAGACATACAAACAAATAACACTGCTGTTTATGTAAGAGGCTATGCAATGTTTGGCAATATTACTGTATACCTACGTGACGGAACTAGAATATTTTGAAATTACGCATTTCCTATCTCAAAATAGGATTGACATTGATTTCGTCCAACTCCATTAACGAAAAAACTTTCTCAAAAACTGTGACGGTGGGCAGTTCTCGAGTTGTTTGTGCTTCCGGTAAAGCTGGGGGCGGTGAGGCTGAAACCTAATCGCTATCCCTTCTTAACTTGTGATAATATCGCTGGTCTAGGAGAGGGACTCTCGAGGGTGCACCGTCACTCTTCTCACTCTGTCACAAAGCTTAAGAACGCCTTGAGCCAGTTATCAGCTCAAAACACAGGCAAGTTGTGGAACGAATGGGATGACTGCCCGTGTCGTCATGGAAGGTCTTGAGTTGGACTGGCGCGGGGTTCCTCCTCAGGTGGGCCTGACGAAGTTAGCAAAAGTTCCCAATTTTAAGACCGTTTCGTAAAATGTTTTAGATCAACTAACATTAACTGCAACTTTTCAGATGCTCCCGTCATGATCTTTCAACTCAAACATTATTGTCGTCCCCACTTTAACAGAATGGCGTTACTTTTTTTCCTCCCACAAGATCGCGTAACTGCAAAATTAGCGAAAGTGGACTGATACCGTCAACAGTTTCCATTTTTTCGATGGATTCGTGTCCAAAATAGGAAAATCCGTTTTCCCCCTCAAAATAATGAAAATTGTCCAAAAAGTGTAAAAACAAAAGCATAGAGTCTTATCAATTCAAAATCAATTCAACTTTTTATTCAGCAAATATTTTATACAACAAATATAATGATTTTTAGAGAGTCTATATACATAATACAAGATCTAAACTTATGTTGGTTTATGAGCCTAAGGTCAATGATCCGTCCAGGCTCGTCTCTTCCACCACTATTTATTACTGCGTATGTATGTACCAGCAGTTTCATTGACAAAACACACCTTAAGTGTTTGGAGAATGAGTTACATTGATCAAGAACCAACAGTATTTACAGGTAATTCCTAAGTAGTTAGTGAATACACTTAATGCTAAGGAGGCTGATTTGTATTTTTATCCTAATTTAAACTATTTATAACAACACTTTCGTTACTTTCAATCTCAAAATATTCTAGAACTAGTTTTTTAAATTTCCTGTTGATGTTGAAGTCTTGGTTAGGAGCGGCTTGGTTATGTATGGATAAACATATGCCACTTCCGAGGGGCCGAGACTAAAAAACGAACTAATAATCGCGCGAGTTAATCATTAACTATTAATTATTATTCATTAGGTGGGCTTCTGTTTTGATTGTAGGTTGAGACCATTTGGGTGTCCGTCAGTATTTCAAATTGCTCAAAATCCTGTAAAACAGTAAGTACAACAACGATGAAGTGGGGTGTAGCTGGCGGAACCCCATTAATCGATTTCCCACAGCACTGTAAGGCCGTTAGCCGATTCAGTCCTCTTAACCAGGCGAAGTCAGTTGGTGACGCGAGAAAATAAATTTTAACTGATAGGAAAATCTCCCATCAGAACATCTGACACTCGTGATAATTGAATTGGAATAACGAAAACTCCACCGCAATGTGGTGACATGACAACTAGAAGGTTGACATGTTCCCGATCTGAGCCGCTGCGGGCTGATTGGCTCTCAACTTGATCAAACATAGCGTGCGGAAACTTCGGGAAGAGACTGGCATTTTTAAGAGATGTTTGCTCAATATTCGTCCAAGTATAGGTCGGGGGATCCTTCATTGGTATTCATAGAACGGATACAGGCAACTACGTGAGTTCCCGACCAATGACAAATATTGTAGATAATATCATTTGCTCTTATCATTCCAATCATATTACTCCCTCGCCCTTCCGCCTTATTTTCTCCGGCGGAAAACGAGAACTGCCTGACGGAATAATACTAAATTTTAGGAAATTTTAAAGGGATCAAGACTGAGCAGTCTTTGAGTATAAATAAGATGCCTATGCTTATGCTTATTGCCTGTGCTTCAACGTTGTTGAATATTTAGGTATGTTCCATATCAGTCTGTCCTCTAGAACGCCACCATAACTTTGAAGAGCTACTATCCTTGGTACCTAATAGAGTAGGTCTTCATGCAGAGCAGCTAATTCACCTGCGCTTCATAACATCAACTCTGGAGTGGTTTTCAGACCGCTCTGGCGCACAGTAGGTAGGGCAGAAAAGGGTTTTCCTACTTGTATCATGCTCCTCTTCATTCTAATGGGAAACTTTACGCTTATCTGAATATAAATCTAATTCCTACACCTAAAACCGCATACTAACTGTGAAAAACTTGAAAATTTACTCTTTTGGTTTGTCGTTCCGCGAATAATACACCTACCTATTCGCTCAGCAAAACAATTTTTTGAACACCCCTTCAATTTTTTTTCTTTTACAAGGTGCGTAGATTCCAAAAATGCAATGTCCATCCGCCTTACTCCGTCCGCCGCATCCATATCTATTTTATTTTTGGTCGACAAAATTCGTTCGTTCGCACACAGGCTCCATTAGGGCCCTAGTTGTGTCTCTAAACTTTGCAGCCCGATCAGAATATACCCAAGGGTGTTATGTGTTAAAAATGGGTGTCAAATGGGTATAAACATAGGGGTTTTTGTGTTTTAATAAAATGAGCTTGTGAGGTATCGTGTTCCTTGTTTTTTAGAGGGAGGAGACCGAATGTGAAGTCGATTTTGACCAACGAAGAATTGAGGGTCTAACAAAGTTTAAGCCTTAAATTTATTTTAAATTTTGGTCAAGAATCGTCGTTCTTTCGTACACAGGCTCCATTCAGGCCCTTTGTGCTTATTATTAGGCATCACGTCTGGTACTTTTCAAATGCAAGCGTTCTAGGGTGTTTCTGTAAAATGTGGTAGTAACTTAAATGGCTACAGGTTCTAGCTTTAGAAAAAACACATATCGATGTATTTGAGGTCATTTTCAGTCGGTAAGCGGTTTTAGGTGTGTACAGGACATATATATATACATACGTGGGTTATAAATACTTACTAGCTAAGGCTCAAAATTATGTTATGCTATGAATAGGAGGAGCGTACCTTTAGTCGGAAAATTCTTCGTCCGCTCTCTGTGTGGATAAGCCCACTAGGAATGGAATATCGACAGAAATATATGTTATAATTCTATCCAGACCACTCATCTACGCAAACAAATTATACATAATTCCCCATCAACCGATATAATATCCAAAATGATTGGTCGGGGATTTAATATATTTATTTATTTTGATATGCTAGCATCAGCGAGCATCCGGACCACATTGTAGAAACGGGATTTGAACACCCAAATTAATTAAGTTTTACTTGATAAAATATTACCTTCACGAAATTCTCCTCCTTCCATGAGTTGCTGTTACGAACGGTAAGTTGCCTACTCCTCGTGATGTATTCCGACCACGACAGCTTTTTTTCCCACTACGGAAATATACAGCTAACTTGGTATTCACTGGAATGGATCCCTACATCAACCACAAACCGCAATCTCTTACACACAGACAATGTATGCAACCGCCACCGTATCTCCGTGATGGTAATAATCTAGCAGCTGTTAGGCGCGTAGCAAGAATTGGTAGGGTATATTCACATTTTTAAACTCAAAATTCATAATTGAAAACAGCAACTCTTGCAGTTGCAAATCTATGGAGGTGAAGTACAATTTTGTTAGGACTTTCGTGTGTATGGGTCGCAAGAAATATATCTATCGAAAGTATTATCGAAGGAGGTATCGAAACTGAGACTCGAACAGAGGAAAATTGGGGATCTTGAAATTAGAATTCAATTACATACTGCCATAACATCTGTAAGCCGTGCATGAGTTGCTGCAATGGAGCTTATGAATTTCATAGGTAGTTGAGACATACAACCCAGTCATATAGTGACAGGGACGAAGGAAGCACTGTGCGGAAGTGTTCCATACGACGAGTGTTCTCAGTCAACGAGATAATCAACCAGTAGGTTAAAAACTCCTATTGTTTATTCTGGTCAGCAAGATGGGCCTCAGAGACCGCAACTTGTTTTCTAGAGGCGATAGACGGTCGAGAGAGGCGGTCTAGAAATAAGCTAGCGGAATGCGGTAGCGGAACGAGCCCTGAATGCTAATAACACGCCAAAATCCAATCCTCCCTTCAGTTAAGAGGCCTCTCCCATCCCAGCACAAAGGCTGAGATTGGGATCTGGATTGCTTCCCCCGGGCGTGAGGTGGATGTCGGGAGTCAGTTTCTACACGCCAAACTTCACTTAGCACCTAATGAACACGTCAATTTGTATCCTCTCGTTTCTGCTTCTCATGTTTACATCCTACATCGTCGAAGGACCATCTTAATATTATCCATCATCCCATCGGAGGTGGCAGTGACTTATTTCCCTCCGAGATGAAACACCTGCACATACTTCATTCGGCAGTTTCGGAGGGATGTAGGTATCAAAATACCTGAGTATTCGATTATTAAAAAATAAAAAAAATAAAAAATACACTGCCAAGGTGATGGCACAGGAGCTTCCTCGTCACAATCAGAGTGACCCATTATAAAATAGAACAGACTCGGAAGCAAAATAACATAACATTACATTACATTACATTACATTACATAACATTACATAACGTTAAATATACATATTACATAACATTACATTACATTACATAACATAACATTACATAACATTACATGAAATATACATATTATACATAACTTGACTTCCATAATACATTACGTCCATTATACATAACTAGCCTGACCGCTCGCTTCGCTCGCTATCCGAGATTCGCTGTACGCAGTATCGTGGAACCAACAAACGACGGAAAAATCCCATACCCTACCGGGTATTTGTGCCCAATTTTATCAAAATCCGTCAAGCCATTAAGGAGTTGACCATGGTCGACCATATTTCCGCTATGGTCAGGGAATTAAAAATGCGCCTACGTTCAACTTGGGAGGCTACCGGATATTGGTGCCAAATTTGGTCGATATCCGTTGAGCAATTCGGGATTCGACCATGGAGGGGCCCATGGATGCGCTAAGGTCGACCGCGGGGGTAGTCCGAAGGGTCGATCGTAGATAGAATTTCACGTAGATTACGAATACGCGATAAAAAATAGGGGTTACCATTTCAATTAACGAAGTTGACCATGGTCGACCATAGTTCCGCTATGGTCAGGGAATTAAAAATGCGACGTTGCACAACTTGGGAGCCTACTGGATATTCGTGCCAAATTTGGTCGATATCAGTCAAGCCATACAGGAGTTGACCATGGTCGACCATAGTTCCGCTATGGTCAGGGAATTAAAAATGCGCCTACGTTCAACTTGGGAGGCTACCGGATATTGGTGCCAAATTTGGTCGATATCCGTTGAGCAATTCGGGATTCGACCATGGAGGGGCCCATGGATGCGCTAAGGTCGACCGCGGGGGTAGTCCGAAGGGTCGATCGTAGATAGAATTTCACGTAGATTACGAATACGCGATAAAAAATAGGGGTTACCATTTCAATTAACGAAGTTGACCATGGTCGACCATAGTTCCGCTATGGTCAGGGAATTAAAAATGCGACGTTGCACAACTTGGGAGCCTACTGGATATTCGTGCCAAATTTGGTCGATATCAGTCAAGCCATACAGGAGTTGACCATGGTCGACCATAGTTCCGCTATGGTCAGGGAATTGAAAATGCGACGTTGCACAACTTGGGAGCCTACTGGATATTCGTGCCAAATTTGGTCGATATCCGTCGAGCCGTTTGGCCGTGCATAGAAGGACAGACAGACAGACAGAGCGCATGCGGAGGGCGAACCGCTGGTTCTATCATGTTGAAATTTATATGGGACCTCAATGGGCCCTACCCGCTTAATCCCTGAGAATTACATTGAAATTGGGTGAAATCTTTGGTTACTACGGCTGTAACAAGGAAATTGAATCTATAGCGCAGAGCGCACCGAGGGTCCGATCATGCTGAAATTCATACTGGAACTCACTAGGCCTTATCCAAACAACCCTTGAAAATTTGAGCGAGATTGAATCAAAATTGTGAAAGTTATGCGTGTTTGTTGAATTTAACGTTAGCGCATGCGCAGGGCGTACCGCTGGATCAACCATGTTGAAATTTGTATGGGACCTCAAGGGGCCTTATCCGCACCATCCCTCAAAATTTGAGCTGAATCAATTCAAAATCGTGGAAGTTATGGCTGTAACAAGGAAATGCGGACAGACTCACAGACTCACAGACTCACAGATTCACAGACTCACCGACTCACAGACTCACAGACTCACAGACCGACAGACACGGAACCAAATTTGTTCAGTAGGCTTTGAAACGCAAAATGCAAGTGGAAATTTTGATTTCTGAAGACAAAAATTTGTTGGCTCACGAAAGTGAACACAAGGCTTCCGCTGCTTCGCAGACTCGGAAGCAATAAATAAATAAGAACACGTTTTTATTTCGAAATTATCTAAGAAGAACAAAATAATATAGTGGTTCATGCGCTTTCACTCCTCGTATATAATTATATCAAGTCAAGGCAGCTTTCATCCGCCGTGGTTGGAGGTAGTCAGAGAACATGAAATTTACTCGTGTGAGAAGAAGATAAACTTTCAAAATCCGTTACAAATAAGCTGCATACATATAATAATGTCAAAATTAACGTGTGGCAGGTACGTACATGTGCTCTCAAAGCTAGTTAGCGAGGATTATAAATATCGGGGATATCAGCATATCGCGTATCGGGCGTAACGTGCTAATGAACTTTCCTTCTTGCCGCGTGACAAGAAGATGCGGTTTGGGTTACTGCATGAAGTTGTGTACTCAAAGAGCTGAACGAACGATATTTCTTGTTTAATTATAAATTTTCCGCCCCACCCCACCCTCATTTCTTCAGTGAAGAAGTTTTAACCAAACTTTGCCGACGAAATGAAAGGAGGTGAAACCCGAGTTGTGAAAAGACCTTTTTGCAAAGCATGACGTCGGAAAACGCGGAAAACTACAATAAAAGTAAGTAAGAATGGTCGGTGGTTGTTAGTGTGGAAGGAGAAGCGTTAGAACCTGCCATTTACAAGTCCCACCGTTAAAGCCAGGCGTCTCTTGATTAATGTGGCAGATAAACTAATTAAATGAGCCGCGAGTAAAAATTAGAACACTGAACTCTCAAGGCGGCCTACGACAACTTTTTACAAGGTTTAGAAAACTTGGTTAACTTGAGACGTTCGCTCTCCTTGAGCCTGTGTTAATGAAACCAACAGGTTTTCGGTTGATGGGAACTTTGTTAGGTCTTGTTCGACTATGTTTTTGCACATTTTCATCCTTGATTGTTCGCAGCAAAGTAGCACCGCTAATCGAACGAAATTGAAATTGATGTGCTTTTCCGGCTGAGGATTAGTCAGCTTGTAATGGTCCTAATCTTATATTTTGTAAAGCTCAACGTTGTTTATTTGTATGTCTTGAGTGGATGGTCAAACGACTGAACGGAGCTTGATGCGGGTTTTTCCGGCTTGCTCTTCAAACACCGGCGGGCAACATAGGCTAATGAACTTTTCCAAATCCGACTCCTTCGTCTTAAACTCGTCCTTCACATTCTGTCGTAACTAAGAGCGTGATGTAAGCGTTAACCCCCCCCCCCCCCCCCTCCCACCGCAACATCAAACCTTTAGTAACCATTTACCCGCCAAAAAAACTCCTCAGCCGCAAAAAGATGTAATATACCCCCCCCCCCCCCCCAACAACCAAAAACAACCCTATTGTCAAAATTTACCCGCCAAAAAATGCCCATTTCGCCAGCCGAAGTCCCATGCTGGTGCTATGTGCATAAAGAACCTGTTCCTTAATCCTCTGTTGGATGTACGTATAGAAGCATGTTCCTTCCCCCCACACCTTGAAATACCTTTCAACACTGTTTGGCGGTGGCTTTTCGCCTTGGGAGCAAAAAGCTAGGTTTGAATAGGAGAGATCGTCTCTTGCCACAGTTTCTTGATCGACCCATCGTTTTGAAGTTATGACTGAATAAACGTTACTGTCACCTTCGAAATATTTGCCTGTTGCATACTGGAAACAGGTCAGGTGCCATCTACGTGGGGGAATGTCATAATGCATCTGCTTTACAAGAAAGCTGACAAAAATGATCCATCAAACTACCGTGGCCTTGCAATTATTTGTATACCCATCAAGGTCTTTACAAGTATAATGGCCGAGAGATTGTCGGCTTGGGTTGACGACAATCGTATACTCTCCGGTGAACAGGTGGGCTTTCGGGCAGGTCAGTCGGGGGCTTATCAAGTGTCTGTTTATACACAGTCGCCAGTGTCATGAGGATGAGGAAGGGCCAAGCCCTGGTTGCAGTTGTGGTCGACTTCTGCCGGGCTTTCGACTCAGTGAATCATGGGTTGCTCTGGAATAAGCTACTGGGACAATGTGTTAGCCACAAATTTGTGGCAGTTTTGCATTCCCTCTACGCAGATGCAAATTGCCAGCCCGTTACGGAAGGGGTTTTACAGAGCGACTCGCTCTCTCCAAAGCTGTTCGTCCTTTTCCTGGCAGACCTTGAAGCTTTCATGATCAGGAATGGCTGCCACGGCATCCCATTCGCTGGCCGGGAGTTGATGGTGTTAATGTTTGTGGATGATGTGGCCATCCTGGCAGACTCACTGCCAGGCGCCCGAAAGAAGATGGACGTACTCATGGAGTATTGCCGATTGAACCAGCTGAAAATTAATACAGGGAAGTCCCACATCCTCACTTTTGACAAAGGAGGAAGAGCTGGAAGAAGGAAGAGGATCTTAATAGGGGGATGAAGAGAACACCAGTAAAGATTGTTACTGGGGTTATCTCTTCCTCCTCCAGTACACCGGTAAAGGTTCCCTGGAGTGACTTTCAGCTGGTCAGTGAAATTCCACCAAAATAAGGAAAGCCTCATCAACAACGCTAAATCTGCGACTGGGGGGACAAGAGATGTGCTCTGCAGAGGAAAAGCAGATTCTTGGGATTCGAAGTTTGGTACCCTCGTTGCATCAGTTCTATTGTATGCTGTCGTGATCTGGGGAATTTGGCACATGGAGGATATCGATATTGTCCAGATGCCGTTCCTCAAGAGCATCCTCTGCCTATCACGAGGAGTGCCTCGACATTTTCTAAGACTGCAATCATTGTCTCAAAGTTCAGGAACCAACCACTGTAGAAGTTAGGATATCCATCGAGTCCTGAATTCGGGGTACAGTCTGATGTTCCGCAGAATTCTGGAATACGACGGCAGACAGAAATACCTCTGGAAAGGATGGAACATGCACCAGGAACCAAGCTGGCTCAACTGAGATTGGCCACTACAGACAAGGAGATGGGCCTAATCAAGTTCTACCACAGGAGGAATAAGTACGTCCTCACGAATGCAGACTTCTGCTCAGGGTGTGACTGCAAGCAGCCTGAGACACTTGTTCACTTCCTGCTCGTGTGCCCACTGTATAGCGTTTATCGTGAGCACTACCTCGCTCACTATATTGGCGCCTTGGACACTGAGTCTGCTTACTGTTCACTGCTCGATATAGGAAGTGACAGGCAAAATACCACTGCCCTCTACCACCTCACCCTCAGGTCGTTCATGCTACGTCCTTTTACGCGACGAGTTATGAATCATGGCGGCCCCAGTAACCGAGGTCTATCTCACATGGAAGACCTTGAAGTGCATAACTATTCAAGTATACCAATTTTAAACCAAAATCAGTTGTAACGATCATGTGAGTGATTTCTACAAATAAAATATTTTGATTTGATTTGATTTGATATTTTTGTCTGTTGAGTCACTTCGGAAACAGTAGAATCAAATAAAAGACTCCTAAATAAATAACAGTTGTAGAATTTACTTCGAGTCGTATGATCCCAACCACAGGTCATTTCGAGCTTTCAAAATGTATGAGAAAATCGTGTCACTGATAATGTAGATTTAAAACCTGCGTTTGGTCTCATTCCACGGAGAAAGAGAAACTAATGCTATCCGGCCTAATGCTTTTCCCCGGGGTTCCAAATTCCCGTTTTGTCATTATCTCCACTTATATCTTTACTTTCAAGCTTACAAGCTGTTCATTCCTCACATCACGGCACCAAAAAAGAAAAAAGAAAAAACGGAGGAGAGAAAACTCTTGAAGGGCACCGCTGAGAGACTGAGATACGTTAGCCCTAAAAATGTCAAGGCGGTAGAAATGAAAATGGAACTAAGCTTTTCACTGTAAAAGAACTTCCGTCAAACAAGGAATTTTAAAAGCATTAGACCGAAAACAATATTATTACGATACGACAGTAAATTTTTGTGATAACTCGTGAAAAAAATTTTTAGTTGAATAGCCTAATGTTTCCTCTTGAAACCTATTGCCTTACTGCTGTTTGAAATACATCTTAATTAAGTATTTCGTTGAATCTTTTTTAAATCTATACTTTATTTAGGTCGATATGTGGGTTTATTATTTTGAGTAATGAACATCTTAGAATCGAGCATTAGGATAAATAAATAAAAATCCCCCTCCCCCCTCTCAAAATTTGATGGTTTCCGTTGCAAGGTGCGTAGATTCCAAAAATTGAATAAAATAAAAAACGCTGCAAATGATTACACAACGGGTTATTATTTATCTGTATATATGCGCCTTCTGCGTAGATCACTGTTTTCTGTGGCCATTACCTACTCTCGAGCTCCCCCCAGGAAAGCCCTAAATTACTGGAGCCGATCCGGGCATTAAAGCTTCATAAAATGCACAGGACTCAATAATTCCACCAATAGTTATCTGTTCTTATTGATGAACATAGCATTTGTTCAAGTTACGCAAGTACCTGTCAACAAAATCCAAAAGAACAGTCATCGTTCAAATGAAATAATATCACGGAAACGCCAACACGATTTCATGCAGCCATGCATGATTATAATCAGGCTTTCCCTAGCAATGATATCTAGCAATGATTTACACCGTTTCATTCACGATCATGTTGAGGAAGCTTGTTGATGCAAACGAACGGCTGGGCGTACAATGCTCCGGGTGGTCTCAAAAAATGCTGCAGTTCCAGATCAATTTAAAAATGTAAAAAAAAAAGCTGAACACAACACAATGGTTTATTATTTTGTACAGAACACCCTACTGTTATAGATCACAGCTCTCTGTATAGATTACCCGTTTATATAGTATAATATGTACTATTCTATACATATTATGTAGATCGCACATCCTCCGTAGGTTAGCACCTAACCCCGTACTCGTTACCAGGTACCTACCTAAATCACGACCGTGTTAATTGTTGCTAAAATAATTCTTTCGATGACAAACAGTAGGTAAAATGGCAAAAAGAAACGCAAAGAATGATGTTCTGAAGGAAAATTGTTGTTGATGTGGAGTGAAAAAATATTCAGTCCTTGTAGGGTTTCGATCCCCGGAACTTTAGCGTATCAGTTCAGTAGGAAGACCACTGTGCTAAGTCGCCCAGCTAGCCGCTAGGCCAGTGATCTGCACTCTCAACAAGCTTGATGCATGCATACACCCTGCTCATTACGGCAAATTTATCACAAATTTTATGACAACATCGTGGAATGCTGCGGATGGTCTCAAAAATTCAGAAAAATCGAACTATATATTTATGCGAGAACACGCACGCCTCAAAATACGATTTTCCGAGTTAGGAATACTCCGGACATTTCAACCCCTATTTTTCGCCCCTTAGAGATGAGTGACTAACGCTGAGCTTCGGGGACCAACTAGAGCTCAAACGGGACCCATATACCAAATTTCTTGAATTTTGGTTCACGGAAACTAAGGAAAAAGCCACTGGCGACGTGCTGCTGGAGGTCTCAAAAAATGCTTTAGTTCAAGATCGATTCAAAAACGTAAAAAAACCATACCCTTCAATTGAAAGTTATTAGCTACGGCATTCTGAAAATTGCAACCCCTATTTTGAACCCCTTAGAGATGACTGACAGTAACGCCGAACATCGAGGTATCATTGGGTAAATTATTACACAACGGTAAATTATTGAACAACGGTAAATGAAAACATAACGGTAAATCATTACACAATAGTAAATTGTTACACAACGGTGGATAGTGTACTATCCACGCAGAAGGGGTTTTTATACAGGTAAATTATTACACAGCGGTTTATTATTTACCTTATGCTTCATGAATAACTACAAATAATTAATTATTTAATTATTGAATCGCGCGCGTTTGTATGAAACTTTTAATTCCCGGGCCGGCTCCACTACCCCATGTAGAGCTTTCCTGGAGGGAGCTCGTGGGTACGGACCACAGAAAAGAGTGATCTATGCAGAAGGGGCATCTATACAGGTAAATAATAAACTGTTGTGTAATAAGTTGTAGCGTCTTTTATTGCATTTTTGGATTCTACATACCTGGAATCGGAAACTATAAAATTTTGAGGGGAGGTTAAACTTTGTTTGTTTCCATGCTCGATTCCATAGGTTCATTACTGAAAATAAGAAGCCTAAAAGTTTGTTTTTGGAAAGATTATTTGTTGAATTATGTTATGATTTATACTTTTGAATTTATACTTAGTGAGTTTTGCTGTGAAAAGTCATATCTCCACACCAGTTTAAAAGGTGTGGCACAGTACGAGTATCTCCTCTGCTACAACCCCCCCCCCCCCTGCTCATCATCTTTTTCAGTTGGAATGTTGCAGTTAACTACAGTTTGATTTCAAAGATTCATTCATATTGAGAATAATACTAATACCTAAATTTAAATTACCAGATAGTTGAACTTTTCGAGGGGGTGATCAATATTAAAAGCCTTTGAAGGATTGTAGCTTCGCCAACTCCCACAAATTATTTGCTTCGGAGGAAAGGAGGGAGGGTCGTGGGTACCCACTGATAAGCTTCCTATGAAGTAAAAGGACGTTCCCACTGTTAGAAAGATGAGCTCGAGAGAGAGGAGCAGAAGCCACTGGAAAACGCCCTGCTCGGGAGGGAGATGACTTTTGATGCTTTAAAGGGCCTCTCGGGAATCCTCAGAAGCAGAAATGGAAACCCTTGGAAGGTTGTAGTACGATAGAGCGGCGGGGGGGGGGGGGGGGGCGGCATCTTCGCAAGTCACAACTTTGGGTTTTCATTAGCCTGACCACATAAATTTGAATTCTCCCGTTTCCCTACCGCAGATTCTTAGTTCTCCCCCAGTCCAGTTCCCGTGGTCCCCCTGGCCCGGATCCAGACTGTCCTGCATTACATTACGTGATTCCTTAGCCCTACCACTTTTCCAACAGTGACAACTCGTTTCCAACGAAAACTCCCTTTCGGTAACAGAGAAGAAGCCATTATATTTTTCCAAAAGTTATTATCTTAAGCCATTCATACCACTTTGTGATTGAACCGGAAAGTTTTGAATTCAGAAAATACGAGAATAAATTGAAAAGACAAACTATATTTTGCTTAATTAAGTATATTATTAGACGTCAGATCAATGAAAGTACCTATTATATTTTTCGATTGAAGGAGCGGTTTGAAGAGTCCTGACTCATCGGCTCCAAAAACGAATTAATTATATTATAATAATTATTTTAAAATATCAAGGCAGCAAACACTAGAAACCTTTCCTCACCCTCTTCTGCGTCACGACCACTTAGTTCTTCCAATACAGTTGAAGTGCACTTAGGCCGCTTTCATACTGGACACTCGTGCGACACACGTCGCATACACCAACCCCCCCCCCCCCCCTACCTGCTACCAACCATTTCATAATAGTGTGTGGGCTTCATTTCCATAGTTACTCCTACCTTGTTCCTCCCGTTTAGCTGGTGCTCGATCCTGTTCTTTCTTTTTCAGTTTATTACTTGTATAAGTTTAATTTCCCACTTGGTAGGTAACCCGTTGATAATGGAAACTAATATTTCACTAAAGTGTATCCGTCATAAACGGGAAAGTAGAATATCGGGTAAGCGAAAATGTTGGATAATAGAAAGGTGTCGAGAAAAACCAGTTGGACAACAAACTATCAAATGTCAATGGTGATAACATCACCATTATTTTATCGTATTATGATGAAAGGGCGAATTCCAAAAAAGCGAACTTTATAAGGGACAAAAAACTACAGGATAAAAAATGAAAATAGTATATTTCCACGTAAACTAGCAAACTGTAGACCGATTTCGGTTGTTACACCATCGTCAGTATCCTATTGAATATAATTCTATTGTGTACTGACGAAGGTGTAACAACCGAAACGGTCTAAAGTTGGCTAGTTTACGTGGAAATAGACTATTTTTATTTTTTATCCTGTAGTTTTTTGCTATGGATTTCCACTACTCCGCCGCAAGTGATTTAAGTTATATTTATAAGGGAATCTTTCATAATATTTGTCATAATAATAAAAGTCTCGATTATAAGGAATGTTGCCACAACTTCACGGTTTTCCACCCAATACCATTTCAGTTCAGTGACAAACTGTAGACATTTCCTGTAGACATTTTTTTCCTATACGCATCAACAATTTAAACGTTTGGTTATATTGATAGAGTTATGTTCATATTCGCCTTGATTACATTTTTTGGTTGTTTCTTTTTAAAAAAAGGTGAATTACTTCAAAGTACTTGTCAATAAGAATGAAATAACACATGAAAAACAATATTCGTTAGGTATAATAAAAGTCAGCATAGGTAAAAATTCATCAATACAATAATTGCAAAATCTATAATTAGAAGGAGTGCACATTATGTTTTAGTAACCTCATGTCAGAAGAATCTTCTGTAAATAAAATTTATTTACAGAAAATTGTGTCGACAGTAATAATAATTTTTTTATATTGTTGTTCATATTACCATCGATATCTTCAGACTGCATACATAGGTTTATGTTATAATTTTCCACATTAGGAACCACATAATCATGTTCACAGCTATGAAAAGACATAAACAACTAACTGAGAAAATTAACTTCCCACTCAGAAGTTTTTCCGAGCAATGATCGGAACAGCGCGCGCCACAGACGTGCGAGTGTGAATTATGCTATTTCTGCTTGTGGTTGAGCAGCCGTCCAACACTCGCCACTCGGTTTCTGTGGCGCGGCTGTGTCGGAGACACCGCCACTGAAGAGGCCTAATGCGAAGGGTACACCCGTTTCGTATGGCAGTTCTGTGACCGCAAAGCGAGTCACCAGTGTGAGAGCGTCCTTAGCCGATTGCAAAATCAGCTGTGGTAGTTTTTGGTTTATTATGTTCAGTAATGAACCATCGGAATCGGGCATGGAAACTTAAATTTCAACCCCTCTACCGCAATTTTATAGTTTGCGTTTCAAGGTACATACGTAGAACCTAAAATGAAATACACTGCCAAGGGCATGGCACAGAAGCTTCCTCGTGGCCTTCACAGTATGCCTTCATGCTCATGACGACAGAATGTTGGGCAAGCAAAAATTAAAAAATCGTTATTTTTGGGCAATACAAAGCATGGGGGCAAAAAAGATTTAAACATTATTATGGAATTCCGTAGCCATAGAGATGGTGGAGAGGAATGCTCGACGTTTGGAACCCGCTGATTCAATCATGATGAATGTCTTATGGGACCTCAAGGGACCTTACCCGCATCGTCCCTGGAAATCTGACCAAAATCCGTTCAAAATTGATGGAGTTATAACCGTAACGAGAAAATATCGTTAGCGCCTGCGGAGAGGCTACCGTTATTCGATCATGATGCAACTGATAGGGGACCATCCAGCGCTGAACCCACACGATTCCTGAAAATTTGATTGAAATCGGATCAAAATTGAGATTGGAAATCGGAATTGTGGAAGTTATGGCTGTGGCAAGGAAATGTGGACAGACAAGAAACCAAATTTGTTCAGGAGGCCCTGAAACGCAAAATGCAAGTGAAAATTTAGATTTCGGAGCACAACAAAATTTTCATTTCGAAAGGAAAACAAAGCTTACGCTGCCTTGCAGACTCGGAAGCAATATTGCATCATTAGCGCAATAATATCGATTTTAGCGCATTTTCAAAAATATTTACCTATAGCAATGGGCCCAAAATTTTTAATGCATAATTTTTGCACTTACATTTCAATGTTTCACAGTTTTGTGCTAATTAAGCAATTCAGCCCATCACTGTGTGGATGTGAATGAGTGGCTCTTACCAGACGCAAATCCTCATCTCCAAGATCCGTTTTCGTCCATAGAGTCGAGTCCTAATGTGTGTTGAGAGAATAGGGGAATCCACTGATTCGAAGCAGAGGCTCTGAATACAATATCGGGAAGGCGCCACCTCGCCTGTGAGCACAACGTGGGACGCGGGTGACAATTCAATAATGGTAGCCGATATAAAGGGCCGCATGTATCCAGCGCGAGGAATGTCTAAATTAGTTCGGCGGTTCGTAACCCTCGTGCCCATTGATATTCGCTCCTTCGAGTACCCTCACACAGTTCTGTGGAGGAAACTTTTCCAATATGGGAGCGTCTGGATCAGGCGACTGCTTCGAAGAAAACACTGTGGTCGATCGAATAAATTCAAGATTGATGTCATGTGTACAATCCGTAATAATAATTTAAATCAAAGCAGGCCCGCCCATAGGGGCATCATTATGGAGAAATGGAGCAAAGTACTATTTCGGTGCGGCGTGCGAACATTGGTACTTTTCATCACTCTAAATGAAAGAGACGGATGATGAAAACGGTACAGCACGAATGCGCTAATCCCACATTAGCATGATTGACAGAATATGTCATAGATAATACCTATGCAGTACCCATAACATACATAATACTTGTACAACTGTTGTACAAAAGCGCGAAAATAAGGGGGCGATTTGCGCCAATCGTTTCCGATGCCGTGTGTACGAAAGCACGAAATGATTGACGCTCGTCAGTAGCCAAAATCGCCAACAACCATTGAAGGACTACGTGCAAAAAATTGGGATGAATAATCAAGCTATACTTACCTGAGCTGTTGTTGAAATCATTCAACAACAATTATAACATAGGTACATAATACCTATAACATACATAATAATTTATTATGTCATAGGTAATACCTATGTAATACCTATACCATACATAATACTTGTAATACCTATAATATACATAATATATGTTATATTTTTGTTATTCTAATTATATATCGTTTGTTAGAAGTACATTTGGTAGAAATGTTGTTTTTTCATGCCCTTCTTATGATACCTATAGGAGGGATTGTGCTTTCATCTCCTATATATGTTTGTCAGAAGTGCATTTTGTAGAAGTTGTTTCCTTTCTATTTGCGCTTTCATGCACACGTATTTTACCGCATTTGCGCTTTCGGGCTTCAAGGTTAGAGCCGTTAGCGTTTCCGGGCGGCAGCCGGTGAAAACACGTCTGCCAAATGGGTGAGCGGTAGGTATAATAGCATCTCCACATCAGTAGTTCTATTCTAAAAACTCGTTGAAAATGACTTCTGAAATATTCGTTTCTTGTGATTGCAGGTCAGCTGTGAAAGTGCTCAGGTCCTTAGATTTAAGTTACAATCGAATTCAAGAAATGCCGTTCGACGCCATCACATCGCTGTCTTCCCTCGAATGGCTCAATTTACACAGGTAGATACAAAGCGTCAAACCATTTTTTTTTTCCTTTTTTTTCCACTGTACCATTCTAATTGTTTCAGATGTGATGAAATCGAAGAACTCCTTCTCGTAGAAAACCTTTTACATGAGTTCATCCTTATAGAAGCATGGTCATAAAATGAAATTTGCTTAGTACACATTTTATTTTCAGGCTCGGCCCCTTATGTTTCCGTTTTTACACTTGTTAGACAATTTTCATTATTTTGAGGGGGGAAAAGCGGATTTCCCCTTTTTCGACCACGCTGAACACGTATCCATCGAGAAAAGTTGGGTTCTCTGTTTCCCGTTTCCATGATTCGTCTTCTTCACGTTGTTGTAAAAGTAAATATTTTATTCATCATTTAGTAAATCTTTTAATCGTCATAAAACACGGTGACTTGAAAAACAGTATTCAAGAGAATATAAATTATCATCAAATTGAATTTGGAACATGTGATTTCGATACGGAATTTTAGATGCTAAATAATTAGTGTAGGAACCACCACATTTGTCCACCCATAAAAAGTTCAGCTCATAGTCTTTGGCTCGGGGATGCGACGCTGTCTCGATTATCATCTAACCACTTCAGGCGGAACCTGCAGAGTAGACTCCGGGGCGGTAGGAATATCTTCGACCTGAGCAGGGTCTAGTTCTTCTGGTTCGTTCTGTGTAGAGTCGTCTCTTAGGGACGGGTTCAGTGGTAGATGTAAGGATGGCTTGCCGTTTGAAGCCAAATGTATAAGTTTTACAGTCGTCTCTGCCATTTTCAAGTGTGACCCGTGCATAATTAGGGTTGGCATCTAAGATGTCTACCTCTTCAACTAGGGATCGTATTTAGTTGATCGCACCTGTTTCCTCGTCAGGACTTTGGATGATGGATCGGCCAAGATGCTAAGGAACAACCGTTAACAGATCTCAGAGTTACGTTGGTCGCAGTACACAAGAGAGATCGGATCCCATCTGGAAGAACGTCTTCCCAGCATCGAACATTAATGTTTCTCTGTTTTATGACGAGTGACATACTGTTCTCCAAATCGTGCCGTTCTCCCGTTCAATTTGCCCATTCCTAGCAGGAGTAAACGATGTGGTCATGGAAGTGGCTGCTCCGCGGGAATGGAGGAAATCATGGAGTTCCGTGGAGGAGAACGAGGTACCAATCAGTGGGCACGTAAGCCGGCACCCCAAAAGTGGTAAATAGATACACGAGACAGTCAATCACAGTTGATGCAATCTGGACAAATACAGGCAAAGGGGAACCTCGAAAATTCGTCGATAATAATCATCAGTAGGTATGTATTCCGGGATCGACACGCAGAGGTCCCTTGTAATCCAACTTATTCGTTCAAAAGGATGGGTAGATTTTATTAGTGTTGCATTATTGTGCTTGAAGAATCTGGGTTTTACGGTTTTACACGAAGAACATGCTGCGTATTTTAATAAATAATCAAAGAAAATGATTGCTATAAGTACCTACCGGAAAATAAGTCATCCTACAGCTACACATCTAACCTTACGTGACACCGGGCAGACTTGGATTCCGCGATTCGACAATGAGCAAAAAGTGTCTCCTATCAATTTTTATTTGACCGCTTATTTCCGAGTTTGTTTTTGGTTTATTATTCTGTGAATAATACACCTATGTATTCGCTCAGCAAAAAAATTTTTTAACGCCCCTCAAAATTTTTTCTTTTCCGTTTCAAGGTGCGTAGATTCCAAAAATGCAATCTCCGTCCACCGTCCGCCGTATCACGTCTACCGGCTTCATTATAGGTCTAAAAAAATCGTTCTTTCGCACACAAGCTCCATTTGTGCCCTAGTTGTCTCCCGAAACTTTGCAGCCCGATCGGAATATACCCAGGGGTGTTATGAGTGAAAATGTATTTAAAAATAGGTACTTTTTGTGCTTTAGTAACATGTTAGCAACATGAGCTTTTGAGGTATCGTTTTCCATGTTTTTGGGGACGAGAAGACCGAATATGAAGTCGGTTTTGACCAAAGAGTGGAAAATTGAGGTTCTACCAAATGTTCAGCTCCCAAAATTGATTTTTTTATGAGTCAAAAACCTGGAAAATCGTCTGAAATCACCATCAAATTGTATAATTACACTGGGAAAAGGGTCAAAACGTGGATCAAGACGATTAAATGGCACTACCAATGATCAAAGATAATTTGGAAAAAAATGAGCGCACCTAATTCGTATTTTGGGGGCCAAAATGGGTGAAAACCATCAGAAATGGATATTTCAATTATTTTACATGAAAGAAACAATAAAAGAACAGCCAAAATTTTTGTAGGTATGTCCAATAGAATAGTAAACCCATGAGACAAGGACTTTGCAGCTTTTTACGATTAAAGATTTTTTTATTTTGTTTTCCACCTCATGTCCGACTCACCCATAGTAATCATTAAGAAATAGAAGTCATCCACCACCAGAATAATCTGTCTAAGTGTTATTTGATAGTTTGGCTGTACGAATAGGTTACGTTTGTGACACCTTTTTGCCCATTTAGTGTGCTGGGTTGTGTCGTAATAGTAGTGTTGCCCCACCACGTTCTGGTGCCACTGCCTCCCCTTCGTGCACACCTATTCAAGTACCTTCCATTCGTGTAGTAGGTATAGCTACGAACATTGCATGGGTCGTGCATACAGTACAGTGACGTCGACCGAACGGTGAAATGACGGAACGTTATGAAAGAACATTCAATGTAGAGAACGTCGAGCACGATACGCGGTCCATGGGGTGGGGTGTTCGTAGCCCCAAAACCTAATTGTTGGCAGCCAACAATTTCGATGTAGAAAGGCAGGAAAGGCGGAACGATGTCGACAACCGTAGGACGAGCCGCCACGGAGGATTTGTCAGAAGACGAGTGGAATGGGGTTTGAATCAACCGACCCCACCACATCCCCGTCCATCGCTAGAAATATTGAGCAATCGAAGTAATCTCCGTCCCTCCAACGATAATCCTTCAATCGCCCATCAGTGATAATCCCACAGGATGAATGCAGTCCTTCCTCCCACCACAATTCCATCATAGTTAGTTCTAGGTGGTAGGTAGTTAGGCACAGCCTAATTATAACTGGTATGCCACCAAATTAAGTTGTTGATTACGTTACCTGTTGAATTTATCAAGTTGCTGAAATCGCTGTTATAAATTATATTATCTAAATACCTATCTACGCTTGTCATATCCCTGTTCCTTGGCTAGGGCCATCAAAGATGTCCGATTCGGTGGATGGTGGCTTATTGAAAATTTCAAGAATCGTTCAGTATTGTCGTTCAAATACGACAATACTGAATAATTACGAGTAAATCGTGAGGGTGTTGGATGAGTTTTGCTTGGTGATAGTTCAAACACAATTTGAGGTAGAGATTTCAAGATTTTTGCAATAATTAAAATTCCTAGACGTACAACTGTGTTATCGTTTTACTGCCACCAGGTAAATCAATTTTTCAGTCATCTACTCAGGGAGCTCAATTTTCTCCCCAGCTTACCCGGCAGCTCAATATTTTCTCTCCAGCTTATTTGGAAACTTAATTTTCCACTAAAATGAATTGAGAACTAAATATTCGACTCAGCTGATTTGGGAGCTCAATGTTTCCCTCCACGTTATTTGGAAACTTATTTTCCCATTAAACTGAATGTGAGCTAAGTATTCTACTGGGCTGATTTGGGAGCTCAGTTCAGATGTCATATCGTACCTACCTTAACTTTCAAGGCTATCGATCAAGGAACTTGCACGATTTTCGTTCCCCGGAAATGGATGATTTTAGGAGGGTGGTGCCATTTGGCTGTTTCCAATACCATATAATAGGTATGTTTCCAACGATTTTTAGCGACTAACCGTCCTGTAACAGTGATGGTGAATTGTAGTATTGTTGGTGGATTTTAACTGTCCATTGCTTTATTGTTGGAAGCCGCACCTTGAAAACTTTCAATAGAAGGGTATGTTTTTTCAACTCGAGAATTTTTTGAGACCACCCGGAGCATTGTACTTCCAGGCGTTCCTTCCCAGTAATTTGGCCCGGAATTTGGCACCGAAAGGCTTCGTCAGCATCATGGTAAATGAAACGATATACCAGCCCACATATTCATTTCTAGAGAGCACCTGATTGAATAATCAAGCATGTTTGTATGAAATCGAGTTAGTTGTTCCGTGATATTATTTAATTTGAAGATTGATGGTTATTTCGGACTTTTTTGATATTTTCTCTTTTAACATGAACAAACGTTATGCATCATGAATAACAAAAAATTATTAATTATAGAATTCTTGACGCCATCGCATATTTTTATGAAAGTGTCACACTCAGGCCGGCTCCAGTTCTCCATTTAGGGTTTTCCTGTGGGAAGCACGAGGGTGGGTAATGACCACAGAAAACAGTGATCTACGCAGGAGGGACATCTATGCAGGTAAATAATAAACCGTTGTGTAATAATTTGCAGCGTTTTCGATAATCATACTTAATTATCTATTATTTACTTGTCATTATCGTTGTCATAAATTGCAATGTTAAACGAGAAATACATTTTCCCGGATTCGGGACTGGAAGATAGGTAGGTAATAATTGTTGTTTAGCATAACCAGTAAATATAATATATGTTATACCGCTCTCTTCTCCGAAGGGTTTGATAAACGAGGCGATCGCTCGACTGCCTACGAACGATGGGAGCGCTCAGCGTGGGGAATGAGAAAACGCCGTTTTCTCGCGCGGGAAACTGTCGGTTGTAACGAGAGGATTTTATTGCTTGAAAAAGCCTTCAACTTCACGAACCGCGACGAAGAGAAAGTGGAAAACGAGCGAGAAATAAAAGGAAACCCATTCGTCTGAGTAACATCCGCAATTTCGAGACACCACATGCGTCGACTCGCTCTGTCAAACAGACGGTTCGACTCAGTGCTGCCATTCGGTTCATTTGAGAATAATATACAGAGTCGCGAGAACGTCCTTTCTGTCACGAGCGGCTATTTTGAGTTGACCGAATCAGATACGTACGTACCCGGCGAATAGAAGTGGAGATGGACTTGAGGTTGGCGTTGAGAGGGGCCCACGCAGAAATCTGACAGTGAGTCTGTTCTTTGGAAAAAGAGACAATGAGGGGCATTATAAGATATGAAAACCTCCTATAGGTACACGTGTGACAACGCGCTGCAAACATTAGCGAAGTGCACCAATTCTGACTTTCGCGTAAGCTCAATGTGGACTTTTAGGAAACAGAGCCGCTCTTCGTGAAAATTCTCTTTCACGAACCTTGAGTGACACATTATTGATAACTGGACTCTCTGTGATAGATTTTCATCGAATTCCTTTGGGAATTGCACGCTTTTCTTCCCCTGGAAAATTATGATTTTGGAAGGGAGGAGCCCTGTTGTTTTCGATACCAGAAGATGATGTAATCAACGATTTCTAGCATTTTTCTACCGACAATAAGATTTTTGATGTAGATAGCCGTACCTATGGTTTATTATTTTCGATAATGAAACTTTGGAATTAAAAAAAATTAAAGTAAGAAGAAAAAAATTCCAGTCATGCAACATGGCAGTAAGGGTGACTTTTCAAAGAAATATTAGTGCTGAAAGATGATATAGCTAGAAACCATACCATTTCTCTAAAATTGTATCATTTTTCGTTACTAGCAATTATTACCTATTACCCTTATAAAGTCAAACTTTTCGAGAAGAATATGCATTTTTATCATCTAAATAGTCCTTCCGCCGTGAATCACCATCCCATACAACGTCAATTGAATGTTAGTATTGATTTTAGCCCTTAAAGCCAACTATTGGCCCCCGAAAATCCAAATTTGACCCCTATACTGTATGAAAAACAACTGAAATGGTGTTCTATGTCTTTACTCAGCCTTCGATACCACTTTCAGTGATTTTATATCAATTTTTGGCGATTTTAGCTGATTTTGCCAATTTTAAACTCAAATTTGACCCCCTTTTTTTAAATGGCTCATTTTCAAAATGAAATGGCTGAATTTTTGAAAATGGCCCATCTTTAAACTCATTCTTTTGTTTGGCAATAAGAACATTTTGGCAAAAGTTGGAATTTTTTATTACGTACCCAAGGTCAGATATCATCTGGAGTGACTATTATATATTTATGTATACATATATATAAATTTTGTTAATATCCAGGGATGAATTCAGGATGCTATGTAAGGATTTGCCTATTAAAAAAATTGCAAAAATTCATGTTCTGAAAAATTTGAACCCATTGCAATAGCTTAGTAGCTTTTCTTCGAAAATTTGCATAAAACCCTTCTCATAATTGAATGGTTTGCGTTTCAAGGTACCTACGTAGAACCTGAAAATTGAATGAACAAATTTCTGTTCTTCCGTCTTACGCGTCATTCCCGATTTTCCAATAGTTTGGAAGCTTCAATCTCGTTTGGCGGGATTTTTAGAAGTGACTCAAACAGCAGTCGAACGGTTGCGGCTAAAAACACAGGAAAATCCGTCTAAATCTCGTGCTCTGACTGGTTGAAACGGGGGTCTGTGAGCCGAAAGTAAAGCAGCTGTCCTAACGAGACGCCGTACTGGCAACGTTGAGTCCTCATAAGCTAGTCAGATCATCGGCTTGTCCAGACGGGGGAAAAAAACAGTTTTTATTCTTCCCTCTTTTATTTTTTCCTCCAAAAATCATGCAAACAAACAAATATGCGTAGATAATAATATAACATACCTACCTACTTTACTGTGAAGAATGTTATTTTTGTCAAACAACTGCCACTACACAATAGAGCAATATCTGTGCTCTGTGCAGATCAAGATTATTCCATGATGGGCCAGTGATTTTGAATCATCATCATCATTTTGTTTCTTCAGGTTCCCATCTTTATGGTTCATCACAGTAGTTTTTTCTCACTCAAGGTATCATCATTCCTTGCCAGATATTTGCGTCGATAGTATGAAAAAGGGGGGGGGGGGATGACGTGTTGATTCAAATATACCCCATATGAGGGGGTATGGGGGAGTCTTGGTAGGTTTTGAGAAATTACAGAAAACACATTTTGTTTTTTAAAGTTCTTGAATGTTTATAGCGGACTACTTGCCATGGCTCGGACAATTCAAAAGATGTTCGTATTCTCAAACTGGAGCAGTCAGACAGATGGAGACAAGTCCAGCCAGGTTTTGTTCTGATTTTCAAAATACTGTCGTTTTCCGTAGCAGAAGCGGTGCAGGGGGTCTGAAAAGTGGGGCACCAGATCAGAACACAAAAACAACAGATATGTCTACAAAATACCCCAAGGCAAGAACACCCTTCCCTTATTTACTGATATTACTGATATTCCCGTATTTCCTGATAGCAGTGATATTCAGCAAAGCTCATCTCTTTTAATCAACACTCTATCGTCGTACGAAAACGTCGGCAACTTCTACTGCAAATTAGCCACCGAATTCATGTGTTACAAAAATATAGTAAACTAAAATACACCAAAACAATGACCAGTAGGCTGGTACCTACCTGAATCTTGAATGGAGAAGCTCAGAATGAGAAGCTTCTAGAATGACTAGAAGCTAGATAGTTATGTGAGCTTACCCTGATCAATCCACAAATAGCAAACAGGACGAAACGCACGTAGGTACCACAAATACAAATCTGTCATCGGAACCGGACTGTGTGCAAAACGCGCCAAATTTGACGCAAAAAAATTGAAAGCTGACAGAGAAAGCGAATGTGATAACAAATCAGAAAACAGATAACTGACAGAGAAAACAAATCAGAAGAAGCATCTCGTATCGAGATAACAAATTGAATCGAAGGAATCGAATCAATTGTGAAATGAACGATTTTGGGATTGAAATCAGATTCTGGGGCAGTGAGTGGCCCAATGTAGGCGTGGCAAATAACATTTGTACTCAACTGAGCTTGCACGGACGGGCCAATTTTCTCGGTTGCGATGGCGACACCAGGTCCCAGGACCTGCCAGTTTCAGGAGCCTAGGTTTCGATTTCGATTGAACGACATCGATTAATATCACTATATTCTGATGACATAGCTGTGGAGCTACAGGGAGCCAACATGACGGAACCACATATTGAATATCCATAACCAGAGAACTCTGTCGAGTCGCTGTTGAACTTTGTGAAAAATGCTAGGTACTGTTTACGGAGGGAAATTCAAATGCCAACTGAACACACAATCAAGTTTTTTTTTTTTACTCTTGGTGTTTCTGGGAGCCGGGGCAGTGGCCCAAGTGGCCTCTTGACCGCAACGCCCCTCTTTAATAACTTTTCCACTCCGAACGTAATGTTGAGATGAAATTATTTTACAATGTTCCCTTTATTTTGTGAATCGTTTTGTAAAAAAAAAAAAAAACTACTGCTCACACCTTGCAATCGAAGACCCAAACCCGTTGAAGTGTACGTTGGTGGATTCTACCGTGAGGCGGACCTTTCTAAATTAAGATATTATTAGGTATAAGGTGACAGATATTGCGATCCCAAGTCAGCTATGATCCGGCTCAAAGGGGTTCTCTGTATTATCACTTCGGAGCCTGTGAAGCGGTAAAACTCCCTCGGCCGTTCCAAGTGGTTTTCGTCGGTTTTATCGTCAGTGATTCAAGATAAAAAAAGAGGGGGAAAAATGAATCGTTTACGTGGGTACTTTCCGCGCTCAAGTCATAACTCGTGAAAGGTCCTTGAAGCTGTTGGTGACGGTGGGGGGGAGTGTTGAGGGTTAAAGTGCGCTTTCATCTCCTTTGACTGTGAAACGACTCGGATGACGGCAGAGCTGCCTGGCGGCCTCCCTTCACAACTACCGTCACTTCTCAACCTCTTGTCCCCTCCCGTAGCCCTGTTGAAGATTGATAAACCACTAAACTCTCGACATTTCGCTAATCTCACAGTGCGCTCCAAGTCCCTCGTGATGGATATTGGTTCTGCTTGAGAATCGCCAAAAATACTCTTACGTTTCATATACCGGGAATTGAACAACAACGTTCGTTGCCGGGCAAGATGGATCTCTCCTGACTCCTGACCGCCCTTAATTATTATGGATTTTGATTGGACCTATTAGCTGTGCAGTGAATTCCTCGTTGGATAATGTTTCAACGACATTCCGATAATGTGTAACAACAGCTAATTCCCCGTGATCCATTATGGTGGTTCATCAGCATGACGGAGCACGGGTTTCCAAAGGCTACTCATACCAATCATCAGTTTACCCGTATTGGTCATATTAATACCTATATATTATTTTAAGGATGATGAATAACGCTATAAACCGCGGATACTGAATCTACTCGTATGTCAAGTACAGCATGCGTTCCCCATGAAATACGAGCGTGTAGATATCTGAATATTTAAGGTAGGAGGTTCCTGAGGTTCGGCCAGTGAAAACTATTTTCTTTACGCCAACGTTTCGTCGAATTTATTAAAAATCTTCAGGGCTTAGAGATTATGATGATGATAAACTGATGAACATTATGATTATGATGAACAGAAGCTGATGATGGTGGTGAACAATAATATTGTGCTTATTTAAGCAATTTACTGATGAAACAGGCGTTGGAAAAAACAAACAAATTTTGTTTGTTTTACAAAAAATTGTTCACCACCATCATCAGCTTCTGTTCATCATAATCATTTTGTTTGTTTTTTCCAACGCCTGTTTCATCAGTAAATTGCTTAAATAAGCACAATATTATTGTTCACCACCATCATCAGCTTCTGTTCATCATAATCATAATCTTCATCAGTTTATCATCATCATAATCTCTAAGCCCTGAAGATTTTGAATAAATTCGACGAAAAGTTGGCGTAAAGAAAATAGTTTTCACTGGCCGAACCTCTGGAACCTCCTACCTTACTTATTCCAGCGGTCAAGAACCTCATCATAGTGTATCTGAATATTATTTTAGTTGTATATTCGCTTAAAAGACAAATTATCCAACTTATAATCATACCATTTTTTTCTACCACGTCTCACCTAGAGACGCAGCAGCATCCCGCCCGCCGAGAAAAACCGAACCTCCATACCTACATACAGCGACCAAGGCTGTTTACACTACAACACAAGTTGGGGTTTACCCCCCCCCCCCCGCAAATTGGCCCCTTGGGGGTCTCCGGAGTTGATTTTCCGTACACCGATTCCCCATGGGCCCCTGAGGATGTGTACAAATTTCAGCCCTCGGGACCGTCAGGTGCCAGAGTTATAGGAGTTTGAAGATCGCTATTTTTCACGATTTTCTATTTCCTGTCGTTCTTGTTCTTCTTTGACAGGGCTATAGCCTCACAGACATAGCGTATCGAGCTGAAATTTTGCGCACACATTCGTTATGCTCCGAGGAGGTGCCTTTTGTGCATTTTGCCCCTCCCCCCCCCTTTTTGGAAATGTTCAGGTACGTAGTTAGATAGTACCTGCTGAGTCATCAATCATAGCAAAAATATGTGATATCCCCCCCCCCCCCGCAAACAACCGTGTTGTACAAATTTACCTGCCAAAAAAGTAAGTAGGTACGGATTAATTAGGTGTGCATATAGAAACATATTCCTTCCTCCCAAACCTTGAAATTTCTTTCAACGCTGTTTGGCGGGCAGCTTTTTGCCCCCAAGGCAAAAAGCCACCGCCAAACAGCATTGAAATAGATTTCAATTGTGGGGGAAGGAACAGGTTTCCATAGGTACTCATATAAACGGAGGGGGAAGGGACAGGTTTCTATATGCACATCTTTCTATATGCACATCCAAGAGGGAAGTGCGAAGCACCGAACATGCTACTTCGGCGAGCAAACTGGATATCGATCTTTTTTGCGGCTTAGGAATTTTTGTTGGCGGGTAAATTTTTACAGTATGGTTGTTTTTGGGGGTACAATTTACGTAAGAGCAAAACGCCTATTATTTAATGGAAAGATAATTACATGGAAACAAAATATGGTATAGTACGGCTGACGATAGAGTCAGTCTTCATTGCATCGGTTTTGTATTACCAATTAATACATCCATATCCGTACCTATGAATACCCATGATAGATTAGTGAAATTAAATACCCATATGTAGTTGAAACTCATGAGTTCTGGTCGGTCCCTTATTAAATTCATCAAAAATAAGCTTAAATGGAAATACAGCAGCAAGTTTTTTGTTTCTTTCGAGCTGTTAGTGGGGAACAGACACACTGATGAATTTGAGAATTTTCTTACTAAACTAGGTAATTTATCAGCTGTGGCTGACCCGACAAATTTTCTCGTTACTGAATACCGAAAAATATCCGGAATTGGCAATTTACATTAATTTAAAAATAATTTTAAAAATTCTGAAAGTTAATGACTCAAAAGAAACAATCATAAAGTCGTAGGACAAAAGCATGTGTCTATAATTTCAGGAAACGTATTGAAATATTGAGATTTGTTCTATGAGGGGAAAGTGGCATGTAAAAGGTAGGTATCGTCTCTCATTGGCCAACCCGTACAGTGAGGCCGACCGAACAATACGCAAAACAAAGCCCGAAAGTGCCGGAGCTGTAATAGTCTTATTTTTTGGTTTTGTTACTCGTTTGCATTTCCATGTCCGCCGACCATCCTCCGCCGTCCTCAACTACGACGCGTTTCGGTTCACATTTCGTGTTTGCACAATTTTTTTTAAATTTCATCGCGATCACAGCGCACTCTTGCTGTTAAGTTCTTTTCTTGTGACGTGGAAAAGTGTTTCTCCAGAGCCTTCGGAATGCTGCCTTTTATTCAAACGGCTGAGATTTCAGTCCTGTTCTTCTCCATATTTTCTTCTTCGTTTATGCGTGTTATGTTATTACAAATAACTAAACAATGACAGAAAAAAATTAGATTTTCTCATGCACGATAATTGCCCATTATTGGCTAGTCATAATATATATAAACATAACTCACGGGAAATCACTGACTAGAAATGTGTTTTGGGCCAATGACACTTGAAATTTTATTAATCTGGTATTCATACAAAATGTTAATGATCTTCCTCACTTTCTGATTTTACTGAATCTAACCTAATTTGAAAAACCTTAAAAAACATTGATTTCTGGCATTTTTCTAGAAAAATTATTTGCCCATTCAGAAATAACAGCCTATTTCTGTTCGTCACTATCTTATACCATATTTTTGATGAACTTAAGTAGTTTTTTTGTAACTTCTAGCTATTTTTGACGATATTGACACACAGAGGCACGCTGGTGATTCTTTTCCCAGATTTGGTTATAGAGTTGACTGAGACGGATTATTTGTAATCTTCTCTTTTGGTTGCCCCCTACTCCCAAAAATTGATAGCAGAATATTCTCACCCCATATCGAGAAGTCTAGCTCCCGAAGGACGTCCCAAAAACGACTCGGAATTACTGACACAGTTACGTACTACGTAAGTTTTCTCATTACGGACAACACTGGTATCCCATGACAGAGGAGTAATTAAGTTTTTAACGGTCGGTGTAAGTGCATTAGTCTGCTGACACCACAGAAGACGCTGGGTCAGGTAGGCATCGAACAGCTGTAATAGATCATTGGCACCCCACTGCACTACGGTTCAATATAACGAGTTGGAAGCGACTGAAATCATGTCAAGGGCTCCTCACCCGTCAGAGAACTTATCTCAATCAGGTGGTGAGATGATGTACGAGTATTTCGTTGTACCTATATATTTATATCGTGTGTGTCGTATACGGCGTGTGTATATGGCATATCTTAACACACGACCGTTCAATCGGGCGAATGATATTTCCACATCGACGCTTTCCGGCATGACGACCTACGAGCAGCTGACGCTATCTCGCTCTGCACATTCCCAACTTGACATAGTTTGACATTCTGTGTCACATTGATTTACCTATATTTCCAATCTATATATTTCCAACTTCATATATTCCTAACTCCATAGGTATTATATTTCTTGCGTCTGAATCACAGGTACGTAAGCGGTATCGTTGAAGTTTCTTTACAAATATTACCGACTGGTCCTTAGGAGCGAAAAATTAAGGGCAAGTGCTGATTGCTCCTCAAATGGTTCCTTATACATTGAAATCCGTCTTCACGTTTTGTCTCCGCTTCTGCAAATATTATCTGAAGAAGCTATATAACTTTTGGGCAAATGTATGATAGGAAAATAGCGCATAAAGGTTTCATGAGTTTCCCTAATTAGTTTTGATAATCATCGATTGCAACGGGAAAAGTTGGCAGCTGTCTACTACATCATACATCACCACTAAGTAATATCCAGAATTACCTACGTTGTTTCTTTGGCCACAGGAAGTATATCATGAACAAGAGACCCGATATTATGATGAAACTATTCGTGTGATTTAACCATTTTTGTTCTTTTTACAAAACGCTGCAAATTATTACAGAACGGTTTATTATTTACCTGTAAAAATGCCCCTTCTGCGTAGATCACCGATTTCTGTGGTGACTACGATTTCGTGCGCCTCCCCAGGTTAGCACGAAATCTAGAACTGGAGCGGACTGGGCAATTACAGTTTCATAAATACATATATTTATATGCGGTGGATTCAAGAATTCTGTCATTAATTACTTGGTGTTATTCATGGAGCATAACGTTTGTTTAGGTTAAGAAAGAAGGTACTTATCATTCACCAAAATCCAAAATAATCATCATTCTTCAAATGAAATAATATCGCGGAGCAACGAACTCGATTTCATTCAGCCATGCGTGATTATAATCAGGTGTTCATAGTCCAATAGGCAGTAACACCGAGGTTCGCGGACTAGCTGGACCCCAAACGGGACCTACAAAACAAATTTAATTAATTTTGGCTCATGGTAACTAAGGAAAGCGTGAAGTACGGCAAACGGACAAAAATTTTTGGTTTTTCATTCTGTAAACGCTAGACCTATGTATTAGTTCAGCAAACAATTTTTGAAACACCTCCTTGAAACTTTCATCTTGCGTAGAGTTCAAAAATGCAATCGCTGCCCGTCCGCCGTACGCCGTATCACCCATATCTAGCTTTATTTTCGGTCTACAAAAATTCGTTCGTGCGAACGCAGGCTCCATTTGGGCCCTAGTTCAGTCCCGAAACTTAGCACGCCAATCGGAATCTACCAAAGGATGTTATGGAAGAAAAATCGGTGTATTGATAGGATTTTTGATTATTATTCTGTGAATAATACACCTATGTATTCCCTCATCAAACAATTTTTATTACACCCCCTCAAAATTTTTTCTTGTACGTTTCAAGGTGCTTGGATTCCGAAAATGGAATGCCCGTCCCCCTCCGCCATACGCGTACGCCATCCGCCGTATCATCCATATCTACCTTAATTTTGGTCTAAAAATTTCGTTCTTTCGCACGCAGGCTCCATTTGGGCCCTAGTTGTGTCTCTAAACTTTGCAGCCCGATCGGGATATACACAAGGGTGTTATGAATGAAAAACGCTGAAAAGTCCTTGTCACTTGGGTTTATTATTCTATCGGACATACCTACAGAAATGTTGCTGTTAATTTATTGTTTCATTCACGCGCGATAGTTGCAATAGTTATTTTAGACGATTTCCACCAATGTTGGCCCCCAAAAACACGACCTGGGCTCCTTTTTGATTTATTATTTTCAATAATGAACCTTTGGAGTCGTGGATGAAAAAAAAAAAAAAAAGTTAACCCCCCATCAAAATTTGATGGTTTACGTTTCAAGTTATGCAGAATCCGAAAATGCAATAAAAAAATGTCTGTCCGTCCGCCGTGCTTAGCACTTTTCTTAGTTAACGTGAACAAAAATTTATGAAATTGGGTTTACAGGTAGCGGTCGGAGTCTAGTTGGTCCTCGAAGCTCGGCGTTACTGTCACTTATCTCTAAGGGGGGAAAAACAGGGGTTGAAATTATCAGAACGGGGTAGCTCAAAAACATTCGATGGAAGGTTATGGTTTGTTTAACGTTTTTAAATTGATTTTGAACGTTATTATACAAAGTTATGGTTAATTCAGACAATTTCCCAGGTCTTCCACTCGTAAAAAATGAATTTCGGGATCTTAACCTTCGGTACAACCTCAAATCTTCACTATTTGGTCAAAATCAACTTCATATTCGGTCTTCGCGCTCTAAAAAAACGTGGGAAACGATACCTCACAAGAGGTCATGCTCACTGAAACCTAAAAAAAACCTCGAAAACCCCTATTTTTACACCAATTATTCTCCCATGACACCCCTGGGTGTATTCCGATCGGGCTGCCGTGGTGTGGAGCACAACTAGGACCCAAATTTGTTCCCAAATGGGGACCCAAACTGTGTATGGAATAACGACAATTTTAGACCAAAATTTAACGTAAATTTAAGGCTGAAACGTCGTTAGAACCTCAATTTTCCACTGTTTGGTCAAAATCGACTTCATGTTCGGTCTTCTCGTCCTAAAAAACATGGAAAACGATACCTCAAACGCTCATGTTACTCAAACACAAAAAATACCTATTTTTGCACCCATTTTTCACCCATAATACCCCTGGGTATATTCAGATCGGGTAGCAAAGTATTGGGACACAACTAGGGCCCAAGTGGAGCATGTGTGCGAAAGAACGAATTTTTTAGACAGAAAATTGAACCGGTATGCATTATACGGCCCACGGCGGACGGACATTGCATTTTTTGAATCTACGCACCTTGAAACGTAAAATATAAAAATTTAAGGGGGTGTTATGGACACCGTTTGCTGAGCGAATACATAGATGTATTATTCACTGAATAATAAACCAAAGTGGGGGTAGAAATGGTGTTGTTTAGGTTTTTTCGTAACGTGAGCTTGTGACGCATCGTGTTCCATGTTTTTTAGGACGAGGAGAATATGTAGTCGATTTTGACCGAAGAATGAAGAATTGAGGTTATGACGAAGGTTCAGCTCCCAAAATTAATTTTTTATGTGACAAAAACCTGGGAAATTGTCTGAAATCACCATAAACTGGTATAATAACTCTAGAATCAGTATCAACAGGGGAATAAATACAATAATTAATGGCACTATCAATGATCAAAGATGATTTGTAAAAGAAAACAGGAGCCCAATTCCTGTTTTGGGAACCAAAATTGGTGGAAACCATGAAAAATAGATATTTCAATTATTGCACATGGAAGAAACAATAAATGAACAGCCAACATTTCTGTAGGTATGTCCAATAATATTATAAACCCATGTGACAAGGACTTTGCAGCGTTTTTGGTGTTTTATCAACTTGAGCTTGTGTGGAATCGTTTTCCATGTTTTTTTAGAGCGAGGAGACACAGAATATTATGAAGTAGGTATGAAGTATGAGGTCGATTTTGACCAATATTAATGGAAAACTGAGGTTCTAACGAATTTCAGCTCCCAAAATTCTCTTTTCGTGAGTCAGAAACTAGTAATTTGCCAGAAGTTTGTATGACAAAATTAGAAGTAGTACCAACAGGTGAATCAAGAAAGTCGATGGCACTATCATTGATCAAAGATAGTTTGTCAAAAACAGGAGCCTAATTCGAGTTTTTGGGGGCAAAAATTGGTGGAAACCATCAAAAATAGCTATGTCAAGTATTTCACACGAAAGAAACAGTAAATGAACAGCCAACATTTCTGTAGGTATGTGCAATAGAATAGTAAACCCTTGTGACAAGGACTTTGCAGCGTTATTGGTGTGATAACATGAGCTTGGGAGGTATTGTTTTCCATGCTTTTTAAAGCGAGGAGACAGAATATGAAGTCGATTTTGACCAACGAATGTAAAATTGAGGTTCTAACGAATTTCAGCTCCCAAAATTATTCTTTTATGAGTCAGAAACCTGGTAAATTGTCTGAAATCACCATAAATTGGTATGACAACACTAGAAGTAGTGTCAGCAGGTGAATCAAGACAATTAAATGGCACTATCAATGGTCAAAGATAATTTGTCAAAAACAGCTCGAGTTTTGGGGGGCCAAAATTGTGGAAACCATCAAAAATAGCTATTTCAAGTATTTCGCACGAAAGAAACAATAAATGAACAGCCAACATTTATGTAGGTTAGAATAATAAACCCATGTGACAAGGACTTTGCAGGCTTTTTATTATTTTTCGGATTCTACGTACCTTGAAACAAAGACCACCATATAGGTGGGAGGAGGGGGGTTCATTCTCGATCCCTTAGGTTCATCATTGACAAACCAAAATCGAGGATCACGCTCATGTTGATGATTTTTCGGGTTTTGAATCCTTAAAAATTCTGAAAAGTTACAGTAGTATTTCATCGAATTTTTCAAGTAACTTGCCAGCTGGACGTATCGAAAGTTTTCGACGGTTTTGTGCGTGTGTGTGTGAACACCCTCTGTCACCAAACGTATTTTTTAATTGCTTGTTTGTTATATCAAATTATTCATATTTTTTGCAGAAGTTGTCTGAATAAAATTGTATTGTTGTTGTTTCAGCAATAGTTTATGGAGTCTGCAAGGAAACTGGGGAGGCGCAGCTACCACGATTACTAACCTGTTCCTTGGAGAAAACCACATTTCAAGCCTCAAAGGCTTGGAGAAGTTCAAAGTCCTCAATTTGCTCAATTTAGACAGAAACCAGTTGCACGATTTAGCACCGGGCTACCTGCCTAAGACGTTACACACGCTTAGTTTATCCGGGAATTTGTTTTCGAAATTCCCATGGGAGTATTTGTCCTCAGCGGAGCGGATAGCTTGGCTGTACTTGCGGGACAATTTTATAAACACGTTACCCTTATACAATTTTAAAAACAGGAAGAAATTGGACAAGCTGGATTTAGGTGATAACGCCTTTACAGAGATGAAAGCCGTTTTCAACGGGTCGTTACATATAAGAGACTTGAATTTAGATTTAAACGAGTTTAGAGTGATTGGTGACGACGTGTTCCGTGGAACCAACGTCGGGAGGGTGTATCTTTCTCAGAATAGAATAGAAAATGTAAGTGAAGGGGCGTTTAACGGAGTGGAGAAGACTCTTGAGTATTTGGATTTAGGTGGTAACCACCTTCAGATGATCCCCAGGGCTGTCGAGACGCTGCGCACGCTCAAATATTTGTATGTTCCGTCCAACAATATTTCGTTCATCCACAATGACACGTTTCTGGGATTCTCCGAGAGTCTCAGCGCTCTGTCCCTGGCCGGCAACCAGCTGATGGAAGTGCCGTCTGAAGCGCTGTGCGTCTGCAGGCGACTGACGCACCTCAATTTGGGCTACAACCACATTATGGAGATCTCCGAAGAGAACTTCGTTGGTTTGGACTCTTTGGAGACTCTGCTCTTGATGAACAATAGGATAGTCATCCTACCACCGCACACCTTCAGGCAAACGCCGAATCTCCGAGAGCTGTCTCTCTCTTTCAACAAAATATCCGCCATCGACGAAGAGACGTTCGTCGACCTCGAGTCCTCATTAGAAAGTTTAGAAATTAGTTTCGGTTTGTACTACGAAGTATTTCCTGAAGAATATTTAAAACCGCTGAAATCTCTTGTATGGCTCGCTTTGGATAACAACGATTTCCGGAGCATCGCCAAAGAAGCGCTCTACCCTTTCAGAAATTTGCAATACTTGAATTTAGAAGGTAATAGAATACCAAAACTCCCAATGGGACTGTTCCACACGTTAGTTCACGGTGATTTGAAAGACATCAGACTATCGTACAATCATTTAACGAGCGTCGAGCCGCACACGTTTTCCGGCCTCGAGAGGCTCCAATCGATCGTTCTCAGCGGCAATCAAATCAAAATCATCAAAAGCAACGCTTTCAGGAGCCTTCCATCCAAATTGTCGGTGATTATGTCTGACAATAAAATCGACACAATTGCCCCCAGAGCGTTCCACGATATCTCGACACTAGTCCGGTTAGACTTGCAGTCGAATCAGCTCGAAGATTTCTCGTTGAGCGCTTTTCAAAACGTGACGGACCCGAACATGCCGATGGCTTTGAATCTGTCGAGAAATCACTTGATTACGCTGAAGGTTGCGGATACGAGACGACCAGTTTGTATCTACGTCATCGATTTGACTCATAACAACATGTACTTCGTTCCAAAAGAGTTTTTCGATGCGATATCTCACAACCTTCTCAAAATCAACCTTGGTTTCAATAATATCAATAGATTAGACGAAGCTGCGTTCGGAGAGCAGCCTCGCTTGGAAACGTTGTCTTTACCCCACAATGATATCGTCACCGTCAGAAAACGAGCTTTCGCTGGGATGGCGAAACTACAAATACTCGATTTATCGAGAAATCACATAGCGCAGTTGCATATGGAGCAGTTCAACATGTTGCCGAATTTGAGGATCTTAGATCTGTCGTTCAATCATTTGAGGTCGATACAAGTTAGCACATTCGACAAAACAAAATTGGAGCGGCTGAATTTGGCGAACAACGAGTTACTGACGGTACCCAGCGCTGCGCTAGCGGAAATTGGATTCACGCTGCGGGTGCTGGACATTTCGTATAATAAAATAGAGAAGCTCCAGCGGTTTTCCGACACGCCGCAGCTGATCAGTTTGAATTTGGGGTACAACAAGTTGGCCAATCTGGACGAGGACGTGTTCAAAAATCTGACGAATCTCATCCGTCTCGAGCTGAGCGGCAACAGCGTGAGGGGGAATCTGAGGAAGATGTTGGACTTCTCCAAGGAACTGAGGTATTTGAATTTGGGTGAAATGGGGCTGTCGAGCCTCAACCCCCCTGACTTCCCCGTCTTCTCGAAGTTGGTGTCTCTGAACCTATCGGCCAATTACCTCTCGTCGGTGGGATTCCTGTCGGTGAATTCTCTGAGAGACCTGTACATCTCCCACTGTCGTCTCCCGTCACTCCCCTCGTGGGTCAAGCTCCCTCACCTCAAACACCTGGATATCAGCTATAACCCAATCAGGGTAAGCTTTCATACACATATATATATTTTCTTCAATATTCATTTCTTGGATTCGTACATTTGATCATGTGGGTACCAGCATGAAGGTATAACATTTTATTATCAGTAATAATCAATTCATGTTCTATTATTCGAATCTTGATCTAAAGGCATAGCCAATAATTCAGATTAATCAATTTATTTATTTGCTGACATACAATTTGTACGTACATAAAAAAAGCCAAGACATTTGAATGCCTAGCTACACTCAAAATTGATGATAGCAAGGAAGACTAGAATAAAAGTAAGGTCACTAAACGTGATAAGAACAGAACCATTTTAGTAACAATGCAAAATATGTCATAATTGGAATGGGTGTCTAGGTTTTTGTTATTCTCAGCGAACCAATTACCGGAATCATCTTGTTTTTTTTTTTTTCAAATATTTATTATAATTTTTGATGATGCACCTGGATCGCACCGGACCTCCGGGGCTGGTTAACGCTCTGCCACTTGATGATTGGGATTCGGGCGAATCCTATGGGAGGACTTGAATTCCGCCAATAGGTACCTTCCGCGAATTCCGCGAAAAATCTTTGCCAATCTATGGATTGTGAGCAGGAGGAATCTGCTCTACCAACTTGAACAGAACTTTTTAGGACTACCCAAAGTTGTCCAATCACCCTCCTCAAAAGCCGCCAACCGAATCCGAAAAGTGATCGAGAGAGATGGAAAAGAGATCGACAGAGAGATCATCATCACCAGCAGTAGGTAATGTACAATTTTTGGAAAATGTCCAATTCGACTTGAAATGCTATCGATGCCCCTTCTGCGTACTTACTATTCGCTGTTGTCAATACCTACCTACTCTCGTGCCCCCCCCCCCGGAAAGGCCTATATCGAGCAATGGAACCGTCCAGGCAATTACAGTTTCATGAATATGTGGTGGATGCATCCAAGAGTTCTAATAATTAGATTAATATAATTATTATAGTAATTATTTATTTATTCGTGGTTATTATAAGTTGTTGCCTAGCAATGGTATCTGGGATGGATATATACGGTATCATTCACACACATGTTAACGAAGCCAAACTCAAGGGCCTCACGCCTCACTGTGAACGACAGGCTGGACGTACAACAGTACTCAAGTAACGCTCAAGTTCACACTAATCCTACGTTTGCCGTTTTAAAAATGCCCCCGAAATTTGGCATCCAGTATCTCGTGACCAAGGTCAGTTTACGTCTGGAGTTTCACGTGAGTGCATGAAGAGATACATTTTTATACTCATAAATTTTCGTATAAAAATCCAAGAAGTATAAAAAGCCAAGAAGGGATTCAAATTGCTCAGAAACTGAAAATTAATCAACTTTCTTTTTCGAAAATTTGGGTAGTACGGAACGTGAAAACGATACTCCGTTGGTTTGTTTTCCATAATTCCATTTTCTTTTTCCAGATAATATTCATTCAGTCATTTCATTCTGAAGGTCATCGTTCAGAATGAGAGCATTAAATGCTGGTATAATATCAGAATTATTCTAATTGATGTGTCATCTGATCTGGCAACAAAAACCCCACACACGGCAAAATAGCTCTATCCCAAGGAACTGGATGAAAAGTGACTGTACGGGGAAAAATAAATAATAAACTTATTTTCACAAACGGTTTCTCTATAAGGTGCAGAACAAAGCAAAAAGAATTACTCGAGAGGACGCGAATAAATTAAATTCCCCTCGCGCAAAGTTTAAAAAGTAACGTTGTTCTTTTTTATTTTCTCCCTCGTTGGGAAAAACGTTGTGGGAGAACAGCGAAATCTTTTCCCCGGTTTTCTCTGTAAACGCCCCATGTCGGTTTCCCCCCCACCCCGCTCCATCTCGCCATAGCTTCAATGAAGGCGATTCGACGAAGTTCCCTTTTACGAAAAGGAATGCGGCCGCGTGACAACTCCCGTTCCCTCACCAGAGAACCTTCCAGCTCCCCCGCACAGGGACTGAACATAAATATACCACCTCCGCTACATCCCTCTCCCCCTTCAGGCTCGCTCATGATTTGCGAATTTTTAGAGGAGCTCGAGGCGATCTCTACTTCGAGGCACCGCTGATTTATGTAGGGTGGGTTGGAGTGTGGTGGAGGGATGGAGTGTGGGGAGAGGTAGAGTGTGGTGGAGGGATGGAGTGTGGGGAGAAATAGAGTGTAGGGAGGGATGGAGTGTGGTGGAGGGATGGAGTGTGGGGAGAGATGGATTTTAGAGAGGGATGGGAGTGGGAAGTAATGGAGTGCGGAGGAGGAATGGAGTGTAGGGAGGGATTGCATGTGTTTTTTTCATGAAAATCCACACCACCATTGATCTACCTATTAAATTTGTGTCTCTGTTTCTTCTTTTAGTTTACAAATTTCAATATAGAACCTTTGGAATCGAGCATGAAAAAAGAACGAATCGAAGGTTATCCAGCTTGACTATACTTCGACTCCGCTAGCTTTTTCTTCCGAGTCTGCAAGGCAGCGGAAGATTTGTTTTCACTTTAGAAATGAAAAATTTGTTTGTGCTCCAAAATCAAAATTTCCACTTGCATTTTGCGTTTCAGAGCCTCTTGAACAAATTTGGTTTCGCGTCTGTCTGTCCGTCTGTCTGACCACAGTTCCTTGCCACAGTCATAACTTCCACAATTTTGATCCGATTCCAATCAAATTTTCAGGAATTGTGTGGGTTTAGCGCTGGATAGTCCTCTATCAGTTTCATCATGGTCGAACCAACGGTAGTCTCTGCGCAGGCGCTAACGAGATTTTCTTGTTACGGTCATAACTCCATCAAATTTGAAAGAATTTTGGTCAGATTTTCAGGGATGATGCGGGTCCCTTGGGGTCCCATACGACATTTGTCATGATTGAATCAGCGGTCGCAGTGGCACGTGGCACTGTTACCGCGTACATCTCAAACGTCGAGCATTCCAGACCATAGAACTATAAACCTGGAAGGGCCTCAGCGTTGACGAATGAAATGACGGGCTCCGCACCCTGCTCAGCTGATGTGCTAAATTCTCTCGTGTTCACCCAAGGAAGTTGAAATTTGATAGGGACTCTTTGCGTTCTCAGTTCTATACGTGGACTAATTACTTTATCTTAAAGCAGGAATACTAACTTCGAGTTAGGTACCCTTATTATTAAATAACAGTTAAATAATTCCGTTAATTAATCTGAATCTTTGTGTATGAAAATTTAATAGTGACATACTGTGAAGGCCACGAAGAAGCTTCTGTGCCATGTCCTTGGCAGTGTATTTTTTTCGTGTCTGGGAGTGTGCGTGCGTGGGTAGGTAGATATCCGAAAAAATGGCAAATAGGAATTCAGTGACCTATTGATTTACGCAGATTGATATCCAGTACAATAATAAACCTTTGAGTAATTTTTTGTCTTCGTTTGTTTCGTCCCACATAAATTTGACCAAAAAATGGCAGTGCCTTCCATTAATTTGTAAAACGCTGGAATAGGTAGGCGATATGAGATAGCGACGGTTTCTGAGGTGAACTAAACTTTTGGGAGCCAAAAAACCGCGAAATGTAGGCACTTTATCCGTTTTTGGTTTATAACATTTAAACGGTGCATCTTACAGACATTTTCACTCGAATACAAATTTAGGAGCAATAAATTCTGCGTCGAATAACTTCCTTGAACGTTAATTTGGTCGGATTCGGAAGCCAAAAATAGGCATTGCTTTCATTTTCCATTGAAAAGTGTGTTACGTTCAGTTTTACACGTAATTAAAAAATATGCAAAAATTTAATATTTTATTGAAATAATCCATTTAAAATTGTCAATGATTTTGAACTTCAGATTAAATATGTTAATAAAAATAGGGGGGTTAAAAAACTCTATACCTTTGGTAATATTCATTTTTGATTTTTTGGGATGACCGTTTTCTAGTTGTGCTGCAATGGAAAGTTTGCCTGTTCATTTTTGTCGATTCTGATCAAACTGCTGAACCAAATTTGATGCAAGGGGGTCATTCGAAGCAGCGATTAATGCTCTTAGATTTTGGTAGGAACACACTTATCTGTACGATCCACCATTCAGATGTTATAAGCCACAAATGAAAAAATGTGCCAAAATTTCGCTGTTTTTTTTTGCTTCCAAAAGGTTAGCTCACCTCAGAAACCGTCGCGAACTCATATCAGTCTTATTTGGGAGGCCCGAAGTGATATAAAATCATTTCTAGTTTTTTAAGAGCTAATGGAAATTAAGTCTAATTTCACTTGGCTATTTTGGGACATTCTGAAAGCATCCTTGAGATGTCACTGTTGTTACTGTTGTGTTGCTTCACCCCAGAAGATATCCCTGACTTCAAAGTCAGGGATATCTTCTGGGGTGAAGAATTCCGTACTTTCCGTCTGGTAGTCAACTAACCACCAGACGGAAAGTACGAAATTCTGCCAAAATGTAGGTAATATCAACGTAATTGTCTATTCGAAGATCGGCAATTTCCGAAAATACGAAGTGGGTCAAATTTAAGTTTTATGGGCCAAAAATCTCGAAAATTGTTGAAATTGGATGAACAGTGCTTCGGATTTACACATAATGTTTCCAGAAGTGCTGCCGTAATATGATGGTGGGTGGTTTTTGAAAGCAAAAAGCTAACATGAATTTAATTCAGATGGATTTCATGGATTTTATTCAGGATTCAGGGATTCATTTTTGTATAGGAAAATAATAAACCATTTTGTAATAATTTGCAGCGTTTCATTTGAGAAATACTCTGAAGGTTTTATTTGCTCTGAAGAGCTTACTAAATCGAGCCCAACTTACTCAAGCCCCCTCAAGTTAGTGAAAAAGTCGAAGAATTTCCGTGATTAACTAATATTCCGCCCATTCTAGGAATGCGTTCGGAGCCAAACTGCAGTTGATGATTGCAGCCCAGGAGACCTGCAATACTTCCATGCGAGCCAACGAGCATAATACAAAGACTTAATTTTAGAACGAATTCCCGATGCAACTGCATACCGTTACCTTGCCCATGGGTGTGACATTAAATTTATATTAATATTCGTCGAACCCGACAGATAAATGTATAATTAAATTTGTACGAAATGGTTCAAACCCATGTTGGCGTGGTCGATCTGATGAAAATGTCGAACTATCAAGGTGAATTACGAACAAAATTTTGATTTGCAAAACTTTTCGGCACCTGTCTTAACGTATGTATTGGTTGTTATTTACGTTATTACTTCCGTGTTCCTGTTTTATAGAAATGGAGGTATTTTGATACCTTCAAAAAACGGGTGTTCCAGAAAACCATGGGCTTGTTCAGAAGTGTTCAAAACTAGTACTTCTAGAAGGGTTTTCCGCTTGATGTCGCTTCGTACGTATGTTGGAATTTCAAATGGTCATAACTTCCTCAAAATACGGTTTCTTTCAGATATCCTTTTTGTGTTTTGTTCAGCTCATTGAAATTTTCAAGATGAGATGAGAGCAAGCTTTCTAAGTGGAGAAATAAGGGAGTTATGGCTGGTTTCTAATTTTTCCGTTACGTATAACAGCCGTAACCAAAATTGGTGCGGTCTGAACTAAAATGTCCGTTAGGATCATGCCTGTCGATTTTGAGCTCGATCACATTATTTGATTTGGCTAACTTGATAGCAAAACGTATTTCAATGGATTCATCATTTTCTAGGTTAACTCGCTAAATGACGTTGGAAGTGGTTGAACGTGAGATTTCTATTGAACCTAACGGATTTTGACCGAAGTGGGTGGCCCCTGCCGCCAACCTTGTATGCCTTGTATGCTTGTTGCTTGCCTTGTTCTGTGGCTGCCTCCACACCGGAGTGCAATGCAATATGATTATTAGGTATTATTCGAAAAAGTATGAATGAATTTCATTATTATATTGTTTTCTAATACAAATTTAATTTTCTGAAGATGGAATTTTTGAATTTGGCCTAAAAGGGTTCCAGTTCTGTGAAATGTATCTCTGTGGTAAATAGATACGCAGACAGGTTGCCGAAACGCATTCGCACATCAATGTGAACAGGCTGCATTACAGCACAGCTCTGTGCACACAGTAGGCCATAGCTGGGCGTTGTGGCTCTTGTTAAATCCGCCTTTCTTCCAGCCCCTCATAAAATACCCAGGAGAGCAAGAACTCTTCGTTCCACACTCGAATTGCGGCCGGGAAATTATTTTTTCATGGGCGACCCTTTCACCGCTAACGAGTGTAGCGCGAGTTCCGTGGAGCGCTGTTGGGTGGCTCCTTCGGAAACCTCCGCTTCATAACTGGGCTGACGCTGCCCGGCGTGCTCTGCACTAACTTTCCAAGACGCCTAGTCCTCGTCCTCGTAGTCATCTAAATAATTACCTGCCCTGCTCCACGGGAGGTTAGTTTGTGGAGATAAGGGAAACTTCCGCTTACTTCGTAACGGGCTGAGGGTGGCGGAATTTTTCATCGATATTAAGACGGTGTGCCGTCGGAGGTGGGCAGTATACTGCCGCCCCGAGAAACATCGAAGAATAGAACGAATGCTGTTGAGTTTCCGCTTGACCTTCTCATATTTGAGATTATGTGGACCCATGGGTGTCCAAGACTACTTTCGTGGGTTCAGATATACGTTAGTTTAAAGGCACACCTCCCATAGCTCTCCTACATCTCTCCCATTACCTTACAATAATTCTCACATTTGGCAAGGCGAATTTCTCATCTCCTGCTCTGAACTCTTCGGCAGAAGGCGATGAAGCAGTTATGTTTCAGTCTATTCCAAAGGTGCAATGGGATGTTGAGGGAAAAAGTCAGGTTTTTCCTTCCCCCTCCACACTAATCCACGAACGGTTCTTTGTGATTTTCCAATCAGTTTTTTTTTTTTTTTAATAAGACGTTAAAACATTTTATTTAACCCGTCGTCGACCACGTGGGAGCGAGAAACACAGTCGCCCACGTCGGGTTCGCTAGGACCCCACTCACATTTTTGTGCACTGGCGCCTTATTAGTGCATGGGACTAGCGTCAAAACATCATGCAATCAATCTGGAGGTGTACAGTGTTGAATACCAAACTGAATAAAGCAAAACTGGTAAGTCTTTTATTGACACCATAACCAAATATAAACTCCAGTAAACGTTGTAGGCATACCAGCTCAAAGTAAGCCCACTTTATTTGAATAAAAGAAACAACTTCAGCTCACACGGTACAAATCTCAAACTTTTTCGAAAATTGATTTTTCAGAGGAACGAAAAACAACTAACACTACTTACTATACCAAAGTAAAACTTGAATTTACACACTAATATCACACTTGGAAAAATCAGTTAGTTTTTCATGTTCTTTGCCAATAGGACGGTAACATTTAGCGCATGTGTTGTTGGATTTCGTATCCTTCTATCTGTCGCACATGTGGCGTCTCATTTTCTTGGGGGGTGGCGGACCAGAGACTGGGATAGTGGTACATTCTGTTCCAAGGATCATCCCGATTTCCTGACGTAGACATTTCATAATCCTCACATTAGCCTGCCTCCTTCTCATATGAGGCTCAGCCAAGCTGTATGAAAGATTTTTCAAAAAAATCTTGTCGAGATAATCCATTTCCTGCTAACGTGATTATCCATGATTCATGACGATTTTACGTGTATGTAAGCTCAAACTAGTGAAAATGTAAGACAAAAAATGTGCCGAAAATTTTTTTGCCACCTCACTGACCTCTGGAGAACTACAACTGAGTATAGGTGGGTATCTAAGTTGCAGGCAGTGAGGGTCCGCTTGGACCCCACGTGGTCGAAGTTGGGTTAATTGATAAATTTTGTTTTCCCTTCCACTTCCCACTGATTTGCCAACTTATTTTAGTAGTGTTATCTGTCTTCCTACACTGCTTGGTGTTCTCAAAGTTGAAGTTGAGGTGCTACTTATCTGATGAAAACCATACGTGGGTATAGGTACGTATACAGTACATCTAGTTGTAGATTTGCACGGTCCGTAGGACAACAGACGAAACAAATAGGCATTATTTGGCGTAGCGTTCTAATTAAATTCGCTAGGATGTTTATGTAAAAACATAGATAAGGACTGATTTTGTATAAATATATTTGGCTGATGGAAAGTACTTATTTTAATGGAAAGTAGATCTATTATGGTTTTTTCTGTGATTTTTAATGTGGAAATTTAATGTCGATGAAAAGGTGCCTCCTCATACCAGTACGCCAAAACTCATTAAACTTTGCACCAAAGATTTCTGCACGATTATGAGTGATTTAATGTTTAGACAAATCCTAACCCTACAGAAGAAATACCTCAACGTCATAACTTTTTTGGCAGCTGATGAAATCTGAGCTTCCCGTTATGAGTTCGTCTTAAAATGTACAGGGTGTAACCGTACTGCCCGCGAAAACATCAGGAGTCGATTCTACAGCTATATAATCTCTAAAAAAAAAGGTTTCTCCTAGACTATCTTTAACCCCCTTATATTGGAAGAATTTTCAGTACAGATTTTTTTGTGTTTAGGGCCTTGTACCACTAAAATGATCATAAATCCCTTGAATTGCACTGTAAAAATTGAAAGTGTGGGCACCGTTGGAAAGAACGTTAAATTGTCTATCAGAATATCGCCTTAGCATAAATTCTGGAGTACATTCAGAGGGTGAACAATTGGATGGGCTGAAAACAAAATTTTATCAAATTGTCAAAGCTACTATATTCTCATAAGACTTTACTGGCTCTATGTCTCAAAAATAATTGGTACTCAAAAGTGAACGTAACGGGAAAACTTCCTCAGAATCTCAGCTTTCCAACGGTCTGGTTATTTTTACTGCACTAATTAGGGGAGAAAATCACGTTTGATGCACGCAAAAAACGTGTTTTTCGAGGAAATCGACTGTTTCAGCGTATTTATGACGACCTACCTGGCCATGACTAGAGGAGTTAGGTTGCGTTTTCTACGTAACTTTTCACGCTGAATCGAATGGTGACCCTCCCGAACCTCCTCGCCGTAAAACAAGAAGAAAAACAAGTGTTACAACGTAAATAATTGGTAAAAAAAAACATCACTAAGAAACGGCACGTAAATTTAATCCCGTCCAATGAAAATGATCGAATTTGTTAACAGATCAGCTAAAGATGATCTTTGAGGTCTGTTTTGCGCGTTCTTGACAGTACCAATAGTTTGAAATCCGAGTTTTTGGTTTATTATTTTCACTAATGAACCTTTGGAATCGAGCACGAAAAAAAATTTAAAACCCCCTCAAAATTTGGTGGTTTCCATTTCAAGGTATGTAGAATCCGAAAATTCTGTCCGTGCTCCTTACTCTGCACTTTTCTTAGTTACCATGAACCAAAGTTAATGAAATTTGGTTCGTAGCTCCCGTTCGGGGTTTAGTTGGTCCTCGAAGCTCGGCGTTACTGTCAGTCAGTCTAAGGCGGGAAAAATAGGGGTTGAATTTTTCAGAACGCCGTAGCAAAAAAACTTTCAATGGAAGGGTGTGGTTTTTTTAAACGTTTTTAAATCGGCCTTGAACTAAAGAATTGTTGGAGACCAGCCGTTTGTTTGCACCGAAAAGCTTCGTCAATATAATCGGAATCAAACGGTATAACTCCGGCCCAGATATCATCGCTAGGGAGCGCCTGATTATAATCACGGATGGCTGCATGAAGTCGAGTTGTTTGTTCTATGATATTATTTCATTTGAAAAATGATGGATATTTTGCATTTTGTTGATAGGTAATTTTGTGACTTGAACAAACGTTGAAGTATTATTGGGTAAACCATTATACAACGGCAAATTATTACACAATGGTAAAGTATTACACAACGGTTTATTATACTGTCTACGTAGAAGGGGAATCTATACAGGTAAATTATTACACAACGGTTTATTATTTACTTTATGCTTCTTGAATAATTACAAATAATTAATTAATTATTGAATCCCGCGCATTTGTATTAAACTTTAATTCCCGGGCCGGCTCAAGTACTCCATTAGGGCTATCCTGGGGGGAGTTCGAGGTTATTGACCACAGAAACCAGTGTGCGCAGAAGGGACATCTATACAGGTAAATAATGAACTGTTGTGTAATAGTTTCCAGTGTTTTTAACGGTCGGAGAGACTTGATTCCATTATATTCAAATAGTCCCAGTGACTCGGCTCGGTTCATGGAGTCAAAAGCCCTGTCCATATCCGACAGAATCAATAGTGCTATCCGCCCACCGTCCGCAACACCAGTTCCTTGGTAAAAAAATAAATGAATAAAAACGAACCTCATCCACCCCGACTCCCCTGCGGAACCCAAATTTCCCTCTGACAGGAAGTTGTTATTCTCAAAGAAATTCGTACAGGCTGCTTATTCCACTTCTCGATAAGTTTTAAAATAACAATCAAGAGTGATACCGGACGATATAATTCGCTAAGTCTGATGCATTACCGCCTTTAAACAACGGAATGCCTCAGCGACCTTTATGGCTTCGGGAAACGTGCGATTAAGAAAACTTGTGTGTTTGTGGTGCGCATTATGGGGCCGCTCATTTAGGGCGAATAGTTTGGAATAGTTCCAATGAAAAACCATCAACGCCTGAGGCAAAGTTACCGTTCATAGTAGCTAACGTTTTATTCATACCAATTTCATCCATAATTTTGAATCTAAATTCGGGGCCCAAATCTAAATTTGTCAATGTTATGATGAAAGGCCATGTTGCTTTGAGGATGGTTTGCAGCAAGTTTTCGCCCACAGCGAAAACATAATCATTGAACTTTCGAGTATCCTCGGCTCTCGCTGCGTTCTCGTTGACATTAATTTAATTTGTAACATTAGCAATTAACTAAATTCACTGAGCCCCCCCTTTTTTTAACTTTTCCCTCGAAATTCTTCATTTAAAATGTAACAACATTCCTTCGGTTTCCCTTCAACTTCTTTAATTTTTCTTCCTTCGTTTTTGTTCTTGAATTGTTTTTTATATTTGAACTTCCTCTCGCTCATGGACGATTCCGTCATTTTGCACACTGAATAAATTATATTCGTGCTATGTGGACTATTCAACACATTTGGCACACTCCAATAAACTCTATTCATTGTGTTCTGTGGTAAGAAGAGTTACGGGAGGGTGATATTGATACCTACATACCTGGACGGCCATGATTTGTACCGTAATCGTAATAAACAGATCGATAAGGATCCCAAAATCAACTTGAATTCCGTTGAAAATTACTCGAAATCAGCAGAATATAAACAGGGAGGTAAAGTGAAGCGAATTTGGAAGATTCGTCATATTATCGTGAATAAAGTTATGAAAGAGTACAGTTATTAAAATTTTCGTTTATTATTCTCAATAATGAACCATTGGAATCGAGCATGAAAAAAAAATTCTAACCCCCCCTCAAAATGTGATGGTTTACGTTTCAAGGTATATAGAATCCGAAAATGCAATAAAAATATTTCTGTATGTCCGCCGTACGCCCTACTGGCCACTTTTCTTAGTTACCATGAAAAGAAATTTATGAAATCGGGTTATAGGTTCCGTTCAGAGTCTAGTTGGTCCTCGAAGCTCGACGTTACTGTCAGTCATAGGGGTTCAAAATAGGAGTTGAAATTTTCAGAACGCCGTAGCTCGGAAACTTTCAATGGAAGGGTATGGTTTTTTTTTACGTTATTAAATTTGTCCTGACCTAAACAATTTTTTGAGACCACCCAGAGCATTGTACGTCATGCCGTTCGTGTGCACCAAAAACCTTCGTCAACACAATCGTGAATCAAACGGTATAAATCCGGCCCAGATAATCATCACTAGGCAGCACCTGATTATAATCAAGGATGTCTTTATGAAGTCGTGTTGGTTGTTCTGCGATATTATTTCATTTTATAAGTGATGGACTACTAGATTTTGTTGGTAGGTACCTACCTCTGAAACTTGAACAAAAGTTGAAGTATTATTGATGGGTAAATTATTACACAGTGGAAAATTATTACACAACGGAAAATTATTACACAACGGTAAATTATCTCATAACGGTAAATTATTACACAGCGGTTCATCTACCAAGAAGGGGCTGGATTTTGTTGATCGGTACTTTTGCAACTCGAACAACCGTTGAAGTATTATTGATGGGCAAGTTATTACACAACGGTTCAACATAATTGATCACGAAGTTAGGTATTGACCACAGAAAACAGTGGTCTACGCAGAAGGGGCATCTATTTCACTCCACATCAACAATTTATTTTCCTTCAGAACTTCATTATTTGCGTTTCTTTTTGCCGTTTTAGTTTACTGTTTGTCATCGACAGAATTATTTTAGCAACATTTAACTCGTGATTTAGATAGTTATCTAGTAACGAGTACGGGGTTAGGTACTTATCCACGGAGGGTCTGCGCTCTACATAAGATGTATATAATAGTAAATATTATATTATATAGACGGGTTATCTATACAGAGAGCTGTGATCTGTAACAGAAGGGTAAGTATTCTGTACAAAATAATAAACCGTTGTGCAGGGATTTGCAGCGTTTTAACTTATAATGTACTGCACCACGAGTGGTTGATTTTTGAAAAACCACGAAACATGATGCTTCATAAAAAAATTCGTACTGGATGGGTCTCGTGCCGATGTTACGGACGTGTCTACGAGGTGAGGGAGGAAGGATGGCATCCTTATCTGATTTTCGGATAGATTTGACGTGAGGTGACCGATTTTAGATAACCTGCATCATTTTTCTTCCCTTCGGAAACCTTCCCAAGGAAACTGAAGATGGTTATCTAAACCGGAATCGGTCTTCTTAGTGAAATCTTTCAAAAAGCATAAGAAGTCACCATTCTTCCACTCCCACCTCAACGTCATGTTGATTTGCATGGCTGAATTTCGGAACAATAAAGTGCAAGATGAATCGTTCGAGGAAGCGGAAGAAATTTCTCAGTTCACTCGAAGATAAACTAAGGTTAAAGGAGGAAGTTAGTGGGGGGGATTAACGGATTTATGTGAAATCGGCGGGATAATATTTTGGCCATAATACGGAAAAGGTTGAGTTGTCGGTTAACTTGAAAGATGGTGGCGACGTGACTTGGGAAACAGAGGGGGGTTCTAACTTCAGACGGGAGGACGTGTGATGATAAGTTGACTCGTTGCAGTTACCGATAGTACTGAGTGGGGGGGGGGGGGGGGGTACCATCGTTGGCTAATGACTACGTTCGTTAGCATGAGAGTGAATGAACATAACGATACGGTATAACTCCAGCCCAGATACCATTTTCTAGAGAACACCTGATTATTATCACGCATGGCTGTACGAAATCACTGACGTTAATCGGAGATATTTACTAATCAGAGCTGATGACGCGTTTATCAATCACTCCATGGATACTAAATAACAGCTAGTTAGCTAATGAGAGTTTTAACGAGAGAAAACAGCGCCGTCACTACAATAAAGTGAAAATCTCATAAAAGTAAGATGCAAAATTGCGAGTTGGACGGCGTTTCCATTCCATGGTAGTGTTAATGTCACATTCCTCGCTAAGCGCGGCCAAATTATTGTGCTTCTCTCATATGTGTAAAATGCATTTTGGTTTATTATTTTCAATAATGAACCTTTGGAATCGAGCATGAAAAAAAAGTTAACCCCCCTCCACCGCCACCGACAAAATTTGATGGTTTCCGTTTCAAGGTAGGATGTAGAATCCGAAAATGCAATAAAAAACTTTCTGTCCGTTTGCCGTATGCCGTACTGAGCACTTTTCTTAGTTACCATGAGCCAAAATTGACGAAATTCGGTTTATAGGTTCCGTTTGGGGTCCAGTTGGTTCTCGAAGCTCGGCGTTACTGTCAGTCATCTCTACGGGGTTCAAAATAGGGGTTGAAATTTTCAGAACGCCTATACCTTTTTTACGTGAATCATTTGACGGTTCTTGAACTTTCGAGTTTTTTGAGACCACCCGGAGCATTGCATATCCCGCCGTTCCTTCACAGTAAGGCCCCCAAGTTTGCACTAACTGGCTTGGTCAACAGGAGGGTGAATCAAATTATGCATTCAGCCCAAATATCATGACTAGGGAGCATCTGATTATAATCACGGATGGCTTTGTGATGTTGAGTTGGTTGTTCCATTTGAAAACCGCTGCAAATCCCTGCACAACGGTTTATTATTTTGTACAGAATACCCTTCTGTTACAGATCACAGCTCTCTGTATAGATAACCCGTCTATATAATATATACTACTCTATACATATTATGTGAATCGCAGACAGCGTTGGCCAATAGAATTGCAGAACGCGTAGCCGTGCCGGACTGCCGTCCGGTATTGCGTCTCCACGTGAACCTAGCTTTAGAATTTTTTTTTTTTAATGCTCGATTCCAATGGTTCATTATTGAAAATAATAAATCAAAATGGAAAATCTGACAGTATGATGATCCGAAGGTTACCTAGAGTTGCCGGGATGAAGGGAATGGTGGATGAGGTTGGGACAGAAACAAAAGCCGGCGCCACAGCGCGAAATCCAATGTGATTGGAAAGGCCTAGGCCAGTCATAATGAATTTATTGAAAAAACAAAAGAAAACGATTGATTGAACCATTTCGGACCATGCCAATGCGCACCATGCCAATTAAACAATTCGAAATGAATAAATTCCAATTCAAATCAAAGTCCAATTGCAATTAAAGTGCAATTGAAATTGTAATCCAATTGCAATTGAAAAAATTGATTGATTGATTGATTGATTGATCGATTGATTGAATAAATTGATTGATTGATTGAATCGAGCGCGTCCCTGGTGACGAGAGTGTATACAATTTCATTCACCCTGCTGTCGAAAATGCCTGTCGGTGCAAACGTCGGGTCCTTACTGTGAACGAACTGCTGGACGTACGATGCTCCGGGTGGTCTTAAAAAACTCGTAAGTTCAAGAACTATTTTAAACCGTAAAGAAATTCACGTAAAACAAAGGTATAGGCTTTCTGAAATTATCAACCCCTATTTTTACCCCCTTCGAGATGACTGACAGTAACGTCGAGCTTCGAGGACCAACTAGACCCCGAACGGGGCCCATAACCCGAATTTCATCACTTTTTTTTTCATGGTAACTAAGCAAAGTGGCCCGTACGGCGTACAGCGTACGGCGGACAGACAGAAACATTTTTATTGCATTTTCGGATTCTACATACCTTGACACGTAAACCATAAAATTTTGAGGGGGGTTAGAATTTTTTTTTCATGCTCGATTCCAATGGTTCATTATTGAAAATAATAAACCAAAATGAAGGCTGTTTTGGATTTTGTTGATAGGAACTTTTGCAACTTGAACAAATAAATGGTGAAGTATTATTGATGGGTAAATTATTAGACAATGGTAAATTAGTACACAACCGTTCATTATACGATCTAAGTAGAAGGGGCTTGAAGGAAGGATTTTGTTGATAGTAGGTACTTTTGCAACTTGAACAATCGTTGAAGTATTATTGATGGGCAAATTATTACACAACGGTAAATTATTACGCAACAGTAACTTATTACGCAACGGTTCATTATAGTATCTACGTAGAGGGGGCATCTATGCACGTAAATTATTACCCAACGGTTTATTATTGGCCTTATGCTTCATGAATAACTACAAATAATTAATTATTGAATTATGTAATCCCGCGAATTTCTAGGAAACTTTAATTCCGGGGCCGGGTCCATTACTTGATGTAAGGTTTTCCTGGGAAGGAGCCCGAGGGCAGGTATGGACCACAGAAAAATACAGGAAAATAATAAACCGTTGTGTAATAATTTGCAGCGTTTTTATGTTTACGGATGTACCAGTGTATTTTATTTTTGGTTCCGCGGCGGCTTCTGCCGTCCTTCACCGGCTTCGGCCTATTTTCTATTGACTTAAATGTGATCGTGTAGAATCAGCATCATTCGCGCTCGGTTCTGTATTTTTGCGTTGTATTTCTGTATTCTCGGAGTTAGGTGCTTTCGCGAGAACAGCGATGAAATAGCTGAACATTCCAGTACGTATTTGATCTCTATTTTATGCAGTAGGTACGTGGGTCTGGTATGACGCAAAGTTTTTTACCTACTTGACGAGATTTCAATGTGCCTAATCAATGGAAAACCCATGAAATCTTTTCATGTTTGGAGGAATCAAATGCGGGTTATTTTGTTTTTCAAATTGTAATGATGCACGAAAAAATTTTCCTTCAGGTTTTAGGTAATGATAGTCTCCGATGACGAACAAAATAAATATTAGTAAAGAACAAAAACTGTAGTTTCTTTGGATAGGCGGAACCTGGAGTGGAAATCCACGTCATCCTATGTCTCAAAATACGGTATTTTCCCTGCCGAACCAAGTGTTTCGTACCCATTCAAGGTAAGTAGAACTTCATTTCTCCGTCGTAGAATTCCTAATCATCAATTTCCATGTCAGAATCCGCGAAAAAAACTATTGAAAACACCCCCTACTCGCCAATTTTGAGCACAGATAGGAATAGATCAAATGAAAATGCAGTATGGCTACCCGCTAATCAGACTTTGACTGGATAGTTAAATTTTAATTAGAGGTTCGATCTCCAGTTAAAGATAGTCACTGATTAGCGATAATCAGCTGTTATAGTGAATTGATAAACGGGTATGCCAGAGGTTTTGTTGTTAGGTACTTTCTGCCTATTTTTTGATAAGTAAGTTTTTTGTTCACGACCCTTGGAATCCTCCACATCAAGTGGTATTTGGATTAAAATGTCGGATGATGTCGAGGGTCCTCCATAGATTATGGGGCTACCAGAATTTCAGAAATGACCAGATGGGTGGAGGGGGGGGGGGTTGTGGGGCCGAAGTGGTTTGCTGGGGGGGGGGGGGGGGGGTATGTATATTTATGTAGCTGTAATTCTTTCCTCAATTTATGGCTTTACTGGGGGAAACATAAGGGTAGGAATAAGCCACGAAAAACAGTGAACCCTACTCTTGTTCTGTCCTGTAAACCGTCTTCTCGATCACTTCGAGTTTTCAGTTTTCTTTTTGGTTTGAAGGGGAAATAATAAACCGTTGGATAATAATTTGCAGCATTTTATTCCATGACCGAACAGAAAATGTCCATTTCAGTAGTTTCAATGGACAACACCACCAAATTCGATTATTTGGAATGGAGGTTGGTCGGAATTTGCTGTTTTTGACCTTAGAATCGAATTGAGCAACCTCATAAACACCTTATCTCAATTTTCAGCTCTGAAAAAGAAGCTGAAGATAAAACGCGTAATATTATTAGTAAATACTCATGATTGTACTAAAAATCTAGGAACCATTGCAATATTGGTATTTATTCAAATCTAGCTCATTTTAAACGGTGTTCGATATTTAGCGTGACCAGACTTGTTGCTGAAAAGCTGCTTCAAAATTGCGACTATTATGGCATAATCCGAACAGATCACGAATGTAGAATTCATTCACCAGTGGAATTATCGGACAGTGTCGGGAGGAGAAAATTCAATTGGAAGATGAATGATCGCGAGGGTGTTTGAATCACTGAAACGTCGCCAATAAAATACCCCCCCCCCCCCCCACACCATTTCAGCGAGATTTCACGATCATTCGCCTTCATTAGGGGAAAACCGTGAAAAACGGAGCCGTAGCCGCCTTGTCCCCGCGTGCAAAATATCGCTGACACCCGCCATCCGCGCGGTTAACGGTGGACGTACCGAGAACAAACATGTAACGAGATTAGTCCGAGCGGTTCGCTCCGAATCCCGGGATCCTCGGGAAGCGACATAAAACATTCTTTCAACCGACACTAATCGCTGTGACGGGCGTGTGAAGAAGTGAGATGATGTTAAATAGAAACGGAGTTGGGGGTATGGTGGAAGGGAAAACGGCAGTGGGCTCCATTAAAAATGATGGACTGCGAACGGAAGAGGAACCGCGTGATGTGGATGAGCTTTGAGCCCATGCACACAGGAAGAAGATGCTGGTGTTGTAGTTGGTTCCAAAACAAGCTAGAACAAGAAGTATTTCATCAAATTTTAGACGATAACAGGCGATTTGCACACACGCGAAAATTAAGTCTCAGTAGCGGTTGTCACCGTCAGGGGTCAAGCGCTCGTCAGGTTATAAAATATTTTATCACGCATCTTTACCGTTTATCACCATTTTGCCATCCGCTCCAGATTTTACCTTTGGGGTTTTTTTTTTTTTTTTTTTAGTTTGAGTTCTTGTATTATCATACTGTGTGATTGGAAAAGTAAATGGCGACCAGACTACCGTTTAAATTCATATAATTGACGGAAGATGACGTTCTTGGTGCAGTGGTACCGTGGGAAAATAATCAAAAGCCACCATCAGTGAAAATTCGTTCGTATGGTCGTGTTGCATGTTTGGAACTTTTTCACTGCAAATCATACTAGTGTTACGTTATATTATGTTACTGTATAGGGTTTGTCAGGGTTCAGCCACTTATAGGAAGGAAGTAAGAAGAACTTCACATTGCCTTCATGATTTATTTTGCACAAGTTTCGGGCCAAACTTGACACATCTTCAGGTGAAACCTGTGCAACCCATGGAAAAATACTGTGAAAAAAAAACAAATCGTTTAACTACTGAAAACGAGTCACAGTCCAAAGTAAAAGGTAGCTGGTAGAGTGTAAGTGACTCAAGAAGAACCATTCTTGCCCAAGGGTAACACACGCGCAGAAGACATCTAACACCATAACAACCAAAAACAGTCAATAAAGAAGAACGATTTTATGCAAGACTAAAACTTGAAAAGCCAACTTAGGGAATAGAAACAACTTGCTTTGCAAAAAAATATGGACCCTAAAAAGGTGGAAAATATGCAGAAACATTTTAGGAATGTCACAACTCAAAGAGAACCAAGCTGTGGCAATGGATGCTAGAATGAAAGTTGCTGGAAGTAAATGCTAATCCATGTATCCATGAAAATGGATACTGGAACGAACATCAATGATAACAAGAACATGGGTGCTAAACAACTAAAAGAACTAGTGGATAGGTAGGTGCCTACCACTATCCATGTAGCCCTCAAAAACCTCGTGTATCCTTAAAATACAGCCATTTTGACAAACGCAAACCTATGAAATGCTGGAAATTGTTGTTCTTGGTTTATCTGTCTTCTGTTGGAGTTTTTACGTACCTATTTGAGGGATACATAGAAATAGGTAGGTATCTACCTATCCACGCTGAGATCTTTTAGTTTTTAGCATCCATGTCACTGGTACGTCATCCGCATTCTAGTATCATCCAGTATCCACGGTAAAAATCCTACAAAATTCGAAGAATAAGTTCTCTAACGTTCGGCAATTGCAATAACATAAATATTATGCATTCTCTCCTTACTTGTCTGCTTCCCCACGGACTCCTCACCCGGTCATTTTTGAAATTCTAGCGGTCGCTGAATAACTAAATAAATGTATAGTTATAAGATATTGTTATAGTTATAATAAATGACTATATAAAAATATAATATTTAATGTATAGCTAATTAACTAAGATGAATTACGATTCAAGAGGCTGTCCCCCCCAAGAATGAAGTGTCAATGACGCGTCTTTTTTGCCCTTCAAGGTTAATGAAACAACAAACTCACACGACAATAAGATGGGTGATTGGTGTGAGGAGGAATCCTCATTACATGCCCGCCAGTAATAGGTACACATCTGTGCTGAGCACAGTTGTTCATCCATCACACTACGTACTTCTTCCACATTCAGGCTGTATGGTGCCTGAGTGCTGTGGATCGTTCTGTTGAAGATTACCTACTTTTATCTACAACAACTGTACCGTGTATTTTGTGAAATATTGCTATTTTTAGATAGGGGCGCGAGTTATTTTTGACTGAATATATATAAACAACGGGCTACTATACTAGATACTTCAGAGTTTCACTTCTTTAACCTCACAACTGATTTTAGTGCCATAAAGTGTGTGAGTTTCAGAAATTTGGTAGGGTGATTACAACACTTTCATTTCACCCTTCAAGTTGGCCTGTGAGATTAATAAAATTCAGTTTTGGTTTCATATTCGATCTATCACAAACACACACGCACACACACACACACTGTTGCACACCTCACGTACTCATTGAAACCTGTAGATATGGTATCATACTGGGTGAACAATGAACTGGTTGAGTTCCACAAATTTGTTTTCTAGGGTGCTTGCAGTCAGTGTTTCTCTGTTACCCTTCGGGTTGGGTAAGGAAAGTAAGCACTTCTTGAAAACATCAGGTACCCTAGGTTTACCTGTTTTCATCATGTTTATCAAATGGCTGTTTCTTCACATTCGATTTGAAAACAAAATTTTAATGAGGAATGGATGTTGGCATCTTCCCATTCAGTTGCTCTTATCGATTCCTGCTGGAAAGGAGTTTGAGAAAATAAATGCAAATATGCACAACACTATCAGGTTTGATAGTACCTCAGTTACTGAATGCGTTCATATGAAGGAGGGAGGAAGACAGCAAGCGCCCGAGTGGTTAATTATCAGCATGAAGGGATTGAACCGTTAAGTGATGCAATTATTAATCAAAGGGAGATAGAGCAGTGATAGGAAGTCCAGATGGGGCAGCACTGATCCACTCAATGCTCCAGTGACGATGTGCACTTCTAGTAATTCGTCACAGATTCCGATGTAGAGAGATGTTCAGAGCCCGATGTTTCAAGCCGTTCTTCTAACATACAGAGACAGTGAACACAATGATTTAGAGTTCCTAAAAAATCAGACGTTTCGCACTTCTTGGGTGGTACTTTGGAGGTGTAGGCATTGAAAGTGCAAATTTCTGTCCAGCTTTTCCCCTCGTTCGGGAAGAGATTGTCTGTCCCTTTACTTTTCCAACTCACGAGGGAGATGTGACTCTTCTAGTTTCTTCCGCCTCCCGTTTGGCATTTTCCCTTCGAAAAAAGGGCTACCCCACCACAGTTTCCTCACGCTCTCTCTCTCTCTCTCACTCTCACTCTCTCTCTTGAACGCATCGTTCAATCTTGTTTCGGTCATCATTCCATTTTCGTTTGTTTAGCGAACCACGAAATAACCCAAGGAAATAAACTCTGTAATGGATGAGGGGGGTAAAACTAAGCCGCCCATACAGCGTAGTTTCCCCCTCTCCACTCAAGAAAGGTAGGGAGGTAGTGTGACAGCTGCCCCCTGGATACACTGTTTTGATTATTACGCAATGCCTCCAGGAGTTGACGATTCGTTTTCGCGAATCGACCGCCCCTTCAGCCGCGTGTCAAAAAGATAGGAAAGAGCCCGGATCCAGTGTGGACGGGATTCCCATATACCGTCACACTCCTCGCCTTAAAAACATACTTCTTTGAAGAAGAAGTATGTGAAGTTAATATTGAGACGGGACTGAAAGTAGTACCTACGGAGTTCTGATTCTGGAAGGTCCATCTGAAAAACTCCAAAGCTGATAGCTTCCATCATAACGGTACTACTGCTAATAATTATTTACTGGTGTACAACTAACTTAGCGCATTTTCACTTAGCGGACTTGGAAATAAAAAGAAGGAGGAAAGTAGTTGTCAGAGGTTCTGGTTCAGGAAAATTCATCTGAACAACCTCTAGGTGACTAACCTCCATCATAATGTGGAAAAACTGGAATTGGAAATAGAGAACAAAAAATTGAATGGCCGAATTGTACAAAGAGGATTCCTTTTGGAAAACCTCAGAGCTCTTCCTTCTGGAGAAGGTCTCAAAAATATAAAGTGCAGGGGGTACGGAGGATAAAATCCAGCACGTACCCACCAATCATGCTCTGGTACCATGCAATGAATGAGGGGGTGTAACTACGCCGCCCATATAGTGTAGTTTCCCCCTCACCACTCAAGAAACGTTGGGAGACAATGTGACAGCTGCCCCCGGAGACGCTGGTGTGATTATCCCGCAATGCTTCCAGGAGTTGACGATTCGTTTTCGCAAATCGACCACCCCGTCAGCCGCGTGTCAAAAAGATCGGGAAGAGCCCGGATCCAATATGGACGGGATTCTCATATATACCGTCACAACTCCAAGCCTCCAGTGCTGGAACCAGGCCCGTATTCACGATCTGTTTTCCGGAGGGGGTGGGGTCCATATCTCAATTAAATTCCAGTCATGTGTCATTACCATATGAGCAAATTGTCGAAGTAACTTAGCTCACCTGCTCCACCAAATCTCCAATTATTTACTGTAACACAATTTCTTGTATCAAACATTTTCGACAATGTTTGCATCCTCGTTCTGCTACAATCGTCTCATTAACAATAATTCATTCCTTCAAATATGTGTTCATTGATTTAGAATTACTCCTTATAACCTATTTTTGTTGAAATCACGGTATTCATTCAGATTTCGAGCAATTTACCTACGACTAAACACTCAATTTTCTTGAGTAGGTGGCCAAACGTTTGAACGGATCTTGATGCGGTTTTTTTCCGGCGTGTTCTTCAAACATCGACGGGGAGTATAGGCTGCATACATTTTTCCAAATCCGACTCCTTCTCCGTAAACTCGGGTCATTCACGACGACAGAATGTTTACATTTCGCCGTAACTATGGGCGTGACGTAGGCAGTATAACTTTTGGAAGCGGTTTCGGACGAAACAGGATTTGATGGACATTTTCTCGCTGACTCCAACTACACCAAAACGATTTCTGTGCGATGAACAGTTCGTCCGTTAAAAGAGTATGTAGGGAATGTTATTTGGTGGGTTGGTAAACCATTAATACTGCCACTCGGAGTTCTGCCTGTTACCGTGCGACTTACGAGTATCCAACTAGTTTTTGATGAGACAGAAAAAAAAGGCATAAGATCATAATTATAAAAATAACGTCTTAATGGTTATGAATGCTATATTATACTATGGTATACCTTACGATGTAGAAGACAAATAAACCTTCCGTTTACAAGAAGAAAAAAAGTGGTAAACGGAAGGTTTGTCTTATCTACATCGTACGATTGCTAATCATGGATAGTGTGCAGTTTAATTCGATGAATATGACACAACTCGACAGTTGATAATATGTTTCATCAATGATCGATGATTGAGAGGTCAATCGAAAAACGATAACAAAATTGCCTTAAACACGCTATGTAACATCCCAGATTGTCCTCGGGGAAATACCTACCGTAAAACCTTTCTTGGCCGACTGCAATCTCAATTAGGATCGCTGAGGATGGAGCAACTGGCATTGAAGATAAGTAACATGCTGGTCTTTTATCAAAGGTGAGCCTACAGAACCTGGATTAAATTCAGTTTTCGTGGTTACGTCACGCAAAACGGTATAGAATGGTGACTAAGTACACAAAGAAAAGTTCCTGTCTTGCAACATGACCATATGAGCGATTTTATACTACCGTACAACAATTCAATGATTTAGAAGCAATTTTTAGTGATTCCATTTAGTGAACTCCGACTTTCTCCTTGGTTTTAGAAACCGCCCTTCATTAAAATTAATCATTTTTATCTATTAAATTCAAACATTCGGTGAAATTTCGTTTCCATTTCATTCCATTATTTATGGTGACAATCAACTTCTGGGGATGCGGATTTTTACCCATTTTTGACCCAAAAAACTCAAATTTGACCTACCTTTCGGAAATTTCCTATATAAACTCATCCTTTCGTGCGTCATTACATTCCTATTTATACGCAGCCTTTATAAAAAATGAAAGAATAGCATAGATAGGCATCCTAACATCAAGACACCGGGTCTTGTTCCGCTTTATATTTTATAACGGGGATAACTGTTCCGATTACAGTCGCTGGCGTAGCGGAATACAGTGTGATCCATCAATTTATTAAAACAATAACTTCAAAACAATATAATGTCAAGGCATTATCAAATAAATCAGATCTTTGAGAGAACTGATACAAAGATTGAAACCAATCGTTCAAGAGAAAGATCTAATCCCCGACCACCAGTTTGGATTCAGGGAAAAACACTCTGCCATAAAACAAGTGCATCGTGTAACTGTTGTAATAGAGAATTGTCTAGAAAAGGAACAAGTTTGTGCAAGTGTCTTCCTGGATGTTTCCCAAGCTTTTGACAAAGCCTGGCATCAAGGGTTAGAGTACAAACTTGAGAGAACCTACCGAAGCCATTTTTACAAATTTTGAAATCATATCTTACTGAACGACATTTCGGATTGAAACACGAAGGAGAGTACTCCAGTTTCAAGAAAATAAGGGCAGGTGTCCCTCAAGGAAACGTGGTTGGGCCCTTACTATACCTTCTGTATACACGTGATGTACCTAGCAATGAAAACACGACAATCCCAACTTTTGCTGATGACACTGCCATACTTGCGGTTGGTGACTCAGTAGAGGAAGCAACTAGGAAATTACAGCATTCTGTTGATGATGTAAGCGCCTGTACCAAAAAATGGCGACTGAAGCCTAATGAACAGAAATCTACTCATACTTACTTTACGAACAAGAACATAACAACGATACCAGTCATGATGAATGAACAACAGATTCCCTACGCTAATACAGCAAAGTACTTAGGGATGACTCTTGATGCCAAATTAAGATGGAAGGAACATGTGATTTAAAAAAAAACGCTGCAAATCCCTGCACAACGGTTTATTATTTTGTACAGAATACCCTTCTGTTACAGATCACAGCTATCTGTATAGATAACCCGTCTGTATAATATAATATGTACTATTATGTACATATTATGTAGCTCGTAGACCCTCCGTGGGTTAGTACCTAACCCCGTACTCGTTACTAGGTACCTATTTAAATCACGAGTTAAATGTTGCTAAAATAATTCTGTCGATGACAAGCAGTAACTAAAAGGGCAAAAAGAAACGCAAATAATGAAGTTCTGAAGGAAAGTTGTTGATGTTGAGTGAAATAGATGCCCCTTCTGCGTAGATCACAGTTTTCTGTGGTCAATACCCACCTTCGTGGTCAAGTATAATGAACCGTTGTGTAATAACTTGCCCATAATTAATACTTCAACGGTTGTTCAAGTTGCAAAAGTACCGATCAACAAAATTCAGCCCCTTCTTCGTTGATGAACCGTTGTGTAGTAATTTACCGTTGTGTAAAAATTTACCGTTGTGAAATAATATACCGTTACCTATGTAATAATTTACCGTTGTGTAATAATTTGCCGTTGTGTAATAATTTAAAATTGTGTAATAATTTACCCATCAACAATACTTTAACGTTTGTTCAAGTTTCACAAGTGCCTACCAACAAAATCCAATAGACTTATCAAATGAAATCGTGTTGACGAAGATTTTTGGTACACACGAACGGCTGGACGTACAATGCACCGGGTGGTATCAAAAAATTTTTTAGCTCAAGACAAATTGAATAACGTAAAAAAAACTATACCCTTCTATCGAAAGGTTTCGAGCTAAGACGTTCTGAAAATGTCGACCCCTATTTTGAACCCCATAGAGATGACTGACAGTAACGTCGAGCTTCGAGGACCAACTAGACCCCGAACGGAACTTATAACCCGAATTTCATCAATTTTGTTTCATGGTAACGTTTCATGGTAAAGTGGCCAGTACGGCGGACAGTCAGAAATTCTTTTATTGCAATTTTGGATTCTACATACCTTGAAACGTGAACCATCAAATTTTGAGGGGGGGGGGGGGGGGTTAGAATTTTTTTCCATGCTCGATTCCAATGGTTCATTATTGAAAATAATAAACCATTTCTCTGAATAAATGCAATTTAAAAAAAAACGCTGCAAATCCCTGCACAACGGTTTATTATTTTGTACAGAATACCCTTCTGTTACAGATCACAGCTCTCTGTATAGATAATCCGTCTATATAATATAATATTTAATATTCTACACATATTATTTAGATCGCGGACTCTCCGTAGGATTGTACCTAACCCCGTACTCGTTACTAGGTACCTACCTAAACCGTTGTGTAATAATTTACCTGTATAGGTTCCCCTTCTACGGAGATAGAATAATGAACTGTTGTGTAATAGTTTACCCATCAATAATACTTCAACAGTTGTTCAAGTTGCAAAAGTACCTATTAACAAAATTCAGCCCCTTCTTGGTAGATGACCCGTTGTGTAATAATTTACCGTTGTGTAATAATTTACCGTGGTGTAATAATTTACCGTTGTGTAATAATTTACCGTTGTGTAATAATTTGCCGTTGTGTAATAATTTGTCGTTGTGCTATAATTTGTCATTGTGTAATAATTTGCCCATCAATAATACTTCAACGGTTGTTCAAGTTGCAAAAGTACCTATCCAGAAAATCCAGCCCCTTCTGCGTAGATGAGCCGTTGTGTAATAATTTACCGTTGTGTAATAATTTGCCATTGTGTAATAATTTACCCATCAATAATACTTCAACGGTTGTTCAAGTTGCAAAAGTACCTATCAACAAAATCCAGCCCCTTCTGGGTAGTTGAGCCGTTGTGTAATTATTTACCGTTGTGTAATAATTTGCCGTGGTGTCATAATTTACCGTTGTGTAATAATTCACCGTTGTGTAATAGTTCGCCGGTGTGTAATAATTTGCCATTGTTTAATAATTTACCCAACAATAATACTTCAACGTTTGTTTAAGTTTCAGAAGTACCTACCAACAAAATCCAATAGTCCATCACTTGCCAAATGAAATAATTATCGTAGAACAAACAACTCGACTTCATACAGCCATCCTTGATTACAATCAGGTGCTCCTTAGTGATGAAATCCCGGCCGGATTTATACCGTTTGATTCACGATCGTGTTGACGAAGCTTTTTGGTGCACACGAACGGCTGGACGTACAGTGCTCCGGGTGGTCTTAAAAAATTGTTTAGCTCAAGAAAAATTTAATATCGTAAAAAAAACCATACCCTTCAATCTAAAGTTTTTGAGATACGGCGTTCTGAAAATTTCAACCCCTATTTTGAAGCCCTTAGATATGACTGACAGTAACGTCGAGCTTCGAGGACCAACTAGACCCCGAACGGAACCTATAAACCGAATTTCATCAATTTTCTTTCATGGTAACTAAGAAAAGTGGCCCGTACGGCGTACGGTGGACAGACAGAAATATTTTTATTGCAGTTTTGGATTCTACATAACCTTGAAACGTAAACCATCAAATTTTGAGGGGGGGTAAGAATTTTTTTTTCTTGCTCGATTCCAATGGTTCATTATTGAAAATAATAAACCAAAAAGATCGGTTAAATATCAAGTACAAAAAAATATACTGGAACAAAAATATCCTAAAACCTGTGTGGACGTATGGTATCCTGCTCTGGGGCTGTACTAAAAAGACAAACAGGAAGATTATACAAACTTTACAGAACAAGGTACTGAGGAATATTGTCAACGCCCCTTGGTACATCAGAAATGATGACCTCCATCGAGACCTCAACGTGGAATCCGTCAGCGAAGTCGCCAAGCTACATGCGAATAAATGCGAACAGCGGCTCATGACCACATGAATCCGGAAGTTAAAGAAAAACAGAGTTATTGAAAAAATAGTATATTTCCACTAATACACGAAAAAACGCAAAAAACACTGTTATACCGGTTTCGGTGAAAAAACCATCGTCAGTAAAAAACAATCACTTATTGTGTGTTACTGACGATGGTTTGATCACCGAAACCGGTATAACAGTGTTATTTGCGTTTTTTCGTGTATTAGTGGAAATAGACTATTTTTTCAATGACTCCGTTTCTCTTTGAAATGGGTTTCCACGATTTCTTCGGGAGTGATTTAGTTCGAACAAAACCTTTCGACCTTGTGATGTGACAATGTGACAAGTGTAGCGATTGAGTGTTCTCTTGAGGTGCAGCCACTCGGCTAAAAACTCTACAAATAGTTGAATAATATGATAGAAAACTAACTTGATGGGCTATGCTCAGTTGTTCTGTTACTGATATATCGACTACTTAAAAAAAAAAACGCTGCAAAGTCCTTGTCACATGGGTTTATTATTCTATTGCACATACCTGCAGAAATTTGGGCTGTTAATTTATTGTTTATTTCATTCGTAATAATCGAAATAACTATGTCTGATGGTTTCCATTAATTTTGGCCTCTGAAACAGATATTAGGTACGCTTTTTTTTTTTTTTTTAACTATCTTTGATCATTGGTAAGTAGTGCCATTTAATCGTCTTGATCCACGTGTTGACAATTTTTCCAGCTCTCAACTCAACTCTTTATTTTTTGAACACAACGACGCTAAAACAACAAAAACATATGGTTTGCAACCTCATAACAATATTATACAAACTGATGGTGATTTCAGTCGATTTCCCAGGTTTTTCACTAATAAAAAATCAATTTTGGGAGCTGAACATTTGGTAGAACTCAATTTTCCACTCTTTGGTCAAAATCGACTTCATATTCGGTCTTCTCGTCCCCAAAAACATGGAAAACGATATCTCAGAAGTTCATGTTACCAACATGTTGCTAAAACGCAAAAAGTACCTATTTTTATACACATTTTCACTCATAACACCCCTGGGTATATTCCGATCGGGCTGAAAAGTTGCGGGACACAACTAGGGCCCAAATGGAGCATGTTTGCGAAAGAACGAATTTTTTAGACCGAAAATGAAGCCTGTACACGTGATACGGCGGACGGCGGACGGACATTGCATTTTTGGAATCTACGCACCTTGAAACGGAAAAGAAAAAAGTTTGAGGGGGTGTTATAAAATTTTTTTGCTGAGCGAATACATAGGTGTATTATTCACAGAATAATAAACCAAAAGCTTGAGGGGGTGTTATAAAAATTTTTTGCTGAGCGAATTCATAGGTGTATTATTTACAGAATAATAAACCAAAAGTGTCAACACGTTGATCAAGATAAATGGTACAATCAATGATCAAAGTTAATTTGAAAAAAAAAAGGAGCGTAGTACCTAATCCAAGTTTTGGGGGCCAAAATTTGTGGAAACCACCAGGAATAGATATTTAAATTATTTTAAATGAAATAAACTATAAATAAACAGCCAGCATTTCTGTAGACCAATAAAATAATATAATAATAAACCCATGTGACAAGGACTTTGCAGGGTTTTTTGAATCCACGCACCTTGAAACGGAAAAGAAAAAAGTTTGAGGGGGTGTTATAAAAATTTTTTGCTGAGCGAATACATAGGTGTATTATTCACAGAATAATAAACAAAAAAAAACCCAGTTCATTGAGATGAATCAAGTATAAAAACTATAACAATATTCCCTCTTACGGTGTGTCCTATCGTGTGACCTAGAGAAAGTACTGCCATACCGCGAAACACTTCTCCGACCGTATTGATGGTTGGTCAGAAAGGTGATAACGGAGGGGGAAGGATAGATAATGGAAATCTGTTATCGAGCGGGGAAACAGTGGTAGCTGGGGTGGGGGCTGGTGGAATAAGTTTGAGCATCCACTGTAATTGCCCCGAATGACTTAATAGGTCATTTAGAAGCAACAGGAGGCCTCTGCGAGTGGATTATCAACTGAAAATGAAAATCCCCCACAATATTACTCGAGTGTCAGAAACCTTTCGGTTTTCTATATTGCCTTCGCAGTTTCAGGTGATAATAGGGACTGACCGTCCCCCCAGCTTCCTGTTCATAATACTAATCCTCGTCTCTTCAGAAGCCTTTCGAAAATCGGATATTAAAACGCAGCCGGATATAAAGCGGTGAGATAACCCGGGGTAGGATAATGGCTTCAGAGTCGATTTTCCCCATTGACAACTCTCTCGATCGGATTATAATTCGAAATGAGCGGTGTCGGGGTAGCGGCGGCGGGTATAGTAGCACTGACGTGATATTTGATTTGTCGTGGCGCCCGCTTATCCGCCTTGTCCCTTCGCTTATCTGCTCTCCTCTGACATTCCGACTCTAACCACGAGAGGAATCAGAGCATTTAACGATATCTGGCGGTTTTTCTAATAATAGTCGACCGTTCGAAGTGTAATTTATCTCCCCTCCGTTTATTTTCTCCATAGCGTTTACCTACCAGTTATATACAGTTATACCGACACTACTACAAGGATAGCCGTGCCTCGTTTGGAATCTATAGATAGCTCATTTTTGGGTGTGGATTTTCACCCGAAATGGGGGATTATCACAATGAAATGGGTCATACTCACGACGATGGTGCGGTTTGTATGCCCGACCAGAAAACAATATTACCTTCAACGAAAAGGGAGCTTGAGGGAGAGGACGACAAATCGGCATCAACGTCTCAAAAAAGAGTCGCCCGTCTGAAAGTTTAGTAGGTCCGTGTAATAAGGGCGTATATCAGAGCGTATTTCCGTCCGCCCTTACAGATCCGTGGTGTTTCCTTCCGTCTGGTTGCCAAGTTTCGGGGGGAGGTGGCGGGAAGGATTTGTTCTGTTGATTCCATTGGGTTTACAATTAAATTCCCTCGAAAATCCGTTGATTTCCAATAACTCCGTTAATTTCCATAAATATGCGTTAGTTTTCATTGAAAATTCAACACTTATGAATTCATTTTTGAATTCAAAAATAATACGATTTGCTAAACAGAGCGCTGGGTACCAATTTTCACGTGAAAATCTCTATTTGTTTTGTCGATAGCGTTGGGTTTACATTCCTCAAAAACCCGTGAATTGTCAAGAAAAATGCATTCGTTCTGATCGAAAATACATGGTTTTAATCAAATAGTAGTCCCATCTACAACTCAAAAACTTACGTCAAAAATTCACCAATTTTGAATGGAAACCTTTTTAGCAGGGTGTATAGCCGTACTTCCTCCTTGAGGGAATGCAAAAACTGCCTTGAGTTTTTTTGTTCCTACTGGCTACCAAGATGCAAGGGGAAATCCCCATTTCTCTTTTTCTGATCTCATTATGTTTACAGTTAATTTCCCGTGAAAACCTGTTAGTTAATTTATATGGAAAATGCACAAAGTTCAATAGAAAATTCGTCAATCTTTATTCAAAATTCACTAGTGCCCATTGAAAATTCGAGCAAATCCACCCACCATCCGACTCGCGGCATCCGCTTAGTACTTGGTGAAAAAGCGGAGAGGCCCGCGGCTGTTATGCAGGTATTTTTAATGGCGGCATTAACCTTCGTTAGCGTGGAGCGGACCTTGTTTTACCAACAGCCGCAAATTATAATCAGAGCGGGTTTCCACCACCGCATAAATTACCTCAGTAATGTCTGGGTGGCGAAAATGATGAGCGCTCGCAGCGATTTTCTTGAACGCTCGAGCGTGTTGAATCGGTGGTTTGCGGCGTGGGACGAGGTGAGATTTTTAACGTAGAGTGTGTGACCTCATTTTTGTGGATAGTCAATAAACCGGTGAGGGGCAAAGGGTTGGAAGTGATGGAGCGGCCCTCAGAGGGTTGAATCACGGAACATTTTGATTTTAGCTTATTTTCGAAGGAGACATGATTCTTATTTTTGGCTTATTATTGTCGCGGACGGATCTTCTTTCTTTCTATAGTTCTTTAGTTGGCTCTACATTCGAGGTGAACTTTGGCCTCTCCTATCCAGCGCTTCAGTCCTCCAGTTCATTGCACCTCACTTCCCATAAGGTCCTTAGCAACATCGTCCATCCATCTTACCTCAGGGAGTCCTCGTCTCCATGCAGTTTGACCAGCAGTATCCTTTTGGTTGGAGTGTCATCACTCAGCCTCGCAGTCTTACCCAGCCGTCGGATACGACTGCACTTGATAAAACAGACTGTGTCCTTCTCGAGAAAGTCTTCGATTTCCCGATTCGACCTGATTCGTCAAGTGCCTTGATCATTGAATGGACCCATTATTCTCCTTGTGATCCACCTTTCAAAGACGCTTAGTGGCTTTACTTCTCTTGAGTTAAAGATCCAGGATTCTGTCCCATAACACGACTGGGCGAATGAGTGCCTGGTGGAGAAGCAACTTCGAGATTCTGGGTAGTAATCTGGGCTTCAACAGGTTAACGCTAGCAAAGAAGGCTCGGTTTCCAGTCGAAATCCTTTTGTGAACCTCTACCTTCATGCTTTTGTCGTCTGGTTATCTCAAATCCTAGATACATGAAGCTTCTAACTTACTCGAAGTTATATTCGCCAAATGTGCGTTTACCTCAGGTCAACTGCATTCCCCTGCCAGCGGCATGTACTTTGCCTTGTCTTCATTTATCCAAAGACCCATCTTTCGGCAGTTGGCCTGCATTGTCCAGACGCGCCCAGGTTCCTGGCTACAATGATCAAGGCATCAGCATACGCGAATAACTCAGTGTAGGGGCCAGGTTGAAGAGCACGGCCGACAGGAATCTCACTGCCTTACACCAGGTTCAACTGCGAAGTGTTCGGTCACGCGGACTGATATTTTGGTTTATTTATGTCAGTAATGGACATTTGGAATCTAGCATGAGAAATTAGGTTTTTTCACCCCACCACAGTGTGGCACGTTGACGTCGTTCGATTCAACGTACCTACTACGGAAGAACGGATAACAGAATAAAAAGCGCTGCAAATTATTAAATAACGGTTTATCACTTTTCCGTATAGATCGCAGAATGGGAGGGGAAAGTTTCTTCTTTTCACCCTTCCTAATGGAATACACCATGGTTGGAGAGGGGGGTGGGGGACTTTTTGAGACACTGTATATTTCTTTATACTGTCCTATGCGACGCTCGGTTCGTCCAGCTAGCATGCGATGAGAGCGGCGGGCACTGTGTTAGGTAAAGCAGTTGTGAAGTGAATCAAACTTCACAAAACGCTCATTTTAGTGTTTCATGGCTCGATCGAGAGACTGCATGGGCTGGGAAAATGCGGAAGCCGACGCTTCTTGACCTTGTAAACTTTTCGCTTCGGCAGCCGCTAACCGGACCTTCCTGCTAAAAATCGGAGGCGGGGTGAAGTTCTCGTTCGATTCAGGTACCGATCGATCCTGGTGGAAGGTGTATATGAAACGGAGCGCTGTTACTTAGTTCTAGGCTCCTACTAGTGCGCTGCCATCTCTTTTGGAAGAACTGAAAGCATGCTGAATTACTAGGGCGTCACTTGGGGCGTAATCGATCTGAGCGGGTCCTTCTGAGATCGGGAATCTAGCAGGGGGACGGGCTGTTATTAATTAGCGATTGAACTCGGCAAAGACCCATCGGCATTTAAACACTGGTCTTATTGCCGGCTTCCTCCGATCAAGCAGGTATGTTCAGTAATCTTCTCATTTACTTACGATGTGGATGTGTCGATTGAATCAAAATTTGTGTCTCAACGTGGAAAAAACGCGATTATAGTAGAATATCATAAATATACCGAAGACCGTGGATTGAAATATTGTAGTTTATCCTTTCGTTGTTACAATAGGACCGACGGTACCGAAGGTTGTGTCACGAAAGTGTTGTCCATGCCAAAATCAGAACATAACCACCCACCGCCAGATGAACGCGTCATCGAAAGGCAGAACGTTTGTAGTGGCCTCAAAAGGAAGGCGGTTGATAAAACGCACACGAAGCCACACGCCAGCTCGCTCGTCACCCCCCCCCCCCCCCCCGACCACAAATTATCTTCACATCCATCCATTCAGATGAATATCTTGTAAACCCACCCGCTTCTCGAAATGAACCCACAGTTTGATTTGTCAACAATTCTCAACCGTGTCTAAAGGTTATTAGCACCTTCTCCTTTGTTGGAGCTGAGCACCAAGTACCTCTCTAAATCGTCAATTCCAAACAAGAACTTGGTACGCACCAGCAATCCATTATCCAAAATTACCTTCTTCCAAGGACACTAACTTTATCTCTGAACAGCCAGTTCGAATTGTTTCAGGGTTTTGTTCAGATGGTTTTGTATCGAAAAATCTCGGACCCAGTTCACTGGCACATTTGTTGAAAACGTTTCTAGAAGTGAACCATGACTTCTATTATTATCTTGACTTCGAGTATCATTCACCATTAAACCAACAGCGTTCTTAAACCTCTTTTATGAGCTGTACCACGTTTGGTCCACGTTTGGTGGATGTTCTAACAGAAAATCGTATAAGGCACTAAAATAGAGAATCCTGTGAAAAACCTGCGAATAATTACATACGAGCTTTTAGTTTAGACGAATCACTAGAATCGGTTCGAAATTGGCGCCGTACAATGAATAGCCGGAGGACATTGCGGTGGTCATCGTAGGCTGGGGAGGAAGAAGGTCCATACCAGCGTGACAAGTGCCATCACTGGACGCTAATATTTATCGTGTAAACTATCATTGTCTTTGCAATCCTGATGTGCTGTCTTCCTATCATTGCAGATCCTGAGCAGGGAAAGCTTCAAAGGGCTGAACGGCCTGGAGTCACTTGACATCACCGGTCTGGATTCCTTGGACAGACTCGACCTAGACACACTCACCCCACTGGGGGCGCTGCGTGGAATCAAGTTGCAAACTTGGCCACAACTCATTAGGTAGATATTACATATTTTTCATATCTTAAATATAGTTCAGGCTCGTCTTATTATTTATAATCCATTAATTTATTTGTTTTTCACATGTGTGTACGATAATCGTATCTGAACAATATAATTTAGTAATATTTATATTGTTTACATGATAAGGTTTGACGTGTATGCCGCCAGCTGGAGTCCGCTGATAAAAAACGGTTTAATTGAATTGTAATACGAAGGCAACGGTTCCATATTCCATTTTGGATCATTATAAGGTGACTCTAACCTGCTGTACTGAGTGAGGTATGATTATTTCTGGAGCCGCTAGACGTATTACAATACATTCTCATTATTGTCAGGGCAGCAGTTCCACGGGCATTTACTTGATTTTATTTGTGTCCCTCACTCATGGTGGAGTGCAGCTGGGCGTCCTGTCCGCTCTGGCGCCAGCCACACTCAGTGAGACGCCAGGTTTTCTTGGGATGTCCGTCAGGGAGATGAGTCGGCAGCAACGACTGTCGCATTAACTGTCAGTCGATCAGTTGCCTTTGTGCAGAGGAAGCCGAGCGAGTACTGAATATACTTCTCTTCTTCCTAGTCTCTTCTAGCCTATTCTAATATAACATTCCTTATCACACTCAATGCCCTCATCATTAGATTTTACTAAGTAAATTAATAATTTCATACCAGAACACATACAGCCATACTAGCCAGCGGAGCTGGGGAAAGCCCTGACCACACTCAGCCTAATTCACACCAAACTATTCTATTTGGTATTGTTTTCTATCGTGACCTACTTACATACGGTGGACTACTGTATGCTATGATCATATGCTACTATCACAATGTTTCCTGCTTGTACCCCATTTTGACTATACAGGTTGTCCCAGAAGTGCCCTAACCCCCCCCCCCCCCCAATCCCCCTTCCGATTCATTTTCCTCAGGATGGAGTTGAACAAAAAGATGAACGAAGAAACCACCATTTTTCCCGCGTAGAAACCGATAATGAAGTCAAGACCCCGATTTCTTCACTTTTCAATAAAAACCCGACATGAGATTTATTTCTTCCCAAAAATGGGGCTTTGCTATCAGGAAAACCCGTTGTGCATCGAACAGAAGCCATGAAAAATTCGTACTTGATGATGGCAGTTTCACAAATTTCTCATAGCTACGAACCTGTTTTGTATACGTGTAAGATATAATTTGCGATTCGACCTAACTTGTGCAACTTAGACATGGCCGAACTGAGCCGGTCATCCGCAAGCCTAATATTATTGCTGTTGCCCTTACTATTTATAATAAGCATTACCTCCTCCCGGAGACGTACGAACTGTGTGAGGCACTCAGGAGTGATAAGAATTTTATATAAGAATTGTATATGTACGTACTTACTGCATAACAATTATTTGGCAAAAACAGTGAAATGGATATGCTTATGCCTAAGTTCTGTAATATTCCTCACTCGATTATTGTCCCAAGTGTTGTCCAGTTATTCCCCGTCACTAGAGTCACGGATTATTCCCAACGGCAAATGAAAGAAAGACGTATTTTATCTTCGGGAGCTTCGCCCTCGCTTCGGTTCCTCAATCACCCACGAAATTATTCTGATGGTAAAATCACGATCCTTGAATAAATCCTGAACGGCAGGTCTCACAAAAATAGTTTTAGTACGGTTGAAACCGCCGTGAAAACTTCTTTATGACAGCATTCACTTCATTCTGACTTGGGGTCAAATGTGATCCGCGACATGGGCTCTACCGTACCAATCAAAGAAATCAAACGCCCGAAAGTGGACACTGTCGTTAGGAACGGCCAGGAATACGATTAAAGAGAAGGTCTGGAGGGTTGAGCGTTCAGCCTTTGGCCCTGATGCTGTCAGACGCACACAAATTCACGAATTATATAAATAGGATTTTCAACTCGGATTGGTGTTTTTCACCTGTGTAACTCCAATTATCCGGCTCTGTGCAGAATTAAGCATATAATGCGTTATGTGAATGCATATTATGTGAATTCGCAACTCAACCAACTAGCATCTCCGCCGCCGTGGAAAAACGCCCCCGACTTCGTAACCTTCTTAATTTACTTTCATCATTTTCCAAACCAATCTCCCATCATTTTCCCATATTTGCATACAATTTCATGAATTTAGAATAAAAATATTGCCCCACTTCTCATCACCGATGCCGGTGCCACTGTGACCGTAATCCAAAAAAGTCAACGCAAATGTTGCAACAGTTGTTCCAATCGTTCTCAATTTTCTATCTCTAAAATTATTGTTAATCATTCATTATGAATTAAAATTATATCCCATCGTTCCCATCAAGAAACTATGTAATCCTCATGTGTTCGAGTAACTCCTTGAGGATGGTCATTTTGTAGAAAGTCTCCATGTAGAACTGTTCCGCACCATCTTTTCGTACCTCGATTTTTCCGAAAAGTACTCGTACCTGGTGCTGGCCGGCCTTTTGACATTTTCATGTCTTTACTTTGGCACACAAAATCGAAAAGCGTTACCAAAAAGCGACAGGAAAACGCGTTATGCACCATTTCTGATGATTTTCGCTTACAAAGGATTCGTTTCTACGGAACTTCATGTTTGCCATTTTTCATCGTACAAAAATCATTCACCACTCGTTGGAATCGTGTGATTTTATTGAATATTGTCTTGTTAACCGTACCCCCGTACCTTGCGTGGTTGCTGAGCTGAGCATGATGAAGAAAAGGTGGGTAAACAAGGTAGTCAGCAACATAGGTAATGAAAAAGTCATTTTGGTTTATTATTTTCAATAATGAACCATTGGAATCGAGCATGAAAAAAAAAAATTCTTACCCCCCCTCAAAATTTGATGGTTTACGTTTCAAGGTATGTAGAATCCAAAACTGCAATAAAAATATTTCTGTCTGTCCGCCGTACGCCGTACGCCGTACGCCGTACGGGCCACTTTTCTTAGTTACCATGAAAGAAAATTGATGAAATTCGGGTTATAGGTTCCGTTCGGGGTCTAGTTGGTCCTCGAAGCTCGACTTTACTGCCAGTCATCTCTAAGGGGTTCAAAATAGGGGTTGAAATTTCAAAACGCCTATACCATTTTTTTACGTAAATATTTTTACGGTTTTAAATAGTTCTTGAACTTGCGAGTTTGTTAAGACCATCCGGAGCGTCGTACGTCCAGCCGTTCGTTCACAGTAAGGCCCCGAAGTTTGCACCGACAGGCATTTTCGACTCCAGTGTGAATGAAATTGTATACAATTCAAACCAAATCTCGTAACCAGAGACGCGCCCACAATAGCAATTTGTGAATACGGCCAATCATTGGTAGGGATGACCTGATTATATTGGCGGAGTATGAAGTCGAGTTGGTTGTTCTGTGATATTATTTAATTTGAAAAATGATGGCTCTTTTGGAGTTTGTTGGTAGGTAGTGAAACTTGAACAAACGTTGAAGTATTATTGATGGGTAAATTATTACTACGGTAAATCATTACTCAACGGTAAATTATTACACAACGGTTCATTATACCATCTACGTAGAAGGGGCTGGAGTTTGATGGTAGGTACTTTTGCAACTTTTTTCACTCCTCATCAACAATTTCTTTTCAGAACTTCATTATGTGTGTTTCTTTTTGTTAGGTACTGTTTTTCATCGGCAGAATTATTTTAGCAACATTTAACTCGTGATTTAGGTAGGTACCTAGTAACGAGTACGGGGTTAGGTACTAACCTACGGAGGGTCTGCGATCTACATAATATGTATAGAATAGTACATATCATATTATATAGACGGGTTATCTATACATAGAGCTGTGATCTGTAACGGAAGGGTATTCTATACAAAATAATAAACCGTTGTGCAGGGATTTGCAGCGTTTTTTACTAGTATCGAATGTGGTAACCTTGCACCGCTGTGTAACCCGGATCGTGGTAACCTTGCAACCCGTAAATAATTCCGTAAATTATCCCTAAATTGTTATATTTCCTATCAAGTCCTGAATCAAGATTAAGAAGAGGTTCCTTTGTTAATTGCGATTACCCGTTTTGTGTGTGAACAGGTTCCTTTGTAAACTGCTATTATGTAGTGTACGATGGATTCGGCCACTAAGTAATCGTAGTGAATCATAATAATTTTGAAGTAAACTGCATTTACTAAACCTACGTAAAACTGTTTACTAACTTAAATAAACTACGTTTATTAAATAATTGAGTCACAGTTTTGTGTGAAAGAGCGCAAAATTAAGAAATATCACCAAACAGCGTTACAATTTGTTTTCTGATGATGAAGAAAGAACAAGCGAGAACGATTCTTAGTTACCTACCTACTGTCAAGATAAAGCTTTTGATACAACATGAAAATGTCTCACTGTGTTGCGGACTTGTACGCAAGCGTTTTGTATACGATGTCTAACATTTAATCATAATGGGTCGTATACATCGAATTTCCAACAACGCATAAATTACCATTTTCGAGGGATTTTACTCAGGGGTGTTATGAGTGAAAAACGCTGCAAATCCCTGCACAACGGTTTATTATTTTTGTATAGAATACCCTTCCGTTACAGATCACAGCTCTATCTATAGATAACCCGTCTATATAATATGATATGTACTATTCTATACATATTATGTAGATCGCAGACCCTCCGTAGGTTCACGAGTTAAATGTTGCTAAAATAATTCTGCCGATGAAAAACAGTACCTAACAAAAAGAAACACACATAATGAAGTTCTGAAAAGAAATTGTTGATGAGGAGTGAAAAAAGTTGCAAAAGTACCTACCAACAAACTCCAGCCCCTTCTACGTAGATGGTATAATGAACCGTTGTGTAATAATTTACCGTTGAGTAATGATTTACCGTAGTAATAATTTACCCATCAATAATACTTCAACGTTTGTTCAAGTTTCACTACCTACCAACAAACTCCAAAAGAGCCATCATTTTTCAAATTAAATAATATCACAGAACAACCAACTCGACTTCATACTCCGCCAATATAATCAGGTCATCCCTACCAATGATTGGCCGTATTCACAAATTCCTATTGTGGGCGCGTCTCTGGTTACGAGATTTGGTTTGAATTGTATACAATTTCATTCACACTGGAGTCGAAAATGCCTGTCGGTGCAAATTTCGGGGCCTTACTGTGAACGAACGGCTGGACGTACGATGCTCCGGATGGTCTTAAAAAACTCGCAAGTTCAAGAACTATTTAAAACCGTAAAAATATTTACGTAAAAAAATGGTATAGGCGTTTTGAAAATTTCAACCCCTATTTTGAACCCCTTAGAGATGACTCACAGTAACGTCGAGCTTCGAGGACCAACTAGACGCCGAACGGAACCTATAACCCGAATTTCATCAATTTTTTTTCATGGTAACTAAGAAAAGTGGCCCGTACGGCGTACGGCGTACGGCGTACGGCGGACAGACGGAAATATTTTTATTGCAGTTTTGGATTCTACATACCTTGAAACGTAAACCATCAAATTTTGAGGGGGGGTAAGAATTTTGTTTTTCATGCTCGATTCCAATGGTTCATTATTGAAAATAATAAACCAAAATGGTGTAAAAAAAAAATTAATAAAAATAATGCGTTGCCATAGAGGACGTCTAGCCGCCAGTGGTTTGTGTTCACGACGGTACGTTTATCGTCGAATGAAATCTGGGGGACACCTCCAGACCCACGGATTATAACAGTTTAGATCAAGGATCAAAGCAAGGAAACATGGAACATGTTTTTCGAATAGGTACATGATAGAGGATATGGAGATAAATATGTAGAAAAACGTCTACCAATTCGAGTAGGCAGTGCAGCTTCCTCACTTGAATCACATGAACGTATAGACTAGTTGGGTAGGTTCGTTATGATACGGGACCATCTGCGATCCAACCCGCGTGTACTCTCAAAATTTCATCTCTCTACGACTATTTTTCGCGTAGTTAGAAGCGTTATAAGGAAATGGTCAAAATTTCATGTTTGCGCATGCGCAGAGGGAAATTACAGTAAGATTCCAATGAAGTTCATATGGAACCATCGAAGTATTACTGATCTACCCTCCAAATGTAAACTTATTTCAACGATAATTAAGGGCACTCCAAGTATTTCAAGTACAATTATGGGCACTCCAAGTATTTCACGTTTGCGCACGCGCAGACTAAACGATTTTCATGATTTTGAAACGGGACCATCTGCGATCCAACCCACGTATACCCTCAGAATTTCAGCTCTCTACGACTATTTATCGCGTAGTTAGAAACGTTACAAGGAAATGGTCAACATTTCATGTTCGCGCATGCGTAGATCAAAGTTACATTACCATTCCAATGAAATTGATTTGGAACTACCAAAGTATTATTCCTGACCGACCCTCCCAGTTTGAATTGATTTCATTTAGGGTAGTTATGGGTGTTCCAATTATTTCACGTTTGCGCATGCGCAGACGAAAGTTACAGTAATTTTTCAATGATTTTGGTATGGGACCATCTGTTACTCAACCCGCACCTACCCTCGAAATTTCAGCCCACCTCGACCATTATTTCGGGTAGTTATGGGTGTTGCAAGGAATTGACCACAGACAGACAGCCAGACACGGAACCAAATTATGTTCCTCGATGTCTAAACGGAAAATGGTATTGGAAATTTTCATTCTGGAGGGCATGAATTTGTGTTACTCAATCACGAATCCAAGGCTTCCCTACCTTCGGTAGTGAGGAAGCAAAAAACTTCGTGGGATTTCCAAGCCTCGGACAAGCGGCCTAATGCAATGTCATGTAATACACGTCCTCAGCTGCTTTTGGCGTTTTTCGGGTAGTTCGAACCCCCTCTGCAGTTTTCGACGGAATGGGGTCTCGCCATGCTCTCCTCGGAGTTGGGTGGCAGGAGTGGTGTAGAGGGAGAACTGCGCGGGCAAAGGGAGGGGAGCAGAGTTCCCCTGGACTGGACTGGACGTTTTGCAGCCTGGTTTACTCCCGTAAAAACATGTTCCATGTTAATAGAGTTTTTTTGGTGCAACATGAGCTTCTGATGTTTCAAACCGTACGTCCTACCTGTGTTTCGCTCGAGTACCATCGAAATAATCTGTACAGTGTCGATCATAGAATGGCGTGAAGTCGGGTATTTGGAAGCCGACCACCACGATATGATCTTCTGTGTCTGCAACAGTGATCTACCTTCCTTGATGTATGTACCTGCGTTCTCGGTAAGATTTTACCATTTTGTGATTTTCGCCTATGGAAAGTACGGAGTAACACAGGTTCGACCTTTGCACCTTGGGTCACCTTGTTCATCGCATACTTGTGAGATAAGGGCACCCCTTCCTTCATAACCCATCCTGCCTTTTGAACTGGAACTCGCGAGTATACGAACATTTTCCTGCCACACAACCCGGTGGTTATTCATAAATATATTTGTATAATTTACAGCAAGAATTACGTACAGTGGCCACTCCCATGGCCTTTTGTTTTCATATATGCATTTATATAATTATCATTGTTACGCAGCTTATTGCGCTACTTGATCCACCCATATTCTATACAAAGCCCATCGGTGATAAAATCCAGAACTAGGTTCCTAATATGTCTGCGAAGTGTTTCAGGTTAATAGGTACTAAATATGCACTGGCTAAGAATGGTGTTTTTCCAAATTCTTGCGGATTTGGGTATGAGAGAGTTAGTGCTTCAATTCGTGTTGTCATACTTATGCCCGCTTTCCACTGGTTTCGGTAAAAATCAGAGCTAGTTGGAAATGAAAGTGAAAGGAAGGGTTCTTGTCACGTTTTGTCGATTTGGGCCGACAAATAATATTCAAATTCTCTAGTTTTGGTAGAAATTAAAAAAAAAAAGCAAGCTAATGATGTTAGCCATCAAGAACCGTGTTTTTCGATTCTTGTGACTGATTTGAGTTTGAATTCGGTTTCTGCAACGCACGGGTAATCCAGGTAGTACCTGATAGGTATGAATTTAATGTGACTTGAAATGCATGTTTTAACGTTTTTTTGTCTGCCCACTAGTGATATGCCGTTACTTGATGGAATAGCGGATTACGCCCAAACATGTTTTAGAATAAACTAGGGACCCGCGAGGGCGGACGTGAGTTTGAGGCTTCTACATGCAAGGTCCTCAATTCCCCTGTGATAGCGCCGTTCCAGTTCTGCTTTCTGCTCAGCTTTCCTTTGCTCTTGCCCTTCTCACTAGTTTCGAAGGGCTTTGTGTTATTTCTGCCGAGGAATACCGCAAACAGACTAGGATTGCCGGGGGAGCGGGATAACACAGCTAAGGTTGTTTGAAAACATTCGTCCTTGAAACCGGCCTTTCTCACATGATAAAGTGGAAACACTTACTAATTATCGAATCTTGGGCATGAAAGTTGAGAGATTTCTTCTTCGAATCGTTTTCTACTATAACTGATGAGGATAAATAACGAGTATTTGGGTGGGACTGCGTTTCCAAAATAACAGACTAGCTCCAAGTGTCGTCACTGTTCCACGCCACAAACTGTATGTGGATCGTTACATGACTTTGTTGTAGTTAACTCTCAAGCCGTATTTTTCTCAATGCACATTATCCTCTTACTATTTCAAATTGTACCAACCACTAAATTTCAATTTAGATGAAACCTACCACATAAGTATGATAAATTAGCCTACTTTGGCAATGCAAAAGTTGAACTTGAAATGGGAAAGAGTCTAGTTTGGAATCAAAGTATATTTTTACCAGAAAAATAGGTAACAAAACTGAAGCACTGGTGGCAGGTGACGGCGGATTATAATATAGGGCCGGTTTCACTATTTTTTAGTAAACGTTTAATTATACCGAAGATCTTAGGTGTTTAACACCGGTGTCGGGTTTCACAACCTCGTTTAAGGTAAACCAGTGGTCAAAAGAGACAAATCACCGATCAAAACTGACCAGCCGATTTTGGGTGGTCAGCGTCCTAAATCAACGTTTTACCACCTAGGGTGTGAGATATTGATGAGAAGCCTTTTCTCGCAAATAATGTAGCGTTTCTTTTTAACAGTGTGCCTTTATTCTTTTAAAAATAATACGGTTATTCGGCAGAATTTATTGAAAAACTGCCTTCATTTGAATAATCATTAACGATGTAATGGTGATTGTTGGTTATTTATATACTTAATAGTTAGGTAATCATCAGTAGACAAAGCAGTAATAAGCATGCCGAAAGAAAATCACTAGATGGCTTCAGAGCCAAAAATAGAAAACGCAAAACTTTGATAGCATCCCCTGTAAAATTCAATATTTTCGTATTATGGCGCTCTTTTTCTGAACGAGCGATAAGCTAGCAAATAAATTTGGGTAATGCCCATTGGATTATTTGGCGCTTAGGGTAGCCTCAACCCACTCCTTACCTACCCTACCCATTCCGGAGGGAACCGTCCAAATAAGGGAGATCCATAGAATACGGTTTCATCGAAGTTAGCTTTTCTGTCTATGCTTGTTTAGGTGTATGAATGTTTATACTGCACAGCCAATACTGTTACTGTATTCACAGCGTGACACAATCCGTCATGTTTATGTGACTTATCGTTGAAATTCATCCTTCATCAGTAAACACGGCGTTCTTTCAGAGAGTTACACAGAAAATTTGACTCTGACCAGTTACACCATCTGTAATCCAGAGATCCTTCTACACACATTCGCATGGCATTTTTTGTTCATTGTGATGAACGGGGTTCAATTTTGGAGGGAGACCAAACCCCCAGAAATAGGTAGAACATTAAGTTGTGCAGGAGAACAAGGGTTGGGCCGGTCACAGCAAGAACCTCAGTTTACTCGTAAAAGCTAACAACTGAGGGAAATGAAACAATCGCCAGAGTTGAGAAGGAGTTGATCTTGATTTCACTTTATGTGACAAGAAATGAAAACAGGCGGGGGGAACAAGTTTAGAACTCATTCCTCAGTAATTAGGTTATTTGGGCTTCGGCAACGTTAGTTGAACCTCAGCGATATTATATGAATTCTGAGAAACTCTCAACATACGCCTTCCTGACTGGATTTTCTAATCAAGTATAACGTGCGCTCGTAGTAACCTTTGACTTCATTTCCTATCTCAGCTACGTTACCTCCGGGTTGCTAGTTGCTACGAACATGTTCGAACTCCAGATTTATGTGATTCTGTGAGATGATGTTGGCATCAAAGAATCTTTTGGGGGTTATACAATAACAGCAATTTTTCATAAAAATACCTATTTCAGTAATGATAATTGCTCGTGAATTCTATGTATTTACTCTTACAACAATAAATTACAGTTTATTTAACCAGTTATTATACCAAAACAAACGGTTTGGTAATTAATAAATACAGATTTCTCATGAATTCCACATGTCAGTATTAATTAGTAACAATAAAACAAATTATGAGGTATCTGGAACAACTGAGCATGCATGGGATAACTGAAGATACGTAGAATGTGGAACACTCGAGTAAGTAATTTGTGGTGAGAAAAATATAATCAACAGAATTTTGCCCATCAGCAATACTCGTTCATCATGATCTATTAATATTATTGCATCAAGTCTCATTCATTTTTGTTCGCAGATAACCATGGTTTCAGTTGTGGATTCATTTGACTAGAAGAAATCTAAATAAAATCGTAATTCTATCTGTACGCTGATTGGAATCAAGAAATTTCATGTTTCTATTCCGTTCTAGGCTATTTGAAGATGGTCGGCCCCAATATGTCAAATTTTCTGTGTCTGTCTGTTTGTTTGTTCGCAAATATTGCTAATTAAGTGCAAAGTGAATTATTGTATCAAACAGTATTTAGAGTCATTCGAATGTTGAGTGTGCTTAAAATTTGCAGCCATCGGCACTTCCAACATGGAACGCGGTCTGTGATCAAGAATAATTCTGATTGAGATTAACACAATCATAAATGTTGGACTGTGGTGAGGTATGAATATTTGGGGTTTATGGGTGAGAGGATCGGTGAACACGGTATAATGTTCGTGACAGTGGGCACAAATAGAAGTTCGGATTTGAATGTAACTTTGTTTTGTCAAGCTGTGGAAGCTGAGGTCATCGGGATCGTGAATATTGATCGTGGTGGGGGTTGACATTTTCAGAACGCGGCGTTCTGAAACTGAGCCGTAGCTTTGAAATTTTCAGTTGAAGGGTATGGTTTTCATGACGTTTTAAATTGATTCAGAAAGGGTTTTTCAAGACCATACGGGCATTGTACGTCCAGCCGTTTGGTCGCAGATATTACAAGGCCCTGAAGTTTGAACCGAAACGCTTCATCAACGTGAGTGTGAATCTTACAGTATACATCCAGCCTCCATATCGATGCTAGGGAACAGTTGATCATAATCACGCATGGCTGTCCGAAAACGAGTTGGTTGTTCCGTGACATTGTTTCTTTTGAAAAAACTTAATTATTAAGGTTTTGTTGATAGTTAAAAGTTTGTTGTTCACGGCCAAATGAATCATCCAAATTACGTGAAAATTTGGGAGTATTTCGAATGTCCTACTAAGGTTCAGTGACGAGCAGATTTAAAAAAATGACGGGGGGGGGGGGGGGTGATGCGCTACAGGAGATATGGGGGCCTTGCATGTATCATGCATAAGTATTTATGTAACTCTAATTGCCCGGCCGGCTCCGTTATTCGATTTAGGGCTTTCCTGTGGGAAGCAGGAGGGTAGGTATTGTGACGGTATATGGGAATACCGTCCATGTTGGATGCGGGCTCTTCCCGATCTTTTTGACACGCGGCTGAAAGGGCGATCGATTCGCGGAAACGAATCGTCAACTCCTGGAGGCATTGCGCTATAGTCAAACCAGTGTCTCCGGGGGCAGCTGTCACACTGCCTCCCTACCTTTCTAGAGGATGGAGAGGGGGGAAACTACGCTGTATGGGCGGCGAAGTTAAACCCCTCATCCATTACATGGTAGCATGTGCTGGATTTTATCCACTTTTGAGAGCTTTTCCAGAAGGAATAGCTCTGAGGTTTTCCAGAAGGAATCCTCTTTTTAATAACTAATAACCCTTTGTTTATCAAAATACACTTCGGCCATTCAATTTTCTTTTTTCGTCATCAAATCAAACTTATTATTATTATTATTATTATTATCAAACTTATTATTATTCTTAAGGCGCTCAATGCCTGGCGATCAATGCCAATTTGTTGACTCGTTTTTTTTTCCAGTTGTTCCATCTTATGATGGGGGTTAGTCACCCAGAGTTGGTTCAGATGAACTTTCCTGGACCAGAACCTCTGACAACTATTAATCCCCTCATACATTAAAATATTGGCTACAGAAAACAGTGATCGAGGCAGAAGAGGTATCTATACAAGAAAATAATTATTAAACGTCATGTAATAATTTGCAAAGTTTCATTTATTTAGCCAGTAGTTCTGTTTTATCGCCGGTTTCACCTACTCAGACAAGGATACGGGATTGATATGGTGTTCTACTTATCAAGTTATAATAAGAGCCCGTGCAAATTATGCGTCTCATTCATAATTCACGGGATCAAGTAGTCGTATTCTTTTGAAAACGTCAAAATTTTATTGGATAAATAATGGATTAAAGCGAGAGAAACGTTACGATCACGTTGCGAGGTGACTTATTCCAATCAACTCTAACACAGCTCTTCGCTCCACTGACAATTAACTGGAATAACAGAATGGAATTGGATTTGCTTCAATCATAGCTGACATCCCTACACGTACATCATATCCTTCCATATTAACCACAGCTGTATTATGAAACGTCAACGGATCGGACGACTAAACTTCAGAAAAACGATCAAGTGTACAGTAGTACAGTATTCTGACTTTTAAACATGAGTACACGAAGTGGAACCCTTTGAATATTCATATTTGAAAATCAGAGCAACTAGAAGTATGGATTTCGGGTCCGTTTGGGTTCCAGGTGGTTCTTGGAGCTCTGCTTCTCACGCCTCAGGTGGTCAGGAAAACCGTCTACTTTGTGTCCAAATGTAAAGATTAGTTGGGAAGTGGCTCTGGAGAGTTCATGGAATTAAGTTCACATTATTGAGCAGAAGATTTTCCATGGGACTAAATCCAGCCTACTTTATCTATCTCTATCGTGAGATACTATAAAGTACCTACCTACCAACAGTATTTCGAGTTTTCTTTTGCACATGAGTATGACTCTGAAACGTGGACAAACAAATTTTAAAGGTCCTTTATTCTTGTTTGATTCAAATTATTGAAAATAAGAAGCCAAATGACATTTCAATTGAGTGGGTACGTTCGTTTTGGTTTATTATTCTGTGAATAATACACCTATGTATTCGCTCAGCAAAAAATTTTTATAACACCCCCTCAAACTTTTTTCTTTTCCGTTTCAAGGTGCGTAGATTCCAAAAATGCAATGTCCGTCCGCCGTCCGCCGTACACCGTACGCCTTACGCCGTATCACGTGTACAGGCTTCATTTTAGATCTAAAAAAGTCGTTCTTTCGCACACACGCTCCATTTGGGCCCTAGTTGTGTCCCGAAACTTTTTAGCCCGATCGGAATATACCCAGGGGTGTTATGAGTGAAAATGTGTGTAAAAATAGGTACTTTTTGCGTTTTAGCAACATGTTAGTAAAATGAGCTTTTGAGGTATCGTTTTCCATGTTTTTGGGGACGAGAATACCGAATATGAAGTCGATTTTGACCAAAGACGCGGAAATTGAGGTTTTACTATTGGTTCAGCTCCCAAAATTGTTTTGGTTTATTATTCTGTGAATAATACACCTATGTATTCGCTCAGCAAAAAATTTTTATAACACCCCCTCAAAATTTTTTCTTTTCCGTTTCAAGGTGCGTAGATTCCAAAAATGCAATGTCCGTCCGCCGTCCGCCGTACGCCGTACGCCGTATCACGTGTACAGGCTTCATTTTCGGTCTAAAAAAGTCGTTCTTTCGCACACATGCTCCATTTGGGCCCTAGTTGTGTCCCGAAACTTTTCAGCCCGATCGGAATATACCCAGGGGTGTTATGAGTGAAAATGTGTATAAAAATAGGTACTTTTTCGTTTTAACAACATGTTGGTAACATGAGCTTTTGAGGTATCTTTTTCCATGTTTTTGAGGACGAGAAGACCGAATATGAAGTCGATTTTGACCAAAGACGCGGAAATTGAGGTTTTACCAAAGGTTCAGCTCCCAAAATTGGTTTTTTATGAGTCAAAAACCTGGAAAACTGTCTGAAATCACCATCAATGTGTACAATAACTTTGGAAAAGTGTAAACAGGTGAATCAAGACCATTAAATGCCACTACCAATGATCAAAGATGATTTAAAAAAAAAAAAAAAAAGCGTACCTACCTATTTCATGTTTTGGGGGCCAAAATTGGTGGAAATCATCAGAAATAGCTATTTCAATCATTCCACATGAAAGAAACAATACATTTAACAGCCAACAAAAATCTCTAGAACTCCAATAGAATAATAAACCCATGTGACAAGGACTTTGCAGCGTTTTTTTTTTTTTTTAGTCAAAAACCTGGAAAACTGTCTGAAATCACCATCAATGTGTATACTAACATTAGAAAAAGTGTAAACAGCTGAATCAAGACCATTAAATCGCACTACCAATGATCAAAGATGATCTGGGGGAAAAAAAGTGTACCTATTTCATGTTTTGGGGGCCAAAATTGGTGGAAATCATCAGGAATAGCTAATTCAATCATTCCACACGAAAGAAACAATAAATTTAACTGCCAACAAGAATCTCTAGAACTCCGAAAGAATAATAAACCCATGTGACAAGGACTTTGCAGCGTTTTCCTTGGATAGGTTAGTTTCCCTGGTTTTGGCCAAGTTCAATATGTTGCTGGGGAATGGGTAATTCATGTGTACCTACCTAATTAGTAGATTTACATCAGCTAATTGTTACAAGAATCAAAGTAACTGTATGAGGATTTCACATTACGCCCACCCACTTGGCAGATATTCATCATATATATTATCAGAACAGAGACGCGGTGTGTAGGGTTTGGCTATATTTGTCAAATCTGGTTTCCATTTTATCTCAGATCTTGTAGTGGATGGAACGAGGGCCGAGAAACCTGAGGTCACATACCGTTTCATGGGGAATTAGAACGTCTGGGCACAACGCCAGGAACCAGGGACCGTGTTGTCCACACCAGATGCAGGGTGAGAATGTGTGTCAGCTTCATGTAAGATGTAAAGGGCTCTTGAGTTACTGGGAAAATTTACTTTGATCAACAACACCCTACTGCTCCAGTAATGTATCACACACCGGACGCACCTGTTGGGCGGCCTGGGGATATGCAAAAAAGATTGCGGAATTTTATAGCCCAAAAACAGCGACTGACATTGACTTAATTTTTATGAGTACCTACCAAACATAGAAATCGAACAAACATTTTGGCCTGGACCATGGTACCTCCTTACCCCAATCACTCTGAGACGTCATAGTCTGTGAAAGAAAAGTAATTACTGATATCTTGTATGATCATTGCAATCATCTTATCATATTCCTGAAACTCGTTAAATTTTTTGTAGAAATTTGTTGTCCTATTCATTCTCAATTTTCTCAATATTACTCAAAGAGAGAAAAACGCTGCAAAGTCCTTGTTAAATGGGTTATTCTATTGGAGATACTGCAGAAATATTGGCTGTTCATTTATTGTTTCTTGTTTGCAATAATTCAAACAGCTATAATTATTGCTGATGGTGTCAACCAGTTTAGACGTCCGGAAGCACGGATTAGCTCCTATTTTGACTAATTATCTTTTATTATTGATAGTGCCGTTTAACTGTCTTGATTCGTCTGTTGATACTACTTCTAGTGTTCTTATACAAATGCATCGTGATTTCAGACATGTGCCCAGGTTTTTGACCGATGAAAAATGAATTTTGGGAGCTGAACCTTCGTTACAATCTCAATTCTTCAATCTTTGGTCAATATCAACTTCATATTCGGTCTTCTCGCCCTAAAGAACATGGAAAACGATACCTCTCAAACTCATGTTCACCTCGAAAACACCTGATTTTACACCCTCTTTCCCCCATAACACCCCTGGGTGTATTCCGATCGGGTGGCCGAGCTATGGAGCAAAACTATGACACAAATGTGTTCCAAAATTTGGATACAAACTATTTGCGGAAGAACGACGATTTTAGACCAAAATTTAACGTAAATTTAAGGCTGAAACTTCGTTAGAACTTTGATTTTCTACTTAATGATCAAAATCGACTTCATATTCGGTCTTCTCGCCCTAAAAAACATGGAAAACTACCTCAAAAGCTCATGTTACCATAATGCAAAAAACACAAAATACACTGCCAAGGTGATGGCACAGGAGCTTCCTCGTCACAATCAGAGTGACCCATTATAAAATAGAACAGACTCGGAAGCAAAATAACATAACATTACATGACATAACATAACATTACATTGCATTACATAACATAACATTACATTACATTACATTACATTACATAACGTGAAATATACATATTACATAACATTACATTACATAACATTACATGAAATATACATATTACATAACATTACGTCCATAATACATTACGTCCATTATACATAATTGCGAAAGTTATGCGTGTTTGAAAAATTGCACGTTAGCGCATGCGCAGGGCGAACCACTGGCTCTATCATGTTGAAATTTATATGGGACCTCAATGGGTTCTACCCGCTTAATCCCTGAGAATTACATTGAAATTGGGTGAAATCTTTGGTTACTACGGCTGTAACAAGGAAATTGAATCTATTCCACGCCAGCGCATGCGCAGAGCGCACCGAGGGTCCGATCATGCTGAAATTCATACTGGGACTCACTAGGCCTTGTCCAAACAACCCTTGCAAATTTGAGCGAAATTGAATCAAAATTGTGAAAGTTATGCGTGTTTGTTGAATTTAACGTTAGCGCATGCGCAGGGCGTACCGCTGGATCAATCATGTTGAAATTTGTATGGGACCTCAAAGAGCCTTATCCGCACCATCCCTCAAAATTTTAGCTGAATCGATTCAAAATCGTGGAAGTTATGGCTTTAACAAGGAAATGCGGACAGACAGACTCACAGACTCACAGACTCACAGACCCACAGACCGACAGACACGGAACCAAATTTGTTCAGTAGGCTTTGAAACGCAAAATGCAAGTGGAAATTTTGATTTCTGAAGACAAAAATTGTTTGGCTCACGAAAGTGAACACAAGGCTTCCGCTGCTTCGCAGACTCGGAAGCAAAATACCATGTTTTTTAGGGAGAGGAGACCGAATATATTATGAAGTCGATTTTTACGATAGATTGGAAAGTTAAGGTTCTAACGAAGTTTCAACCATAAATGTACGTCACAGTGTTTTCTAAAATCGTCGTTCTTCGACAAACAGTTTGGGTCTAAATTTTGGAAAACATTTGGGTCCTAGTTGTGCTCCATAGCTCGGTCACCCGGTCGGAATCCACCAGGGGTGTCATGGGGGACAAATGGGTGTAAGAATAGGGTTTTCGAGTATTCTTTGAGGTTTTAGTGAGGATGAGCTTGTTAGGTATCGTTTTCCATGTTTTTTAGGCCGAGAAGACCGAATATGAAGTTCATTTTCACCAAAGAATGGTGAATTGAGGATGTAACAAAGGTTCAGGTCCCACTATTCTTTTTTGTAGGTCAAAAACCTGGGTAATTGTCTGAAATCACCATCAATTTGTATTGCAACAGTAGAAGTAGTATCAACAGGTGAATCAAGACAATTAAATGGCTCTATCAATGATCAAATATATTACTGTTAATGTTGAGACCAGGTAGGGGCGTTCGTAAAAAATTGAACTAGGTACCAATTAACCAAAGTCTCTTTGAGTTTTTATTGAAGAAAATTATTGAAATTAAAATAACTACTTTTTCCAAATGGAAATCAAAATGAAGAAATAAACCTGATTTAAGGAGCTCCTTGGTAAATAAATTAAACTTTTTTACAAAATATTTGATCGCAATGATCAATAAACATATAAATATATGTTTAGCCGCAGATCGTTCTCGGGAGGGGGGGGGGGGGGGACCGCCGAAATGGAAGATAAATAGAAGAAAATAAAGTTCTGACCGTAACCGTCGGTGAGTCGAGGATGTCCAGAATGCCCAGCAGCCACTCACAAGTCAATGCCGTACTCGTACGTTGCTGGCACCTTGATGGTACCGGTGCGGGTAGACGACCAGGATGCTGGAAGTTCTCTAAGTCGCGCGTACAACGGCGAAGAGCCTGAGACAGATCTTGAGCTTGAACTTGAGCTTGAGGTGCAGCTTCTGACGAGGAAGCTGTAACGAAATTTGACGTATGAAGGACGAAAGGATATGAGTTGGAGAGCCCAAGGTAAATGTGGACGACTTTCGCAACTTACATCAGTCGACGATGGTGTACGGGGAAGGAATAATTCAGACGTCCCAAAGATGGAGAATAAGATAAGTTTATGAGATGCAAGATCCCCAAATAGGGGGCCACGTGGTAGACGAGAGAAAAGATGCCAGAACAGAGGTTCATGCAAAGGCGAGCTTCTCAGAGCGAACTGGCGAGTCCTGACGACGACCAGGAGCTCCCCTCCTGGCGTCACCAGATTACTGGAGAACCGAGACGATGGAGTCCAATATCCGCGAGTCCTATAACCACTGTTTATTCACCACACTGTGTGTCGTCGGTCACGAGCACTTATTCAATTCAATTCAATTTTTTTATTCAGCAAATACTTTATACAACAAATATAATGATTTACTTATCACTTCAAAACCTTCTTTTGGTTTATTATTTTCAATAATGAACCATTGGAATCGAGCATGAATCCAAAACTGCAATACAAATATTTCTGTCTGTCCGCCGTACGCCGTACGCCGTGCGGGCCACTTTTCTTAGTTACCAACAAACAAAATTAATGATATTCGGTTTATAGGTTCCGTTCGGGGTCTAGTTGGTCCTCGAAGCTCGACGTTACTGTCAGTCATCTCTGAGGGGTTCAAAATAGGGGTTGCAATTTTCAGAACGCCGTAGCTCGAAAACTTTCTATTGGAGGGTATGGTTTTTTTTAACATTATTAAATGTGTATTGAGCTAAACAATTTTTTGAGACCATCCGGAGAATCGTACGTCCAGCCGTTCGTGTGCACCAAAAAGCTTCGTCAACACGTTCGTGAATCAAACGGTATAAATCCGGCCCGGATATCATAACTACGGAGCATCTGATTATAATCAAGGATGGCTTTATGAAGTCGAGTAGTTTGTTCTGCGATATTATTTCATTTGATAAGTGATGGACTATTGGATTTTGTTGGTAGGTACTTCTGAAACTTGAACAAACGTTGAAGTATTATTGATGGGTAAATTATTACACAATGGCAAATTATTACACACCGGAAAATTATTACACAACGGTAAATTATTACACAAAGGTAAATTATTACACAAAGGTAAATTATTACACCACGGTAAATTATTACACAACGGTAAATTATTACACAACGGCTCATCTACCCAGAAGGGGCAGGATTTTATTGATAGGTACTTTTGCAACTTGAACAACCGTTGAAGTATTACATGAGTAAATTATTACACAATGGCAAATTATTACACAACGGTAAATTATTACACAACGGCTCATCTACCCAGAAGGGGCTGGATTTTATTGATAGGTACTTTTGCAAGTTGAACAACCGTTGAATTATTATTGATGGGTAAATTATTATACAATGGCAAATTATCACACAACGGTAAATTATTACACCACGGTAAATTATTACACAACGGTAAATTATTACACAACGGCTCATCTACCAAGAAGGGGCTGGATTTTGTTGATGGGTACTTTTGCAACTTGAACAACCGTTGAAGTATTATTGATGGGCAAATTATTACACAACGGTTCATTATTCTATCTCCGTAGAAGGGGAACCTATACAGGTAAATTATTACACAACGGTTTAGGTCGGTACCTAGTAACGAGTACGGCGTTAGGTACTAACCTACGGAGGGTCCGTGATCTACATAATAATATTATGTGTAGAATTATAGGTATTAGGTATATAGAAGGGTTATCTGTACGGTGACCTGTGATCTGTAACAGGAGGGTATTCTGTACAAAATAACAAACCGTTGTGCAGGGATTTGCAGCGTTTTTCTTTTACATACCCGTCCAGGACGGTTAATTAATAGTTAGAGTAAAAGAAAACTAGTTGCCTCAACAGTTAAAAACAAGGGAGTCGAGTTCGTGGTTTTGAGAAACAATAAATGAACATCCAACATATTTGTAGGTGAGACCAATAGAATGTGAGCACTTTGCAGCGTTTTTGGAATCTACGCACATTGAAACGTAAAAGAAGCATTTTGAGGTGTTATAAAAAAAATTTACTGGGCGAATACGTAGGTTTCACAGAATAATAAAGCTACATGAGCCAAGACTGATATGGCTGAAACCAATGGAGATAGAATTTTAGGTGCTTTTCTGAGAGATCCCCCTCAAAACCAGAAAAACAAAAGCGAATTGTGTTTTTGAATTTCCCGGTGCGTTAAGTCGTATCCACAGTTAAGTAATACCCCGTCCTCGAAGGCATGCAAGAACTGAAGGAAAAAGGGTCGGCTTAAAAGTCCTAACTACCTTCAGGTTTTACGGTTGTAGTGGTTGAGCACTTCTCGGTTTTCAGGGATAAGGCCCCCTCCTACCACCATTAAACAACCGCCATCAACAGGTTATGGGCCCTTGAGCCCGTCAGACGGTGGATATAACCTCTAATGTCTAGTCATCTCTGAGTTGATGGGTGTCCGAACTTACTCCGCCCAGAGTTCACTCTTAGGTGCTAACCCGTCAACTTCACTCCTCAACAACAAACTTTGTTTGGATCATCGCCGATTCTTCGAGGTTCGATTGTGGCAACCGTTCAGGGACTTTTTAAGGAAAATGAGCATGTAGAAAATTACGAACGTTCCGAGTATTCGACATCCAGGGATTAAACTCAAACAAATAATTAAGGATAATAATTTGAGAAAACCTCCCGATTTCCGAAAGTGAGAATATTCTTGAGTTACTTACATTCGGAAATCGGAAGGTTTTCTCAAATTATTATCCTCAATAATTATTTGTGACCGTGAAAAGGTGTGGATAATATTATTAAGTGTGCACCAAAAACCTTGGTCTTGAACCTTGATTTTTCGAATTTATTATTAAAAACTATTTTCAAGCTAATTCGTTAATAATTACAATAAATGTTGTCATAACCCAGCTGACAGGGAAGAGGACGTAAAGCCCATGCCTGAAATGGCGTTTGCCTACTTTACGATACTTCTAATTTACTCATTTTATTTTAGTATTACCTATTATATGGCTGATTGACCAGCCTCCAACTACTCTCAGAATTGAGTTTGAATGAATCGCGCGTTGAAATTATTCATTTACCGATATTTGGTGTAGTATAATGGGTGGGGATAGTGTGTTAAAAACTACGAAGTATAGTGTTTTATTCTGTACCTTTTGTTCAGTATATAAGTGATAATTTAGGTGTGCTACTTGGTGAAAGTGGCTTTGTAACCGGGTCGACAGCGCTGCGGTAGAAGTTGAGGCGAGCTGATTCTTGCTGCTCTGCCGATTTTTTCTTGTATTTATTACCTTTGCCTCAGTTGATTGTCGCCTGGATGGATTTAAAACGGATATTCCCAGCACTGGTTAAATAGCGACGAGGCTGAAAGAGCTTGAGGAAGACAATACGTAAGGACATGACGCAATGAAGGACTGCTCCTCGGGGTTCACTTGAAACAGTGGCCGATCAACTATGTGATCTGGATAATAGATTTGTGAGAATGGAGCCCGTTATGATTTTGAATAATATGAACCGCAGTGAGGTGGAGCAAACCATTCGAACTCGAATTTTTACCTCTCAAGCTGGGTTGTCTTCTCAAGATATTGGAGACGCTCGAAAAATCGGATTCGTGAAGCAAATTCAAACCAAAATTGTATGTGTCGTGGTACCCCTCAAATGTAGCATTTACCACTCACATGTAACTTAAGATTTCACCGATAAACAAGGAGAAAGACGAGCCGTTCGACGCCACGGGAAAAAGCCCAGAAGGGTGTCCCTCCATCAGGGCCCAACGACTCCCAACGGCCGTTAGCGTTAGAGGAGGGACGAGGTGGAGGCACCTTTATAAGGCACCTGGCTCGCCAAGCCTTCATTCGACCGAACTCACTCTTACCTGTGGCTTCTCTCTCTCTCTCTCAAGTTGCGCCTCCTCTCTCGCCTACCCTTAAATATATCTGCTGTGATGATAACCGCGGGATGCTTCACCTTCTAACACTCACTGTGGTGATAACCGCCGAGTGTTTGCATCCATCTCCCTTAGCGTCTGCTGAGTTGGTAACCACAGGATGCTTCATCCTCTAACGCTCGCTGTGGTGATAACCTCGAGGTGGTAGCATCCCTCTCCTTTAGCGTCTGCTGTGGTAGTAACCGCTGGCGTCTTCTTCCTCTAACGCTCGCTGTGGTGATAACCGCGTGTTGTTAGCTACCCATCTCCCTTAGCGTCTGCTGAGTTGGTAACCACAGGATGCTTCATCCTCTAACGCTCGCTGTGGTGATAACCACGGGGTGGTAGCATCCCTCTCCTTTAGTGTCTGCTGTGGTGGCAACCGTGGGACGCTTCTTCCTCTAATGCTCGCTGTGGTGATAACCGCGTGTTGTTAGCTACCCATCTCCCTTAGCGTCTACTGAGTTGGTAACCACAGGATGCTTCATCCTCTAACGCTCGCTGTGGTGATAACCGCGGGGTGGTAGCATCCCTCTCCTTTAGCGTCTGCTGTGGTAGTAACCGCTGGCGTCTTCTTCCTCTAACGCTCACTGTGGTGATAACCGTGGGGTGTCAGCTATCCTTCAAAGACTCCCATGGGGCACATCCTCCTCCCTCCTGCGACCCACCCCTAGCCTCTTCTACCTAGCGCAAACCGCAGTAGGTATTAAGTTTCCTTGTTTTTATGGCTTCTCCACTTATCAGAGCTTTCTTTATACTGCCTGACGCTCATGCCGTGCGACTGGTTTTAATCCAGCGTGCGCCGTCGCTTGGAGCCCTCGAACTCCTGTTCTCCACGCGACCGTTGAACGCCCCTTTTTTTCGAGGACCAGGAGGAGACCAGCTCAAGACCTTCTTTGGCCATCGATCTTCAGGCATTCTCGAATACCACTCTAGAGTTATTTTCTCAAATCGATCGGAGACTGATTCTATCTGATCTGTAACCTCGTGAATAGTCGGGTCTGTTGTTTTAGAGTTCACATTGACAGCTAGAGGGTTGTAGAAAGCTCCTCATTAAATGATTCTGGTTTATTATTTTCAATAATGACCCTTTGAAATCAAGCATGGCAAAAAAAACACCCATCCCCCATCCCCCCGCAAAAATTTGATGGTTTCTGCTTCAAGGTATGTAGAATACGTAATTGGGATAAAACGATTTCTGTCCGTCCGCCATACTTCGCACTTTCCTTAGTTACCGTGAATAGGGGTTGACATTTTCAGAACGCCGTAGGTTTTTTTAACGTTTCTAAATTGATCTGAAACTAAAGAATTCTTTGAGAGCACCCGGAGCATTGTACGACCAGCCGTTCGTTTGCACCGAAAAGCTTCGTCGACATGATGGTGAGTGATACGATATCAAATCTGGCCCATATTAGGGAACACCTGATTATATTCACGGATGGCTGTATGAAGTCGAGTAGGTTGGTATGTGATATTATTTCATTAGAACAATGATGGCTGTTTTGGATTTTATTCATAGGCACTTTTGTAACTTGAACAAGCGTTGCGCTTCATTAATAACAACAAATAACTAATGATCGAATCATTGAATACTGCGCATTTTTATTAAACTTTAATTTCCGTACCGGCTGCAGCACTCGATTTAGGGCTTTCCTTGGGGGAGCACGAGGGAGGTACGAGTATTTACCACATAAAACAGTGATCTACGCAGAAGGGGCATCTGTACAGGTAAATAATAAATCGATGTGTAATAATTTGCAGCGTTTTCAAGTCGAAAATTGGACTTTTATTGCCGAATCCCACCTGAAGGTTGTGTAATACTTGAACTATAGCGGAGGAGTCGGCGCTCAAGCTATACTCCTCGTTCAAGACCGAGCGGTCTTGCGTGTCATGCCTACCCTCCTCCACCTTTTTAAAACTGTGTACTTACTTCTAGGTAGGTACATAGGTACCTATTTCGTTTCGAGAGCTCAGGGAGACGTGTGCGGCCGGGCTGAGAAAAGTTATTATCTCGGAGCGTTATTAGGGAATCTACGAATCAGCATTGCTGACAACCAGTCCAAATGCTTCCTTTATAGGTGGTAACAGTTCCATTAAAACAATTAATTTCGATTTGATGGGTTTGCCTGTATTGCCGTCATTCAGTCCATAACCCCACCATTTTTTCGCAGTGAAGGGGTGGGCTCGTTGTTGAGCCACGTCCCGACGATACGTCGCCTCTCTGTGACGGTGACTGAGCCTCGACTTCTGTACTTGGGGAATCTCAATAACAGAAAACTGAGGCACATCGAGATCACAGGACTCAACCTCAAGCGCCTCTCGCCCAACGCCCTCCACGGTCTGCGCCCCATGTCCGAGCTGGTTCTCCAGATACGGGGCACCTCCATTGAAGAGCTACCATTAGGTATCAAACTTTCTTAATTCGGATTTCGTTTGTTTCAATTAGGCGCTTTTCATGTTGAAGTTTTCTGCTTCGGCTATCTGTTATTATTTAGCATCTTCGAGGATAATTACACAAAGTATTTACATAATTTACACATTTACACACAATTTACATAATTTAGTGTATTTACATAAAGTAGTCATTAAATTCAGTTTTTGAACTTTTTTATTGAAGAAGTTCAATATTCACGTATTTATGGTCTTAGCATTATATTTCCTTTACATTAGATGCTATAGTTATTTTCTAGTTTCTTTTAGGAATAATACCAGTCACAGATGTTTTTCTTTGAATGAATAATATTGTTATTAGAAGGAGTTACTGTCTTGAATGAACAGAAAAGAATACTACTCAAAATTTTAAAGAGAGAGAGAGAGATGCGATACGCCTTTCCCGTTCCTACCCACAAAAACAGCGATACCATAATGGAATCTTCCCCTGGATAGACGTACTAGGTACGACGGTACCACTCAATGTTATGGGTACATAACCCAAATTATTATTATCCAGTGAAAATGACGGAGACATCCAGCTGTTTTGTAATGTTTCTGGGCAAGAATGAAATGAGAAAGAGTTTTAAATGTTACAGTTTTACCGTCGAGCGCTGGAAATATCTGTTTTTTACGTTAGGTGCTCCCATAGCTGTATTCCGCCTGCAACTTGGATATTCACGTATTCATTTGTGAAGCTGAATAGTTTATAGGTAGAAGGATTGGATGTATTTTTTCATGAAGAATTTTGAAGACATTTCGTTCTGGGACGTCGCTGTATTGAAACTGTTTCGGGCTGGAAAAAGAAATACATCGCAGTAACTTCTGTTGGAAGAGACCACCTCTAAACAATACCATTCATAAATATTTGATAAGGCAACTTTTTTTTCACTTAGAGTTGTAGGAGTTGAGGCTTGGTGTCCTTGATAAGTTAGGGAGCTGACTTGGTGTAGTCAAGAGTGCGATTCATCTCGATGACATTCACTCCGTCCGAATGAAGTTGTGTTTGAATATAAAATATTAGAACGTGCAGGAATAGTTGGTAACAGTGAACTTATATATATATATATATCAGTTCATATATATATATATATATATATATATATATATATATATATATATATATATATATATATATATATATATATATATATATATATATATATATATATATATATATATATATATATATATATATATATAAGTAGTATCGGAATACCAATCCTGGCTCACTGCCTTAGATCTCTGATAAAAAGTTTTAACATAAAAGATCAGAACATATATTTTCACTTGAATCCTTGATGTTTTTTATTTTCACTTGAATCCCTGATGTTTTTTATTTTCACTTGAATCCCTGATAAAACTTTTTTACCACAAAACATCAGAACCAGTGACTTTTTTAAAAAATATTTTTTTATCAGAAACTCTAGTGAACTCTAAAAAAATGCAAATTTAGGGGGTCGATATTTTCGAAATTTAGCTCCCTCTGATGTTTTCACTAGAAAAAATAAAAAAATTAAAATGACGTCACGCTAAAAATATTTTTGAATCGTCTTAAATTAAAATGACGAGACGCTCTTATGAATTTGGGAATCCCAATCTATTTAAAGGTGAGGTCGATTCGACGGGTCCTATGTATTTAAATATTTTTTTAATCTACGGACCCACCTTTAAGAATTCAATTCAGACAGGATAAATAGTATCCATACAAGAATAGACAAAAGAAAAAAGTGGGTGGATAAAAAAAAATGAGGGGTAAGTTAAAAAAAAGAAAATAGTAATAAAATATAAGATGAGCAATAAAATTATATTACCAACTGAAATTTACATGGAGATCCGAGACAAGATCACAGATGCTTATGACCATTTCATTTTTTGCAAAGCTGTGAATATTCCAATAGATAAAAAGAGGAGTATATTCTTAAATGTAAATCCACAAACTCTCATATTAAATTTTGATTCAATCAAACATAAACAGTTTATTAGAGATTTTGTTGAAGAGTCTGGTTATTTTGTACCTTGGAATGAGATTTCATTGTATCCAAATCTACCAGAAAATTTCATTCGAGAGTTCAAGGATAAAGTATGTTGGTATGAAATATCATCTGAGCAAAAACTATCTGAGAAATTTATTCGAGAGTTCAAGGATAAAGTATGTTGGTATGAAATATCATCTGAGCAAAAACTATCTGAGAAATTTATTCGAGAGTTCAAGGATAAAGTAAATTGGGAACGTATTTCATCTAGGCAAAAACTATCTGAGAAATTTATTCGGGAATTCAAAGATAAAGTACATTGGAGACGGATTTCATCTAGGCAAAAACTATCTGAAGAATTCATTCGAGAGTTCAAGGATAAAGTAGACTGGAATGAGATTTCATCTGAGCAAAAACTATCTGAGAAATTTATTCGAGAATTCAAAGATAAAGTATATTGGGAACATATTTCATCTAGGCAAAAACTATCTGAAGAATTCATTCGAGAGTTCCAGGATAAAGTATATTGGGAATATATTTCATTTCACCAAACACTATCTGAAGAATTCATTCGAGAGTATGAGAATTTTATTGACTGGTATTGGATTTCTGGACAGCAAAAACTATCTGAGAATTTCATCAGAGAGTTCAAGGATGTTTTAAATTGGAGATGGATTTCATCTAGGCAAAATTTAAGTGAAGATTTCATTATAGAGTTCCAAGATAGAGTGGTTTTGGATCAGTAAAAAAAATAATAGTTTAAAAGTGTTCGTTTTAATGGGGGTTCTCCATTAAAACATATTGAACAAGATGCAAGGTTGTTCTGTAGGCCAGCAAACGCTATCTACCGACGAATCTGTGAACCGGTTGCATAACCAGGAAGAGGTGGCCGTCTCGCGGGAGGTGGCGCGTTTGACCTCATTCGGCCTTGAAATCCACTACTCAAGATTATAGAACGCCTCTCAGTTCACAACTGGAGTCTTGGCTCATTGGTTATCGTATCGGCTTTATAAGAGAGAGGTCGGCAGATCGCTGCACGGACAAAACCTCAAGATTTTTTTTCCTATAATAATGAGGATACACTTCCCTCGAGATATTAGAAGCGTTACTAGCTGATGGGCCCTTAAGCTAATAATTAATCTAATTCCACCTCGATGGAAGTGAGAGTCGACCTTATCATCAAAATTTCCTTTCTTAACTGTTCTGCTCTCAACATCTACTTAAAATACAGCAAAAACCGAAACTTCAACGTAACTGAAAAGCCAAGTTGAAATGACTCACGGAATTAAAACTCCGTTGTAAGTCGTGAAGGTTGTGCCATTCAAAGATCCCCTCCTATAAAGGGAGGTAGAGATCGTTCAGGAATGGATGCTGTGTGTAGAAGTTGAGCAGCCACAGAATGTGCGGTTAAGTTGGGACATTTTGCTGAAATTTCCTTTGATTTTTTTATGAGAATTGCACCTATAAGTGTAATTCATTTAAAATTTCGTGAGTTGTAATTCCTCAGGATAAAAATTTCCTTGGATTTCCTCTCCGCTTAAATCTTTAATTTTATAAGTAACTGGACTCGTTTCTAAAATCTCAGCTATTTCAAAAATCTCTTTCGTCCAATTTGCTTCGTATTTGTTTGCAAAAGTTTTCTTTGATTTCGTAATTCTCACACGATTTCCAATTTTAAATTTCTTTTTTCCATTTTTTCCAGTCTTTTTGAATAAATATCTCAGAATTTCATTTTCATTTCTCGCATCAACTTGAGCAGGTGTCATTCCAATAGAACGATGAACGTCTTGTTTGTTGTACTCATTAACTAATTCCTGTAAAATATCGACCCAATTTTTATTTCCATTCACCTCGAAACGAATTTTAAATTTCTGATTCAAAGTTCTGTTAAATCTTTCGATGATTGCAGATTTTTCTAAATTTTCCGTGTGATACATTTTAATTTTATACTCGTCTAAAAGTTCTTTGAAAAGTCTATTTTCAAATTCTAAACCTTTGTCCGTGTGAAGGAGTTTAGGAGTAGAATGATTATGATATTTTACATTTTCCAAAACTCCTTTGAAAGCTTTTGAAACTACCATTCCGTTTTTCTTTTTCAATGGAACTGACCAAACGTACTTTGAAAAAGTATCAATGATATTCAACATGTAACCGAACCCCTTGTTTTCATTCTCGTATTGTTTCATTATAATCAAGTCCGCAGCCCAAAGATCATCTTTTCCATGAGTAACAATTTTCCTTTTCTGAAATTTCTTTCTAACGGGTTTATGTAATTCTTTCGCAAAATCCAATTTTTCGTTTTCTGATAAATTTAAAATTTCAGTTTCAGGAATTACGTTAGTTTCCTCATTCGGATTTTTTATGAATTTACTTTTATTAGTTTTACATTTCAGACATTTAGCTGCAATTCTCCACCTTCCGTTCGCAGTTTGTACAATTTCCGCGTTTATATTTTTCGTTCGTTTTTTACATTTATGACAATAAATTTCATCCTCCATGTTTTATTAAAGGCTACCGAAAGATTTTTTTAAATTCTTAAAGAGGGGTAGCGATTCGCTCCCCCTAATTAAAGCAAACACAAGCAAGTAGATTTTTTAATGGAGTGAACTCCATTAAAAATAAACCTTAGTATCTAATATTTAAGCTACTTCTTGCCTGATCATATTTTTAGTTGGATCATAAATTAAATTTGTTCTACTTACAATGATGACGTAACAAGTAGTACCTTCTGTGCTACCTGATGCAGATGCTACAGTTTTATTGAATTCTACGTGAAGTATCAAATTACTTTTACTTTGAGATACGTTTTGAGGTTGATCCGACAAATCAATGCTATAAATTGGATAATCCCTTTTGTAAAATTCTGGTTCGATGTATGGAATTGATGGCTTGGAACTCATTGATTTTTTGAAGTCTAAAAATGCGTTGTACGCCAGAGAATAATCATTTTCATCGAAATCCAAATCTTGATTTTCCTCCGGGTATCTTCTACCACCTAATTCGATCCAATAATTTCTTACGTCTTTATGATTGAATCTAGAATTGTCCTTTTTCTGGTCGTTCGAAGCGTCAGTTTGAAAAACTACGAAGCACCATAACGGATTATGCACGTTTCTGTAAATATTTGTAATATCGAACATTAAGGTTTTTCCTGTAACGTTTTTATGTTCTATGCACTGCCAACTTTTGAATTGAAATTGGTACGGCACGCTTCTAAGTTCTGCGATCAAATTAACTTTAGATTCGTTTTTATATTCAATCACTGGAACTCTCAAAACAAAAGATTTTATCTCCACAACTCCATCACTAGGTATAATCGAGGTTGCATCCTTTTTCCAAACTTGAATAACGTTATTATCGCTGTTTCGAATAAAAATTATTTCAAAACCTCCCTTGAAAATTGGAATGGTTATATCTTTGAAAAACCCCAAACCTAAATCACCGAGATAACCAACTGCACTGAAATTACCACCTCCTATTGCTTTCGAATTAAAACCTGAATTTAAAACTTCCCCATTATAATTCTTAGGGCCTGCAAAAGTGACAAGGCCCTGTACCAAGCCAGAAATGCCCGGATTCTCAATTTCGTCTACTACAACATTGTGTTTTTTCACTTCTACACTCGAAAACATTTGACCCACGAAATTATCTATCAACATGACTGAATCTGAACCTGAATACGCCTTGGTTGGATCTTTCGACTTTAAAACTCCCTTTACGTAATACTGAATGTTTTTAGACAGAAATTCGTCTTCTAGATCAATTTTGAAAGTTGTCCTTTTGTTTTCAGCATTCAAATTTAAAGTTGAAGTTGGATTTATTGTACGAAACTGCTTTCGCACAATATCGTCTTGATATTTATCAAAAATCTTTTTAGTTTGATACATACTTTATTATAGTAAAACATAATTTTTTTTGATTTTTTTATTTAGGTACTATGAATAAATCTTTAAATACTTGACTTGTATTTGTCTTTAACGTTAAAGAGGGTGGCCAATTTGGCCACCCCCACTTTAAGAGTTTTGAAAGAAATTTTTAAGTGTTCTCGACTTGTATTTGCCTTTAATATTTAGGTACTATGAAAAAATTTTTTTATGAGATTTTCTCATAAAAAACACAACTCACTGTAATAACTAAATTTAAACATTTTTTCTAATCGCGTTTATAATTTCCGCTTTTCCCAGTTCTTTTCCCTTTTCTAAAAGTTTCGCTTTTTCCGTATCATTATTTTTATAACCGTTCAAAATGTTGGTTTTCATCTCGTCGTAATTTTTAATTTCTTGTTCAATATTGTTGAATTCCTCATCCGAAATTTTACCATCTTTCAAAGCATTCGTGATTTTTTCCTCTATGGAATTTAATTTTGTTCTCGCCAAAAGTGCGATATCCGAATGTTTATTAATTTTGTTTCCTACATAACTGCCCGAAGTTCTCAGGATTGCAGAAAATGTTGTTAATACGACTGAAAGTGGAACTCCAAAAGGGATTGCCACAGGGAGAGTGATACAAACACCAATCATCCCCAGTTCGGTTAACGTAGTGAAACACTCTATTCCGAAAAACGTTTTCGATAATTTGCAGTATTTTTTTCTCAAATTTCCCCTCATTTTCATTTCGTTTTTTAAAAATTCATATTGTTTTATAATGCGATTTATTCTATAATTGTTGGAATTAAATTCCGGAACTGGAATCTGAGGGTAAATGTTTTTGTAAAACGGAGTAAATTGTATGTCATTTTCAACTGCAGGAGCAGACGGTTTTTGGTTTTCATCAATGTTGTTCATCTTATTTATTATACAAATTATTTACTTTTCAGCAACAAGTAAGCTTTAATATCGTCGAATTGAATCTGTTCATTATTTCCCGTGGTTGTTGACAATTTTATCATTTTTATTTCTTTCAGTCCTTTTCTTAGTGGAATGAAAACTACTTTCTTTGGTTTTTCCGTGTAAATAGTATTAGGTGGCATTGGTTTCTCTATGAAAGAAACGTGTAATAACTCGTTTTCAACGTGCAAATGGGGATGTTCATCATGATTTGTAAAGCTATATTCCGTAATGTTACAATGCCATTCGACTATATTATCAGAAAGAACGAGTTGTTTCGGATTATTCTCTGATACGTAGTTGGTATTCTTTTTAAACAAATTATTGGAACCTAAACAATGTTTCAACTGAAATATATCGCAAAAATTCCCCTCATCCACAATCTTCATGTCCATGGGAAAGTATGCAGCAATTCTGTAAGAATCGTCTTTTAAATACTCGAGATCGAATTTCAAACTATTCGGAGTAACTTGTTGTATTTCTTTCATTTGAGCTTCAGAATACTTTTTCATAGTTTCTTTTTTCTCTAACAAACTAGTTTGAAAATTGGATAAAAAACTAATCAACTTGGCTTTGAATGAACTCACATTGAACGTTCCATCGATTTTATATTTTAGATCATATTTTCCATCAGTAAAAGTATATCTGTAAGCGAACACGAAGTTTTTTATCTCAAACGTTTTCCTAGTTGTAAACAACAAAGCTGACATACCCAACTGATACTCTTTATTCGGATCGAGTGGAATTGGACTCTCAAACCTTAGTGTATCTCCTGAAATTTTTATAAACATTATTTATTTATATATAATAAATATAATAAATAAAATGAGTCAAAAATATAACATAGAGCTTTTTTCATTTGAAGAAAAGACAGCTTCTCACGATTTACTACCTCTGCCCCTACGCTGCCTAGTGGTAGGGCCATCCGGATGTGGAAAAACCAATCTATTGTGCAACCTGATTGTACAACCATGGGGAATTCCGTTTGGAAATCTTTACATATTTTCCAAATCTTTAGAGCAAAAAGTTTATAAAGATTTGAGAAAAGCTTACGAAAAAATAGCGGCTAAAGTTGGAACGGAAATAGCTCATTTTTACAATAATTGTGACGAACTAATTGTACTAGATGATTGTCAGTCGAACAGTTTGATAGTTTTTGATGATTGCGTTAATGTTCAACAACAACAGATTATAAAAGATTATTACATGAGAGGACGTCATAAGAATATTTCTTGCATTTATCTAACTCAATCATTCACTAAAGTTGATACACAGTTGATTAGGGAAAATCTGAATTTTCTGTGTATTTTCAAGCAACGCCTAGTTTACATGAAAGCGATTTACGATGAGTATGTTGGAACAGATTTTACTTTTGATCGATTCAAAGAAATATGCAACGAATGTTGGTACGATAATCATGGATTTCTGACGATAAACCTCGAGAAAAAATTAAAAGATGGCCGATACATGAAAAAGTTTGAGAAAACGTTTCTTGAATAAACGATCAAAAACACCGTTAGACGATCAAAAACACCGTTAAATCACCGTTAGACGATCAAAATAACCGTTAAACCATCGTTAGACGATCAAAATAACCGTTAAACCATCGTTGAAACGTTTTTTAAATATACGATCAAAATAACCGTTAAACCATCGTTGAAACGTTTTAAAAATATACAATCAAAAAAAATTTTTTGTTTACTATAATAAATAACTATGCCTACTGTTAAGCATTTAGAAAAAAATTTGTTGAAAAAATATAACGAACATAAAAAAAAGATTGAAACTGATGATTCAGAAACTCGTGATCAAACTGATGATCAAACTGATGATTCAGAATTAGAACCAGAAAATCGAATTTTAATGAGAAAACCCAAAAAAGAAATGACTGTCAAGGAAGCTAACAAAATTCGAAAACTAGAACAAGAGTTAAGAAGTGCTTTCAGAGAAGCAAGAGTGGATATGCTGAATGATAAAGAAACCAAAGAAAGAATGTTTGCTCCCATCACGGAAAAATTAGTTGAAGTGAAAAATGCTGTGAAACAAGCTGACGAGGACTTCAAGAAGTTGGAAATTGTTCCTTACATGCAAGCTCCTATGGCGAGTAGTTCTCCTGTCAAGAAAAGAAAACTGGTGACTTTCGGGCCTACTAATACTCTTGAAATTAAACCAACAGAAGGAGCTTCTGCACTAGTTGATACGACATCAGATGAGACCGTAGTAAACACAAGAAATAGTTTATCAAACATCATGGATATGGTAGATCAGAATCAATCCCCATCGAATAGTGTTGGTCCGAAAGGAATTGGTCCGATTGCTAGACTTTACATCAGACAGGATGATAAACAATTTGGTATATGGGGAGAAGAGGACAAAATTTTCATCGGAGACCAACAAATTCAAGTAAACGGAGATGCAATCGTTATTCAAAAAGAAACGTACAAAGGAACGCACGGATTATGGCGTTTGTTAACTGATCCTCTAGGGCCTGATCCTGATAAATACACTCAAGAGGATTTGAAAGTTTACAAGAAAATTCTCATTCAAACTAATTCTTTATACCAAAAGAATGATCCAACTACTAATAAAGTAAAGTCCAGTACAGGGAAAAAATGGAAAGATTTGATCGCACCTATTTGGAAAGAAATCAAAGCAAGTAAAGTTGGTTCGGGCTTGATAGAATATTCTGAAAATCCAGTGGAATTTAAATACATCGACAACCTCCAACAGCTGCATCAGCGTTTGTACTATTTGTACGCACAAGAACGAGCTGGTAATAACAATTTTCACAATGAAAAATTAGGAATTGTAAAGTTTATAACCGATCAGTTGGAAAAAAACATAGATAATCCCAAAGGAATAGAATATCTGTTGAGAGTTGTAAACAGTTTACCGAAAGGTATAATTAAAAATGGTTCCGGAGTTTTAAATACTTTGCTGAACAAACTTGATGGTTTCGTACCTGAAATGCATTTGTCGGGTGGATACAACTATTGTGGTCCATTTACAAAACTAGATAAACGATTGAAAAGAGGAGATCTGGGAATTAATAAATTGGATGAAGGCTGTAAGGAACATGATAAATTTTACAGGGATCACACAGACACGAAAGAAAGACATGTAGCAGATAAAGCACTGGAGGAATTAGCAAAAGAAAGAATGTACGCGAGTGATGCAAGTTGGAAAGAAAAAACTGATGCAGCTAAAGTGAGTGCTTTAATGAAAAGTAAACAATATTTCGGTATGAAAATTCATTATTAAAAAAATTTACTATAATAAATAACTATGATCACGAAAAAAATAGATTTAACCGAAAATCAATTAACCAAATTGCGAACCGCTTACAAAAAGCGTAGATCTGTTACAGTTCGTTTGACAGCGAAACAAATTTCAGGAAACGGAAAACATAAAATCAGTCTGTGGGAAACTCAATCAAAAACATTTGAAAAAGCGAGAAAAGAAAAGAAAGGAATTACGTTAACTTTGGATTATGAACAACTACATTTGAATCACACGGGTGGATTCCTACCACTGTTATTTGCAGGAATAGGAGCACTTGGAGCGTTATTGGGTGGAGGTGCTGCAGTAGCATCTTCAGTAATAGATTCAAAACATAAAGCTGCTGAAGAAGCGGAAATAAAACGTCATAATCTCGAGATGGAAAAACTAGCTCAAAATGCAAAAAGTTTAAGTATTGGGTCCGGTTTAAAAAAACGAAAAAAACGGAAAACTACCAACCTCTGAGTAATTTAGATTTAAATCGTTATGCGAAAAATTTTAAAATAAAACATTTCCGAGGTGTTTTCATGAAGGATGAACTTCCTAATCGGTCTAAACCCGTTGAATGCGGAATTATTAATTTAGAAAATTCTAATCAAAATGGTAGTCACTGGACTTGTTATTTTAAAAAATCCGAAAAAGAAAAATATTATTTCGATTCCTATGGAAACGCATCACCGCCTAAGGAGTTGGTAAAATACTTGGAAAATAAAAATATTTTTTACAATTCCGAACAAATTCAAAAAAATAACGATCCTCCAATTTGTGGTCATCTGTCTTTGATAGTGTTAAAAGAACTTTCAAACGGAAAAGATTATGAAACTGTTTTAAAAACATGCAGAGGGAAATTGAATTCTGAAAAAACTTGGTCTCTGTAGGAGACAACTCTTAGTATAATATTGTTGTTTTAATGGAAATTTTCCATTAAAAACGTTTTTTTTATTAAAATCTAAAAAAATGAGAGGTAAGTTAAAAGGATCTCACCAATAATAGACAAAAGAAAAAGGTGGGTGTGTACCATACACCCACCTTTAAGAATTCAAAAAAATGAGGGGTTAATTAAAAGAATCTCTTTTCTAATAAAAAAATGAATGATTCGAAAAATTATATATCCTATAATAAAATGTATGATACGAGAAGGCATTGTGAAAAGTGCAATGTTAGCACTACTTATAAAAATTGGGCTAGGCACCTAAAGTCTAAGAGTCATGGAAAAAACGACCCGGACCGGACAATGACTATCAGAAAACCTAGAAAAGCAAAACCTGTATTTGTAAATCCGAGGAAATTGCACAAAGTATTTAATTTTAGTGAAAAAGTATTTGAAAAAAACAGAGAAGCTAGAAAAGCGAAATCTGTATATGTAATACCGAGGAAATTGCACAAAGTATTTAATTTTAGTGAAAAAGTATTTGAAAAAAGCAAAGAACCGAAAACGGAAGTTGTTGAAAAGGAAACTGCATTTGAATCTAGATTAGTGACTTACAACATTAAAAATACGAAAGGATTTAAAGATGCTTCCAAATTTCTGAACAGTATTGAAAGAACCGCAACAGGTTTAATCAAATGGAAACTTAGAGAAATGAAACTAAAAGTTAATGTAGTTTTAATCGCAGAATTTAAAAAAGGAACTAACAAAAATAACATGGAGTATCAGGAACTCAATTTCAAAACTAAAAACGTAATAATATTGCATTCAGCAGAAGTTGCAAACTGTTACGATGAAATGAAACAGAAAATTCTAAATGAAATGGAAACGTTCGAAATTAAAGGATCTAATTGGCAACTTCATAAGATCAAACATTTGGAACTGAACGTTAACAAGTACGTTCCTTTGAAAGGATCGTCTTACATTGAACTCCCTAAGTTTCTACAAAGTAGGAAAGCAATTATAAATGTGAAAAATGACGATAATAAATGTTTCCTTTGGTCTGTTCTTTCAGCTTTACATCCAGCTGATAAAAATTCTGATAGAATAGGAAAGTACATTAGTTGGGAACATGAGTTTGACGAAGCGTTGAAAGATATCAGTTTTCCTATGAAACTTACAGACGTAAAAAAGTTTGAGAAAAGAACTGGGATTTCCATTAATGTTTACTGTCTGAATGAAAAAAATACTATAGTACCCTTGGAAATAACGAAAGATGAAAAGGAAAGGCACATTGACTTGTTGTACTTGAAAAACGAGAAAACTGAACATTACTGCTGGATCAAAGATCTATGGAAACTGGTAGGTCATAGTCAGCTAACAAAGGATGGTCACAAACGATTTTTATGTAAAATGTGTTTAAATAGCTTTGGAACTCAGGTTAAACTAAACGAACATAAAGTATATTGCGGTGTTCATAAAGCTGTTAAGGCGGAATTACCAGAACCTTATGATAACATCTTACAATTTGAAAATTATAGACACTCTTTAAAAGTACCTTTTACAATTTATGCAGATTTTGAATGTATGTTACAAAAGATTGATACCTGCAAACCAAATCCCGATGAATGCTATACAAATGACATTCAAAAACATGAACCGTACAGTTTTGTTTACTTCATGAAAAATGCCGAAGACGAAAGTAGGAAAAACTATGTAGGCGATTATAAACTTGTACAATATTCTGGGCAGGATGTGGTAAAAGTATTTTACGAAAAAATAAAAAAAGATGCCTTAATGGTGGCGAGAAAATACTATGACGTTAATATTCCCATGAAAGATTTAACCGAAGAACAACAAAGAGAATACGATATTGCTGAGAGTTGCCACATTTGTGAAAGAAAATTTAATGAACTCCCACCTATAATTGAAAATAAACTTGATGTACTGAGAAAAACAATTCAACACTTTATTGATAAAAAAGATGACAATCAAGCAGATATATATAATGAAGAATTAGAAGTTTTGAAGTCAAATATACCTGATAATTGTATAAAAGTACGGGATCACTCACATTTGACTGGAATGTACAGAGGAGCAGCTCATTCGATTTGTAATTTAGAATATAAAAATCCTAAGTTTATTCCAGTATTTTTCCACAATCTTTCTGGCTACGATGCACATCTATTTATTAAAGAATTTGAAAAAGATAATTACGATATTAAACTTTTACCGCAAAGTGAAGAGAAGTACATTTCCTTTTCTAAAATGATAGCTTATGAAATTGATGAACTCGATAAAAATGGTCACAAAAAGAAAAAGACTATAGAATTGAGATTCATAGATTCTTTTAAATTTCTTTCTGCTTCTTTAGATTCTTTAGCTAAAACTTTAACTAAAAATCAATTTAAGGAAATAAAAAAGTATTTCCCAAAAGAACATCTCGAACTAATTACTAGAAAATTAGCTTATCCATATGAGTATATGGACTCTGTTGAAAAATATCGAGAAACTAACCTTCCACCTATAGAGAAATTCTACAGTAAACTAACTGGAGAAAATGTTAAAGAAAATGATTATAAAAATGCTCTAGAAATTTGGTCTACATTCAAAATTAAAAATTTGGGAGAATTTACAGAACTTTACAATAAAATTGATGTTCTTTTGTTAGCAGATATCATGGAAAACTTTAGAAATATATCTTTAGAAAAATATAAATTAGACCCCGCTTGGTATTATACAACACCAGGTTTCGCTTGGGACTGTATGTTGAGAATGACCAAACAAAAGATAGAATTGTTAACAGATTATGATAAGATTTTACTCATAGAAAAAGGAATAAGAGGCGGAATTTCTCAATGTTCAAAACGATACGCGAAAGCTAATAATAAATATATGGGAGACCAATTCATCAAAGAAAAAGAAACTGTTTTCATTGAATACTTGGATGCAAATAATCTTTACGGTTGGGCGATGAGTAAATTTTTACCTTATGGAAATTTTGAATGGAAAATGGATCTAGATAATTTCGATATACAATCCATTCCTGATGATTCACCCAAGGGTTATATTTTAGAAGTTGATTTAAAATATCCTCAAGAACTCCACGATTTACACTCTGATTTTCCTTTAGCTCCTGAAAATAACTATGGTGATGAAAAACTATCAAAACTTGTATGCACGTTGTATGATAAGAAAAAATACGTTATCCATTACATTACGTTAAAACAGTATTTACAACTAGGAATGAAATTAGAAAAAATTCATAAGGTTTTAGAATTTGGCCAAAGTGCTTGGTTAAAAAGCTATATTGATTACAATACAAATCTTAGAGCAAAAGCCAAAACAAAATTCGAAGAAAAATTTTTTAAAGAGATGGTTAATAGTGTATATGGGAGGACAATGATGAATGTACGTAAACATGTGGATATTAGGCTTTGTTCTGATGGTTTTAAATTGGAAAAACTAATTTCAAAACCAAACTTTAAAGGTAGAACTATTTTTTCCGAAAACTTAGCAGCTGTACACATGGAAAAAGTAAATATCACATTTAAACAACCAATTTTCATTGGTATGAGCATTCTAGAAATTTCAAAAACTTGTATGTATGATTTTTATTACAACACAGTTAAAAAACAATATAAAAGTGATGTAAATTTATTATACGGAGATACAGATAGTTTAATAATGGAAATAAAAACGGATGATTTTTATAATGATATGAAAAATATGTTGGATCATTTTGATACTTCTGACTATCCAAAAAATAATGTTTACAATATTCCACAAGTTAATAAAAAAGTGTATGGGAAATTTAAAGATGAGTTACAAGGTAAGATTATGGATGAGTTTATTGGACTTCGCCCAAAGTGCTACGCTTTTAAAATATTCGAAACTAATGATGTTACGAAAAAATCTAAAGGAGTAAAGAAAAATGTCGTTAATAAGGGTTTAAGTATAGAGGATTATAAAAGATGCTTATTCTTTAAAGAACCAAACTATCAGAAACAGATATTATTCAAATCGAAAAAACACGATGTGACCACAGTACAACAGAATAAGAAAGCTCTTTCCGCTCATGATGATAAAAGATTTATAATGAAAAATGGCATAGATACTTTGGCTTGGGGTCACTATGAAATAAACATAAGTAGAGACAATTTTAAAACTCGCCTTGAAGAAATAATAAAAGAAAATAATAAAAAAGAAATGGAATTATAGGTAGGATTAAAGTAAATACTAAATTATAATTTTTATAAGGGATCCCTTATAAAAGCCTAATGGGACCTCCTCTTACAAATATTCTGTGCACAAAGTTTAGCATAATTTGATTATCCTCTTCGATGCATTCAAAACAAATATTACCATTTCGTACTCTAACCCTAGAATTTCTGAAAGGAGTAAAATTTAGAATGTTTTCAGTTAGTTTATTTTTTCCGGTAAAAAAGTTACGTTTCACAGTTGGTAAATCCAAAAACTTATGATACTTCCTCACGAAATAATCAGTCAGTTCTCCAGATTCAGATACTTCCCACCACTCACTCTTGGAAAGACAATTTCCATCTTCTAGTTCTCTTAACGTTTTAAAGTGTTCCATTTTTATTTTATTGGAGAGATCCTTTTAACTTACCCCTCATCTGAATTGAATACTTAAAGGTGGGTCCGTAGATTAAAAAAAATATTTTCTATAATAAATAAAGAGATATGGGTTTAAATGATGAAGCATTAGATTTATGTGATGAACATGGAGGTTTCTGGGGGTTGGTAAAGACACCTGAATTTCGATTTTATGATAGAAACTGTGACGCACTAGACGAGATTCAACGTGTATTGAGAGAGTATAGATATTCTAAAGGGTTGTTGAAAGAACGTTTTTTGGGTGTTGATGGTAAACCACCGCTCCTAAAAATCCAGGTTCCTAAAAATGCTTCTGAATATCAACTTAGAAAATTGCTTTATAGTGAGAGTAAAGACAAACTAAAGAAGGATTTTGAGTTTCAGTTTCGATACTGTTGCTAAAAGCTCAGGATGTTTGGAATATGAAGGAGATTTTATTTTTAATGAGCTGTGTTCATTAAAAAGTTCTTATGCTACTAACTAGCAGGTTATTTTATATTGTATTGTTGTACACTTTTCCTGTCTGAATCGACCTCACCTTTAAATAGATTGGGATTCCCAAATTCAGAAGAGCGTCTCGTCATTTTAATTTAAGACGATTCAAAAATATTTTTAGCGTGACGTCATTTTAATTTTTTTATTTTTTCTAGTGAAAACATCAGAGGGAGCTAAATTTCGAAAATATCGACCCCCTAAATTTGCATTTTTTAGAGTTCACTAGAGTTTCTGATAAAAAAATATTTTTTAAAAAAGTCACTGGTTCTGATGTTTTGTGGTAAAAAAGTTTTATCAGGGATTCAAGTGAAAATAAAAAACATCAGGGATTCAAGTGAAAATAAAAAACATCAAGGATTCAAGTGAAAATATATGTTCTGATCTTTTATGTTAAAACTTTTTATCAGAGATCTAAGGCAGTGAGCCAGGATTGGTATTCCGATACTACTTATATATATATATATATATATATATATATATATATATATATATATATATATATATATATATATATATATATATATTCCCTTGATGTAGTATAGCAGTATCTATCATCTGATATTCGACGAGTTAGTTTTGTTTTCCAAAACTGGATGTCCGCGTACCTGCACCAATAATTCACTTATTGAAAATTCGACAACCACTCCGGAAGGGGTTGATGTTCTGCAGTGAAATCGTGAATAGACCTACTCGTGTTGAATATAAACTGCTCAATCAGGCGTTTGTGCATTCAAAACGCCCCTAATTCTCGTTTGAAACCCCTGAACTAGTTTTCTCAGTGTTTTCGTTTGTAGAAAAACGCCACGAATCTCGATGAAATTTGGCTTCGAAATTCAGTTGAGGCGTTTTAAATTTATGTTACCGGTAAACCGCCCCCACAGTCGAGTTGAGTTTCAATTCCACAAACATTCGGAAAACTTGCACGATCCTAGGGCAATTGCTTCAAGGCCCCACGTCGGTTCAAGTGCGCTAAAAAAGCAACTGGTCAGCATGGTGATAATTATAGTGTCAAGAATTTTTGAATTTTTCAACTCTGCCGAATTACACTTATTCTTACTATTTATTGTATATTACATACATATTGTTCACTTGTTGTTCGCACAAGGTATTTATTCTTATACGCATTCTATACCTACCTGGTGTTTTTGAATAAATAATGGAAACAAGTTCAATTGGGGAAAACTAGCTCTTCAAAAAGTTGTTGAGTTTGAGGGGTTATTGTCGGTGAAAAGTTCCAAGTTTTGGGAAGAAAGCGTATGAATAGGCCTTCTTTCGTTCTGTAAATTCGTTTTTCGTCAATTGACTTGTTATACCGGAATTTATTACAGTTTGGTATTTTTACTTGAATTTTTTTTGAAAATTTCCGGTTTCTATTGTTATTGTTATTGTTGTTGGGAAGCGTTGCTGCGGAACATGTGACATTCAAGTAACCATTCCATGGGAGACACATCAATCGGGCCAAGTGAGGTAATAGATTCTTCATTGGCAAGTAACGGAGGTACTAACGGAGGTAGACAGCCTTGCCCTTATTGTAGTAGATTATACGTACGAATCAATGCACACGTCAGACGTTGCAATGCAAGACCCACGCCAACCCTTCAGTCCCCCTTTCACTCTTCTAGCAACCAAGACAATCCTGGCCCGCCAAGTAGTTCGTACACATCAGGGGTCGAACAAAACCGTCAAGAGGGAGAGGACGCAGTCCCAGAATTCATGCAAGAGTTGTTCAGAGACGGATTTGGAGCCCCCTTACTAAACGAGGAGGGGCAAGATGATCCAATATGGTCGTCTCGATGGCGGCGGGCTATGCGGCTCCAGGGCAAGCAGTACCACCTCCCACAGGGCGCTGTAGGGCGTCAGTTCGTCTCATTACTAGCAGATGAGATACAGGCAGTCGGGAGAGGAATACAGAATTCAGAGAGAATATTCATACTCTGCACAACAGTGCTGCAAAGAGAACAGCTGATCGAGTCAGGGGAGGACATAAGACGACTACTGCGTAAGCGGATGGAACTTTGGGAATCGGAAAGGTACGACGATTTGTTGCAGGAAGCGGAGCGATGTGACAGAAAGCAAAAGAGACCTCTCAGAGGCGGCAAAGATGACCATACAGTTAGGATCTTCACGCGCCTGGTGGTACAAGGCAGACTCAGAGACGCAACAAGATGGTTGACTGAACGATCCGGGGGAGGAGTTTTGCAACCGGAAGACTTACTGGCAGATGGGAGCACAGTTCTAGAGGCACTGAAGAACAAACACCCAGCACAGTTCCGACCAGATCGACAAACTTTTCAAACGAGCCTACCCCTTCCATTACTGGTGGACGTTGACATTTCGGCCAACCACATTGAAAAAGTGGCACATAGTCTGAAAGGAAGTGCTGGCCCAAGTGGCACCGATGCCGAACAATGGCGCACTATGTTGCTGAGATTCGGGGCTCATAGCAAACGACTGAGGGAAGCTGTGGCCTACTTGGTCCGAACCCTAGCGAATGGAGTGGTCGAATGGAACCAGGTGAGAGCAATGCTGGCCAGAAGAGCGGTGGCACTTGACAAAAGTCCTGGAGTCAGGCCAATCGGAGTCGGGGAATTGCTTCAAAGAATCTGCGCCAAAACAATGGCATATGTCACAGGTGACGATTTGAAGGAGGCATGTGGGGCTGAACAACTCTCTGCAGGCTTGAAGGCAGGAATTGAGGGGGCCATTCACGCGATAACTAGCATGTTTGAAGAAGACGAAACTGAGGGGCTGCTGCTGGTCGATGCCTCCAACGCCTTCAATGCCCTGAGCCGCCCATTGGCCTTATGGAACGCCCGTTTGTACTGGCCAAGGTGTTCGCGCTTTTTGTTCAACACTTACCGAGGTTTCCCGTTGATTCTGTTCCGCCAGAGTGAAGCATCATTGTTGAGTCGAGAGGGAACCACTCAGGGTGACCCTCTCGGAATGATGATGTACGCGGTGGGAACTCTACAGCTGATCAAGAGCTTGAAAAGACCACAATGGAGGCAGAATTGGTACGCCGATGATTCGGCATGCATCGGAAAATTGAGCCACATCCGTGAGTGGTTCGATCTTTTACAAGAGGAGGGGCCAAAGTGGGGCTATCACCCAGAGCCAGCGAAAAGCTTTTTGGTCATCAAGAGCGGACTCGAAGAACAAAGCAGAGCCCTCTTTGGCGACCTCAACGTGGAAATTGTTCACTCACACAGATTCCTGTGGGTCTATGTCCCACAGAAGAGAGTATGTCCGCAAAAAAGTAGAGAAGTGGGTGGAACATACAGAAAAGTTTGCAGGAGCCGCTCAGGAGAGCCCACAGGCAGTGCACACAGCTTTGACAAAATCGTTGCAACAAGAGTGGGCCTTCACCCAAAGGGTCATTGGTGAGTGTGCCAGTGAATATCGCCCGCTATGGGAAACCATCTGTCAACGCCTGATGCCAGCCATCATGGGGCGGGAAGTAGGGGACGCAGAAGGGGACCTAATGAGCCTACCAGCCAGGCTGGGGGGTCTAGGGGTCACCAATCCTGTAGATTCCTCCCACGCTTTCCAAATTTCTCAGAGGACCTGTGAGCTCCTTAGCGCCTCAATTCGCTCTGGCACCTCTCTTCAATTGAACGAGCACCACAGGGTGGTTACAACCGTCCTAAAGGAAGAAAACATTGCACGAGAGGCTGTTCTGAGTCAATGGAGTGAAGGGCTGATTCAAGGGCTGGAGCCGAATCGGCAGAGAGTCCTCCAGCGGGTAATCGGCGCATCGCAGTGGCTATCGGTGCTACCGACAGCTGCAGACGGGTTTGACTTATCAGCCACTCAGTTCAGAGACGCTCTATCCTTAAGATATGCCCGTACTCCCCAAGGTCTCCCAAGGAACTGTGACGGCTGTGGATCGGCATTCACTCTCTCACACGCCCTAAACTGTAAGAAAGGAGGCGTGGTAAAAAGAGGGCATGACGACGTACGGGACGAGGTAGCAGGGATAGCCAACCTTGCCTGGGGTGGTGCCGTAGTCGAGCCGGTCATGCGAGGGGCAGCCAACGGTCAGCCTGCGTTAGTGGGCGACGTAATGGTAAATGGGGTCTGGGAGAGTGGGAGGCCAGCGTTTTTCGATAATCGCATAGTTAATGCTGACGCTGCCTCCTACCTCTCCCAAGACTGGCAACAGACAGCACGAACTTCAGCGCTAGCAAAGCACACCAAGTACGACCGAGCAGCTGAGGACCACCGAGGGTCGTTCACCCCCCTAGTGTGCTCATGTGACGGAGCCCTGGAGCGAGAGTTTGGAGTTTTCCTGAAGCGGGCTGCGTACGTCCTGGCAGAGAAGTGGAACCGGCCATACTCACAAATTTCAGGATGGGTGAGGGTGAAGATCCAATATGCCATCATTCGGGCGGTATCCCTTCGGATAAGAGGTGCCCGGAGGAAAGTGCGGCCACTTCAACTGGAAGACGGAGCGGCCGTACCCCGGTTGGTCGACATTTGATAGCAGACGTGCCCCCCCCCCCCCCCCCCCAACTCAAAGCATCAAAAACCTCCATTCCCCATCTGAAACCCTCCAGCTACCCAGACTATAGACAATTTATGTTCCTCAAATTAAATGGTACTATCAAGTTCAATAAACAGTGCAGTTATTTATTGATTGATTGAAATTCAATGTTTTTTAAAATAGTTTTTCAGAGCCCTCAAATTGATGTTATAAGATAGGTATATATATCATTTTTATCTACTCGCTAATGGAGTTGCTGGAATGTTCTGCAGGTGTGCCAATGGCAAGTTTGTGTTAAACTTGCCATTTGCACTTGCTAAACTTGGCATTATTAAGGTAATTTCTGAAAAGTCAATAATCCAAATTAAGGCGTTCTTCCATCACACGGCAGAAGTAGCCTTTCCCGAGGGGATTTCCATAACATTAATCACTCAATAATTCCTCAATGTGTTATTCCAGAAAAGGAGAATTCATTTATTGATTTCAACTTATTTTTAGGTCTTTTCTCGAACCTGAAGGTGAGGCACCTCTCGCTGGACCTCCGGAACAACAGACTCGTCTCTCTGTCGCCAGACTTCGTTTACTACAATCTCTCCACGTGGGAGAACTCCGGGACCAAACTGATTTCAGGTAGGATTGCATAATATATATAAAATATACATATAAGTTAGGTTTGATGCCGGAGTAAACCTCATTAAAGAGGTTATTTCACTTTATTCACACTGATTAACTTTGAAATCGGGAGAAATACGGAACGGAGTTGTTGCACGCACGAACGGACTGGACTAGCTCCGAGGGGGAAAGGGGGCCGTTTATATAGGTTTATGTATATATTATATTATAGTTACATATGTCCCAGCGAGTAAGATTGGGACATATTTCCAATTTTCCCTATGGACTCGTGCAAGAAAGAGTACATTAATGGTTACATCTAAACCCACGAATCAATCGTTGATGAACAAGAGATTTATGTGAATGGTTAGTCCAAGCTTTCATCTTGTTAAATAGCAAAATCTGCTCAGTTTTCCTTAATTATATATCAATCAATTTTTATTATACCCACGAACATTCTTGTGGACAAATCCCGCGTTGTAACTTTTGGCAATTCCCTTGAAAGAAATTGGGGTGAAAAAAAAAACTCTAATTCATATTTTAGTGGCTAAAAATAGGTGGGAAGTGTTCAAGAATAATGTTGATTAGTGGGTAGAAATGTCTTAGATAATAATTGTTCAAGTACCTATGTCACTCCGAAAATATGATCATTTTCAGAATGAACAAATCCCTTGATGAACCCATCCCGTTCTTAGAGGTTGTGCACGACCAATTCCAAAATTTATTTCATTCTAAAAGTTATCGGCTGAGAACTGGCTTTTGCGATGGGATCGATAGGCCATTGGTAGTTGGCCGATCGAGGAGGCCGTTGTATTCTTACCGGAAACGTCTCGCAACCACTTGGGATACAACAAAATCTCTGCCTAACCAGAATAAGGCGCTTTATCGATATACAAGTGTACGCGGAATTTTCGGATCTCAGCTCGGGCGTAAGTCGGGACTGCAATCCCCTTTCAGGGCTTAGCCCACGTCATGCCGCCTACAGAGGTAATTGCCTTCGGTCTGAAACCTTGTATAACCTCTCCCCTCCATATAACCTTCTGTCTTTTGTAACCCTCGTGCAGCATTCCGGGCAACTATATACAGCTCCGCACGCTCACCGTTGCTGTACGATTCGTACGTATCCAACATTTTTAAAGCGATCATCCGCGTCAAGTAGTTTAAACCTCTCAATGATCAACTAACTGTTAATAAATTATTCATTCCATTTATTTTACACCATTAGCAACAAAACATATAAGTGAATGAATGGGTTGTTTTCAGATTTCAACGAGGACCCTGAGATTTCCATTTCTTTAAAAATTCATGTTAAGGAAGGATATCGAATACGTGTTCAGATAAAGTAGGTATAGTACAGGTATAGTAGACCCTTTTTTTCCACGAAGGAAACAGTGGGAAAATCTTGAAAAAACTTGCGCTTTGGAGAGTCCGCACTCCGTAGCCGTGTGAGGTTTCACTCACTAAAAACCCACTAACCCTGATACTATTGACCTAATCCACCCCGTAATCACTTGTTCAGCATTACTTCGGAGTGGGGTCGATCACTGGGTGGTGTCACGCCCTCTTCTGATCTCTTCTTGCGGTCTCCAGTTTATTGCTCACCTGAGGATCATGTCGTCCAGCTTTTTTGCCTTGAGGATTCAGACTAAGTAGGACAGAATCCTCTCCCAGGTTTGCTGCCTGGAGATCATCTTCCCGATCACATCAGTTGGTATGATTTCGCCTTCCTGTTCTTCTAGGATCTCCTTTTCCCTGCTCCATCTGGAGCAGTGGAAAAACGTGTGTTCGGCGACGTCGTTTGGTGCATTACAGTACCAGCACGTTGTGGTGTCTGCTAGCGCCCTTCTGTGCAGATAGGACTGGAAGTATCCATGGCCCGAGAAGAACATAGTGATGTAGAAATCTACTTCTCCGTGCCTCCTGTCAAGCTATGGGCGCACCTGTGGAATAAGTACGCGGGTCCATGCCCCCCTGTCATCAGTTTCCAACTCATTTTGCCACTGCTGCAATGTTATTTCTCCCTCCTCTTTCATGATAAGGGATCTTGACTCCTGTGCGGATCGCTGGAGGTAGATACTCTTCCTCTCCATTGCTAGGAGGTCGATTGGGATGGTGGCAGCAATGATCCCAACGGCAGGGAAGGAGAAGGTACGGTAAGCGCTTGCTATTCGCAAGGCTCCTCTCCTCTGCACTGACCGCAGGTGGTCTCAGTACTTTTTAACTTATAGGGCCTCAGCCCACACCTCCACTCCATATAAAATTATTGCCTCGGCTATGGTCATGAGCATCTTCCTTTTCTTGGGCGATGGTCCACCAATATTTGCCATTAGCCTGCTCAGGTTTGCTGTCACTGCCGCTGCTCTTTCTCCTGCTTGCTTGATGTGCTCCCAGAAGGTCAGCCTGCAGTCGAGGGTCACTCCCAGGTACCGCACCGAATGATATGAGTCAATGGTTTCGTCCTCCACCTGAAATTGGGTGACACGGTTGATTTGCCTCTTAGTCAGCAGCACTAGTTCGGTTTTGTGTATTGCAAGCTGCAACCCATGCTCCTCCATCCAAGGCATGACTCGCCTCATTGATTGGTTGAGCTTCCACTGGAGGCCCTCCAGAGTATGGCCTTTTATCACCACTGCTACATCATCAGCATAGCCCACCAGGAACACATCCTCTGGCATGTCCAGCAGGAGGATCCCATCGTAGCTCACATTCCACAGATCGTAGACATTTAGTTGGAGCCAAGTCTGTCAGTCTTACTTAGTAATTGGCGAAAGGTTCAATCAAAATCGGCACAACCGTTAAGGCTGTAGAGCATGAAACGTACACACACCCTCACACTCGCACATACCCACAATAAACCATATACTTCTAATGTTTTATACATAATAGATCTATGGATATTTGTACGTTGTAGTTCAGAATCATATTCAAAACGTCATAAATGTCAGAGGCAATTACCCTTCTATTGAGAGTTCAATTCCCCCGCTTTTTGTCCATCTCTTTGACCCCAAATGAAATGTACAAACCCAATCACATTAAATTCGGTTCATTTTCTGAATTTACTTATCTTGGAACGCGAACCATCAACTTTTTGGGGTGGTGGTGGGGTGGGGGGACCTATTTACTTACTTCGAAAAACCATGAAACATGGTACATGTTCTTGCTCCTATACGAGAGAAGGTCCGGAGCAGGTGGGATTGAGTGGGAAAGGGGGACAGAGGCCATGGTAGGGAAGCGAGCAGAAGCTCTGTAAGTGGGGGAAGCCAAGGCTAGCGTGGGCAGATGGAACGTGGGAGTTACTTCCGTGACGCTTTTTCGTGATGCGACGCTGACGATTTTCGGCCGGTAGGTCATCGCAAGGGCAATGACCCACCAAATGTATACCATGCATGCTCAAATGTGTTTTCATGCTCGATTATTAAAGTTAAAAATATTTAAAACGAAAATTCACTTCCTACTTGGTCATGGTGAACCACATGACGGTACGTCTCGTTTGTGGGGTGCAAGAGGTTCCATTACCAGAGACTGGATTGAATTTTACAGAAGATGGGGGTTTACAGAAAGCGTTGTTTGAATGCGTGTGCGACACGTACGATGTATTGGACGGGGAGGCCTTCAATCGGACAGCATGGTGACGTCACGTCGATCATCCAACAGTCTTCTGAATTAAGGACACCTTCGTTATGACATCAACATTTAGACCTCAGATTAAAACGGTAGGATGTGCCGTATGGAACAATTTCGAAAGTTATGAAACGACCCCTCTGGAGGGAGATGGGACATGACGTCACAACAACTGTGAACTTGGAGAAGGCTACGGAGGAGGGGAAGAGAGATAACTAGCGCAGAAACCCCATAATTACACTACTGTCACCGATTTCACCGGGCAACATGAAACGGATTACTGGTACATCGGATTCCATGGGTGTTTATATTATTCCACTGCTGAGAGATTCACACATTTACATGAGTCTGTTTATGGGATGTTGCCCCTCGCGATAAAAGGATGTTTTATTCAGTGCTAAACCATAAACAACGGGAAGAAGATTTTAAAAAATGGCCCGCTGAGAGCGGCAAGGGGAAAAAACCCCGGGAATTGACTCATAGCTACGAACAGTTTGAATTCCAGAAGGCCTTCCGATAACTCATCCTGTAGTCCTGAAGGGTCCGTTATCGGAATATACGGCGTCCGTAGCGTTATCAATCAAAGGGATCCAGCGGATGACTATTCCCCGCAATATTTTCAGGATTGGGTTCGATTCTTTGAAGTAAACAGGGTAAGGCTTGCTCGAGCACATATATGTTATCTTATCAAATTAATCAAAAAAGTTCTGTAAATTTTCTCTGCGCATGCACCAACTTGAAATCTTTATAGAGCCCACAACTACACTAGAAATCGTCGTGAAGCGATGAGGTTTGGAGGGTAGGTGGGCGTTGAGCCACAGATAGTCCCATATTGAAGTCATCAATAAACTACAGTAAGTAACTTTATTTTGCGCATGCGCAAACGTGAAATCCTTGCAGAGCCCATAACTACCCTAGAAATTGTCGTTATGCGCTGAGATTTGGTTGGCTGGTGGTGGTTAGATGTCGGATGTTGGTGACACAGGCAAAGCTCCGGAACTACTAGATCAATTTTAGTGAAACTTCCGGTGATTGTGCGTGTAGACCCTTAGACGGCCCCCTGTGCATTGCATTACCATCGGACCAGTGGTAGCTGTACTATACAGATAATCAAAAATCGATATTTTACCGATAGTTTTCTCAACGATTCTATACGTCCATGTCACAGTATGTGAGGAACCTATACTGCCCACCCAACTTGACAGACTTTGGGAGTGTTCAGACGAAATTCCTTGAGGCATCCAGCGGTCAAGTTAAGTAAATGACGTCCTCGGACAGATTAGCTTGTGATATATATAATAACCCCCCCCCCCCCACCCCACCCATCATAACCACTTTTCCCAGACACCTCCCTGAAGTTCAGCTTCAGAGAATATGACGGGCCGGAGGCGTGAAAAATTAACTGGAAGCTTCAGGCCTCCCACAGATACGTTCTTGGGTAAAAAGAGTGGCATCTGCGGGGAAGTTCATAATAAAGAGTCGTGGTAAGGCGAGGGGGATCATATCCAGCGCGAGTAGTCCATCTCGCCATCCCATGGGCCGCCCAACCGCCCCTCGCTTTGGGCGTAGGGTCATTTTTATGCGTTCTCTTGAGCGACCCCAGAGGCTCTCATATTTATGTTTATACGCAAAATATCAAGCGACAAGATAAGCTACGCTCCGGAGGAGAGCGAGTAGTGGGGGCATCAAATTATATCATGTGGAGAAGATGTTCTCTCTGAGTGAGAAAACCATAAATCCAGATGCCCCCTTCAAGATATTTTATCCCGCTTTTTTCTCAGGTTTTCTTTATCACATGTTCTCAAGTTGAATGAGCATTTCAGTGATCTATATCCGCCTACCGACATTGCGCTCAGAGTAAATTATTTTTATTATAGCGAATAACGACCGAATAGTATCGTTATATGCACACTCTCTCAGATTTTTGGACTTTCCCTGAAATATTGTTCTATGGAGGTTCATAAGTATGAATAAATACTTGTTTTTAGCGAATTTTCAAAGAAAATGAAGCTATTGCAATGGCTTCGAATTTAAATAATATAAATTTTTGGAAATTTTCTTCATAGAAATCCGTTTCAGACCATTCTAAAACGATTCCTGAAATTTAACACTTTTTTATATGTATATATATATATATATTTATTTATATATGTGTCACTCCAGACGATAACTCTCGATAGAATTGAGATAAACAGCTCAAATTTGCACAAAAAATCTATCTTGGCAATCGAAAGGCTAAGTTCGAAGATGGGCGAAATTGGCCTACTCTAAGGAGGGTTTTGGCGCATTTAAAGTGCGCAAAAATTACCCAAAAATCCCCAAAATGTTATTTTCCAACAAGTGACCCCTCATTTTAAAGGTTTTTGCACGCTGAACACGATGGTGGAATCGGATTTTAGATATCTTGATCCGTTCTCAAATTAGAGCATTTAAAGTGCGCAAAAATTACCTAAAAATCCCCAAAATGTTATTTTCTAACAAGTGACCCCTCATTTTAAAGGTTTTTGCACGCTGAACACGATGGTGGAATCGGATTTTAGATATCTTGATCCGTTCTCAAATTAGAGCATTTAAAGTGCGCAAAAATTACCCAAAAATCCCCAAAATGTTATTTTCCAACAAGTGACCCCTCATTTTAAAGGTTTTTGCACGCTGAACACGATGGTGGAATCGGATTTTAGATATCTTGATCCGTTCTCAAATTAGAGCATTTAAAGTGCGCAAAAATTACCCAAAAATCCCCAAAATGTTATTTTCTAACAAGTGACCCCTCATTTTAAAGGTTTTTGCACGCTGAACACGATAGTGAAATCGGATTTTAGATATCTAAATCCGTTCTTAAATTAGAGCATTTAAAGTGCGCAAAAATTACCCAAAACTAGGATAATCTTTAAACTCTTACCCCCACCCCCTTAGAGTGGTCAGATTGAAAAATGTGAGAAGTATTAATTGAAGACGAGAGTTCGAAGCAAAAAAGGGGGAGGCAAACGATTAGTACAACTCCTTGAATTTACCCACAGCGATCAAATAAATAAGCACTTAGTACAATTACGTAATAAACAAACGGTAGAATCAGGATGGACAAAACGTACAAATTAAAATAAATACGAAGAGAATATACATAGAAAACCAAATTTTAGACCGAAGTTTTCCTTTATTCAAAACCATAGCCATTAATTCGAATATTTCTTTGAAAATTCGCTCATTAAGTCATGCTGCATGACTGATTTTTTTATTCATATACTTAGTGTGGAACTACTAAATTGAGCCTAGTGATACAACTACAAGAACTACTAGTCACGACGATACAAATACAAGTTTTGAAGATAAAAAGTAAATACAAGTTTTGAAATTCAGAAGAGGGTAAACGTGGGGGTCGTTGACCCCCCTCCTTTCAGTTTTCAACAAATATTGTCGATAAGGCGGCTTTTTTTCACCAACTGGTCGTCTACTAGTTACTATATTTCATCGTTGTAGATGTCATGCAGGTGGGGTTTGTGCCGGATGGCAACAACCTTCCACTCCTTCTTTAGTTATTTTTAAAAACCTATTTGGTGGGCCTTGCATACAGCAGTAAAATTTCGAAAGTAAGTGCGAACTCTCCTCCGTTTCTGTCATTGTTTTACACTTTTTCACTCAACTAAAGTTTTTATTTTCATATTTGACGAGTTGCCTCGTCGAAAACACCATTTTTTCGGTGAAAAAAGATGTAAATTATTACACAACGGTTTATTATTTGGAATCGCGGTTTCATAAAAATGCACAGGATTCAATATTTGTTATCATTTGTTATTCTTCATGAAGCATAACATTTGTTAAAGTTACAAAGGTACCTATCAACAAAATCCAAAAGAGCTATAGCATTCGTCAGATAAAATAATATCTCAGAACAACCAACTCGAATTAATACAGCCATCCGTGATTATAATCAGGTGCTCCCTAACAATAATAATTATGTCGGCCGGATTTATACAGTTTCATTCACAATCATGTTGACGAAGCTTTATGGTGAAAACGAACGGCTGGTCGTACAATGCTCCGGGTGGTCTCAAAAATTCTTCAGTTTGAAATCAATTCAGACAAGTAGAAAAACCGTACCCTTCTATGGAATGTTTTCACCCCTTAGAGATGACTGACAGTAATGCCGAGCTTCGCGGAGCAAAAAGGTAGATTCCTAACGAGACCTAAAAACCAAACATAATTAATTTTGGTTCATGGTAACTACGAAAATTGCGAAGTGCGGGGGACAGACAGATATTTTTGGTTTATTATTTTCAGTAATGAACCTTTGGAATCGAGCAAGAAATTAAAAAATTAACCCCCTCCTCTCAAATTTGATGCATAAAATAATTTCTGTCTGTACGTCGTACTTCGCACTTTTCTTAGTTACCATGAACTAAAGTTAATGCAATTTGGCATGTAGGTCCCATTTTTGGGGTGTAGTTGGTCCGAGAAGCTCGGCGTTACTGTCTGGCGAAAAATAGGGGTTGAAATTTTCAAAACGCAAACTAGCTCCAAAACTTTCAGTAGAAGGATATGTTTTTAAAATATTTGTTTTCAAGTTTTCAAATTGATCCTGAAAAAGTATTATTTGAGACCACCTGGAGCATTGTACGTCCAGCCGTTCGTTTGCGCTTCATCAACATGATCGTGAATGAAAGGTGTAAATCCGGCCGGGATATCATTGCTCGGGAACACCTGGTTATAATAATGGATGGCTGTATGAAGTCGACTTGGTTGTTTTGTGATATTATTTCGTTTGAAGATGTTTGGCTCTTTTGGATGTGCTAAAAGGTTCTTTTGCACCTTTTTTGGTAGGTATTGAAGCTAAGGAAGAAAACTGACCTACGCAGAAGGGGCATCTATAAGGGTTAATGATTGAATTATTGAATCCCGCGCATTTTTGTGAAACTGTAATTCCCGAACCGGCTCCAGTACTCGATTTAGGGCATTCCTGTGGGAAGCACGAGGGTAGGTATTGACCACAGAAAACAGCAATCTACGCAGAAGGGCATCTAAACAGGTAAATAATAAATAGCATTGTAATAATTTGCAGCGTTTTTATTCCATTTTCGGATTCTACGTACCCTGAAGCGGAAACCATCAAATTTTGAGAGTTAGAGTTGAATATTTTTATTGAACATCGTGTACATAATTAGGGCAGTACAGCGCTCTCTGCCATTAGGCACACGAAAAATAATTATAATTACTTGATGGGGAGAGGGGTTAAAATCTCTTCTTTGTGCTCGATTCCAAAATAGTAAACGAATATGCTTCCGGGAAGCGAAAAAGAGGTTGGTGGGAGGGGGGTCACTATACTAATTACATCATTTGCTCGTGGTTAACCCAGGTCGTCAAAGATTCCAGCACACGTTTGCGGCAGTCGTTGACCCTTTTTTTCTCACTTACGATGTGTGATTGATAGCTGTTCATTACTTACTCTTTACCACCTAGTTATTGGCTGCTTCATAATAAATCTATTCAAAATCGAGTCAGTTCTCCAAAATTCACAACGAACGATACCAACAAATTCTAAATCGATTCAGTACCCTTAAATTCACAAAAAACGGTACCAAACACGTATTTACTGCCAGAACAATGGCGCCACTTCACCTGTCACCATGGCGCCACTTCACCTGTCACCATGGCGCCACTTCACCTGTCACCATGGCGCCACTTCACCTGTCACCATGGCGCCACTTCACCTGTCACCATGGTCATGATGTATGTTAGTATGGTTCGAAAATTGATTCAGTAGATATGTGTTCTATTTCATACTAAATGCCCCAGGACCCCATAATCCGTTTTTAGCATGTCATGGCACAAATTCCTGGCGTGATGGTGACACCAAAGCTCAACTCTCAAGTTCTTATTACGCGTTTTATATATTTTTTGTCCTTTTAAATCCCCAGAACCCCGAAATTCACTGGATTCAGCATGTCGTGGCGCCGTGGCACCACTCTCGGGCTTTATGGTGGAACCAAAAATGATTTCATAAATTCTAGGAGTCTTGGGGACATGTCTGAGGATGCGGTCTGTAGCGCGGAACACACATTACATAAACACGAACACTGACGTTGGTCAATTCCTTTACCTACCTACCTATATAAGAGTGGGTATTGATTTCAATAAATTTTTTTTAAATGGTTCGATGTCAAGGATGGTTTGTGGGGTGGAGGGGGGGGGGGGTCAGCGGTCAAAAACTGGGGGTCTAAGACCGCCGCATCGGGCTTTTCAGATTTCTCAATTTTAAAAATACTTCTGTCATTTCTAATGTTACATCGAGCCCCATTTTTGAAAACAAGATGAAATTTTCTATCGAATAAGAACCACTCCGAATCGAGACAATCAAGCGCTGATTATGGTGAAGATTCCAATTTGAAAATTCAAACAATTTGAAACCACTTGATCAATCTTTTGACGATGGAGTTAACGAATACATAACCGCGGTTTAGGGATGAATTAATTTCTGAACTTCGATTCATATGGTTGGTTACCTACCTAGTCTATTATTAAGTGACTCTTGGTAGTATTTGTTATTTATTCAGACCAAGAAGTTTGTTGATAGAAGGCAATTTGCCTGCTATTCATCCATCAGCGATTTCCGAGAGCTGGAGCCAGGTTTAGACGAGTTTACGTCAAACTAACATTCTATGCAGGAAACTGAAAACCATGACCCTGTGAACGTGCAACATTTCATTATTAGTTGTTCTCCACAGTTCCTGGTATATGGAACAAATCAAACAGATACGCACGACGCATGCTGTAGTACCTGTGTGTACCTACCAACTCAAGGAAACACATCCCGTACACTCGAGTGATTTGCATCTATTCCATGAGAAGATACGAATATTATACAGAATGTGTTTCCGACCGGCATATTTCTCGTAAGGACAAGTTCATACAAAAGGCATCAGTCACTGAAAGGCTGTTGGTTGATTATTTTGGTTCATTCATTCATCACATACCTTCTACTACGTAAACCTTCAATTTTAAGGAGGAATCTTGTTTTTTTTGGTTTTTTTGGGGGTTTTTTTGCTCGATTCCAAAGGTTTATATTATAATTGAAAATAATAAACCAAAATAAAACGGAACTGTAATAATGTAGTGACGGATTCCGCTCTCAGCAAAATGCAATGTGTCAGAAGATCCTACTTCCGAAACCAAATTGTAATCCTTTGTGGTATTCCTAGTTGCCCTAATTAGTGTGGATGGTGAGGCTACTCGGCTACAACTATTTGTGTGGAATCCAAAAAATACAACTATTACCTGAATTTTGTAGTTAGGCAATCGGCCCTGGAGTCAGTTTTGCACAGTTCTGACACTGGTTTAGTTCACTGCAAGGCTGAATAACTAAGGCTACGATACTTGGAGAAGGCTGTGATTGGAACAACTTGAATAACGTAAGTAAATATATTGAACAAAGCAATGTAAGCTTTGCAGAAAAAGGGTTCACGTGGTTCGGAAAGGACTCGATACAAAAGTGTGTGGAGAAATGAAATAAATGGGTCTGATCGGGATTCTACTACAATGAAAAAGGAATAGTTAATATGATAAATTGAATACAAGAAATAGGCTGAATTTGGGGAAATCGTTATCTAAAGATATTGCACCAGAGTCGTGGGTTCGGCTCATGATGGGGTCGACTTGGGTTCAAAGACGGGTTCAGGGCGGGGGTCAAATGGCGAACTTGGGACTTGCGGCCACTTTTGGGGCCATGGCTCAATATTAGAGAAGTGGATTGGAGGTTCTGGAACAGAATGGAACAATTCCAATTGGTACCTCTGACTAGATGTCTAGGAATGGAAGATGCCTGAAGGACAAAGTGTCATGTAAGTGATAATCAAAGAGAAGATACTTTTAGGTTCTACCTCTCCTGGAAAATGTGGCGGCTCAGGCTCTTGGTAGCTTCTCTGAACACTACTCCTACAACTGGAGTCACTACTACTGGGTTCACAATGGCGGCTTTATCACAAATGGAAGAAGGCTAATGCATAAGGATGCTCTGGGTTGATCGTGGTTCAAGTCTCAGAGGGACGCTGTGGGTTAAGCTCATCCCCACTCTTCTCACTGCACTCCTTCGTCACAGAGGGGAAGAGGTGTAGATGGCCCGTTTCGGCCATCCCTCCATCCGCCGGAGTCTAGTTACATTTTCTACTGCCGGAGTCAAATTGTGCTTCCATTTCAATTTGACTGCAATATTAACCCCCCAGGAAAGCCCTAAATTGAGTACTGGAACCAGCCGGGCAACTACATCATAGTTTCATAAATATTATCGATTCAAGAATTCTATCTTAATTAGTTGTTGCCATTCATGAACCATAACATTTCTTCAAGTTCAGAAATTACCTATCAACAAAATCCAAAATAACCATCATTCTTCAGATGAAATAATATCACGGAACAACGAACTCGATTTCATTTAGCCATCCGTAATTATAATCAGGTGATCCCTGGCAATGATATTCTGGGCTGGGGTATACCGTTTCATTTAAGATCATGTTGATGAAGCTTCCCGGTGCAAACTTCAGGGATTTACTGTGAACGAACGGCTGGACGTACAATGCGAGCGCTGGTCTCAAAAAATGCTTAAGTTCGAGTTAAATTTGTGAAAACGTAATAAAATTTGAGCTACGGCGTCCTGGAAAATGCAAACCCTATTTTTCACCCCATGTCAGACAGTAAGGCCGAAATTGCATCAATTTTGTTGAGACCACCCTAATTAAAATCGGTCAAACAGCTTAGGCATGATAACATTCGCAAATGCGTGAGTTTTATACAGAAGAATATTATTTCGGTTATGAAAATTTAATGCTCATCGAACTCATCCTTTCATTGCTATTTACAAGCATTTTGGCAAATTTCGAAATTTTCATCATGCAGCCAAGGTCAGATTATCGTCTGGAGCGACTCGCTCATAAATAAATTTATATGATGTAAATACCTTTGCATTTATGTTGAATGCATTGAAACGAAAAGCATCGAAGGATCTTTTCCGTTAATCCGCTACCACTATTTTTTTCGTTTCCCGTTTATTCACTACCATCCTAAATTATGTTTATTGCACATCTCTCGATTCATGCCTCCAGAAAATAACTAATCTACTTATTACTTTGTAATTGTGTTTCTTATTATTACATGTTTTGAATTCTCTGTTTTACCTTATATTATCCTTCCGTTATCATTTTCATGTTAGTTTTAGTTGGTTTGGTGGTAGAAATAGGTAACTTACCTGGTCTCGAAACGGAAGTGGTAGTGCATAAACGGAATCACAAGACAAAAAAAGTAGGTAATAGTAATGAATAAACGGAAAAGATCCGCATCGAAAAATTTTCCGAAAACATCCCTGGAAGAATCGCCAACAAACGAAGATAAGGTAAATAGCTAGCCTGTATATGTACCTGCTGATGAAAGTGCAAAATTTATTTCAAACCGAACTAGTGGGGTATTTGTGATCGTATTAATAATTATCGTGCAGTTCAATTTCTCGATGGTCGATGAAAGGATTGACCTTGTTTTTGAGTAAGAACCATAGGATAAGGCTTTGCTGGCGGCGGCGCGAGGGGACGGAGGAAGGGGCTGAAATAGGGGCAGAGCTGTTGAGTTGTTGTTCCCGGCACGTAATAAATGAATCCCCCACAGGGTAATTTTGGCACGAACTACAACCGAGGAAAACAGGCGATGCAGTCTATAAGAAGCTACAACTGTCTTGAAAAGAGGGAAGGAAAAGGTATTATAAGGCATTTCCCCCCCTCCTTTCAACACCCTCTACCCCCACTCCTCCTTCAGCATCTGAAGCAAACCGAGCTATGGTAATTTAATGTTATGCCTGGATTAACCCGGGAAGGAAAAGCTTTTCCTTCAAGTTCCCATAATAATCCTCCCTACTCGGCTCTTGGGGGAAAAGGGTGAGGTCTCAATTCAATGTAGACGATTTGATAACATCTTTCTTCACTCTGGAAATCCATCTTTTAAGTTGTTTGAGAGCTTTCAAACCAGTTCTAAAAATATCAACACGTACTCCAGGGAAGTTATATTCCCTCTTTTTATCGTTCAGATAAAATGATGAGGTCCTGATTCATATCGCACGTGTGGATTATTAATTTCTAGGCTTATCTGGAAGGTGCCACGCGAAGGATTATTTCATTCAATTTGGGTCATAATCCCCTGGTTCCTTACGGAGTAAAATATCAAAGCCAACATTATTGTTCATTCGTCGTTATTTATTCAGATTATTACATAATTAGATAATAATTTGATAACTAAAAACAAAAATAATATTTTACTGGTATTTTGGCTGTTGGCGAAGTCAGGAAGGAACATCCAAATTATGTAGTTATTGAGTACTCTAACCAGGAACCTCGTACGTCATTTTACTGGTAGCACCAATGAAATTTTCTCCTAGGAAAAACCAAAATACCTGCTTACCAATTCTCTAAGGCACAACACAACACACACACACACACACACATCATCTCTCTCTACATATTTTGTACCTAACCCTGCACAAAATTTGTTCCGATTTCATACAAATCGGGAAAGGCCAATAAAGGTATATTTAGTCGGGAGTTTCGGGTTAGATAAAGTCATCAACACAGTCTCTCTCTCTTGGTAAGAAATGTAAGAGGAATTATTATCCGTTGGTATAATCCTGCCTACCGAAGTCGATTTAATAAGGATGACAAAAGAGATAAAGGTGACCTCAACTGTTAGATAGAAATAAAAATATGCTGACCCAGCAGATGCACACCAGCGAAAGAAAGTTCAAAATATCAATGCAAATGGGGAATATACGTCTCACTAGCTCGGTACTGTTGGTTCGTCGAACAAGGGAGGTACAGAGACCGTAAGTAATTAACCCTTCCCTTTGGTAATTAGCGCACAAATTCTTATAATATCGGGGAAGAGGGATGTCAAAAGGGTTTACTCCCTTGGCGAGATCGCATCTGCTGAAGGAGATTCGTGGGCCGAGACAGAATAATAACGGATGGATGATAGAAGGGATCAAATCATATTTGATTCTGCCGATGGCCCTCTGACACTACGACCGTGACACGGTGGTGTCGATGAATTCTTTGGGTGCAATAGGGTTTACTTATCCGAAATTCAAGTGGTAAAACCCCAAAAATGTGACTATTTTCTAATGTTCAGGCACTGTAAATATTATCATGCTTTGATGTCTCCATGTTGCTGTCGTGGCAGCAAAACCTCGGTATTACTAAATTTGGGCTATTGGGACCCTCGAAATTTTAATCGCTTTTCTCAACCGTTTTCCTCTGTGTTGGTCGGTGAAGATGAAAACCCAGATAAACACATATAAATTTGACTTGTATGTTTAAGGTATGAAAGTTGAATATGTCTGTTGGAGGGAAAAAGTTAGTTTATTATTATTGAGTATATTGGATGTTTTCGTTTGTTTACCTATCGCTCCATCGATTGGGATGATTTATTAGGCGGAGAGGCTGGAGAAGATTCACACGGAGACCGAAATGGATAGAAAGCATGTCCGTAATTTGAGGGTGGAAAACCCAAAAAACCGCTTCACACACAACGTTTTATTATTTTGCTGTGTACATATCCGTTCGTGCCAGTCGTCGGTAGTCGTCCAGCAGCCGGTTTTACTATCATTCCTCATGTTTTTGGGGCGCTGAATCCGAATCTGAAGTTATCCAACATTTCCTGGTGCGTTTTGAGATATTCGCAAAAACAGCGAATTCGTTGCACTTTTTTTGGTTTCTTGCCTGTAATTTCAAAACTATGTGTGGCAGAAAAAAATCACTCCCATTTCAGTCACGCACTTTTCGCGCGAGCAACAAATCAGCGCCCTTTTTCAAACTAGACTAAATTTTTCTCAATTTGAGATCAACTAAAACTCTTTGAGTTAAATAGTTTCCGAGATACAGCACTTCGAAAATTAGTCAGTTGTATCCAAATGAGTGAGATTTTAAGGTTTGGGTCAAATTTTGAGCCAAACATTGGGGAAAACACTGATCATACTAGGAAAGCCGTCGGGAGTGAAGTTTAGTAAATCTATTTTGCTTAAATTCAAGCACAGAACGGCGGCGGTGGCGTTCTTCATGGGGACAGTAGGCTACAATTATGCAAGGAAGCGGCCTGACTATGGTCTCGCAGGTGGAGAAGATGTAGGTGACAGACATCAGCCACCTGCTCAATGTCAGGTTGCTTCACCTCGTACCGAATGCTCCTTCAATGAACCCTCCAAATTCAAGCATCGTTCCAGAGGCATTGCCGCAGCCAGATGACAAAACATATCAGTCATCTGTCCGAAGTAAACTTAATTTTGTACCAGTTGCACCAGCAATTGACCATTCAAATACCAACATCTCACACTTTTTCGACGTTTTTCTCTCCTAGATGTTCCGGAGGTTCACATCCAGAGCCAGGGCCCTTTGTTATGTACCTAAGCGCGGCCGAACAAGACCTTGTTAACCAATATTTTTTGTACATTATTATGTATATAATCATCAATATTTCTTCACTATAGTTATATCACGGCAGTCTACCAGCGCCGTTCTTTGCTTGAATTGAAGCTACATACATTTTCTAAAACTTCACTCCCGATTGCTTTCCTCGTAGGATCAGTACTTTCCCCAATATTTGGCTCAATAGTTGACCCAAATCTCACTTTTTGGAAAGAATCACCAATTTTTGAAGTGCTGTTATCTCGGAAACTATTGAACTCACAGAGCTGCAGTTGGTCTCGAATTGTGGAAAATTTAGTCTACTTTAAAGTGATTTTTTTCTCTACCACACACACTTTCGAAATTATAGGCAAAAAACCCAAAAAAAGTGAGAAATTTTGCTTTTTCTTGCGAATACCTCAAAATGCACCAGGAAATTTTGTTGGATAACTTTAGATTCGGATTCAGCGCCCAAAAAAAAGAAGCTATAATAAAAGCGACTACCGGATTTTTTGTAACTTAAACCCCACCAGTTGACTTGGCTACTATGAAAGTCATATACTCACCCTCGAAATTTCAAGGCATGTGACCCATAATTAGCTACTTAAAAGTAGCGGCAGAATTTCGCCCCCCCCCCCCCCCCACCCGTGTGTTTTGGTCTCGGTAAAAATTTTGAGCGAGTTTCTTTCCAACAAGGTTTCTTTCAAATCCACAAGAGTTTAGTGTCGATCGGCTTTTAAACATTTTTTCTTCGTTTTTTTTTTGGAAACAATTGGGAAGAATTAGTAACATTTTATGTTCATAGCTTTTGAGAGGAAGTATTAAACCTACGCGCTCCACCGAAATTCCGTCGACCTTCGTCCAGTGAAACGGAAGATATGAGTTATACATAATTCTATGCTTGGACATGCACAGTCGTTACTTCCGCTCCTTTTTCATGTAGATAATTATAATTTCATAACTGAGCTTACTACAACCGTGGTGGTTCTTAACCGCCATCCCACTCCTAAGGGCGTTCCATCATTCTCTCAAAGCCAAAGGAAAATTATAACACGAAAGCCGTAATATATCTCTTCACGAGAGAGCTTAAAGCTTAATTTACCTACCATGGGCAACCCAGTTTACTATAAGTTGCGGTTAGCCGGGCGTGAGTTAGTTATAAATTAAGGACCATTTAGGGACTTCGTGAATCTTATATCACTCGGTTAGGGCTGAAGGGTTGATGTGGGGGGGGGGGGGGGGGGGAGGCCGTGCACCCCGCAGTGAAAGAGGTCTACGGGAGGGAAATCTCATAAATCGACAGAACAAACATCTTGGAAGGGCTGCGAAGAGCCCTTTGCCGCAGCATCTCAACGCCGGCCCTTTTCACCTGAGCATCTGGAAAACCCCTCGGCCCCTAACCCTTGAAACGGAGCAAGGCTATAAAGGAAGACGTCAGAAACCTCTCAGGAAGGTCCAGGGTATCCTAATAACGTAAGGAAAAGTACCTTCTGCAAGGTTTAACCGTTCTGTCCGACGATTGATATAACTCTGTTACGTAGAAAACAAGGTGGGTATCACTGCTCACGTTTTTAGGGGTTTTTTGGATGAGGAGGGGTGGATCCCACCTTTCGCCGTTGGAATAACAATTGACGATCCTTTCCCAACGAACAGGGTTGTTGAAGAAATCGTGTTTTCTCGAGGAAATTGGATTTCCTCAATTAAATTAATAGCTATCAGGAGAACTACGGAAATAAGAGGAGAGAGGGCGAGGGAGGGCAGACGTCAATATGATGAGAGTGCTCTCATACTGACTTGTCTTGAGGTGTGCTCCTTACTCGCATACTCCATTCGTTTCCCATTTATTCTGCAATTTTTCATTAATACTCAATTGTTATCAACATTTCCGTCTATTTCAAAATGGTATCCATGCTGCCACATTAAAAAAATCATTTAAATAGTTATCCTAAAATCAAAACGCAAGTTATCGCTTAAGTAAGTATAGGGTATTCAAGTAGAAGTTGCTTAGTAGAAAGGCGGTTAAAGGAATGAGTCGGATATAACGATACAAACAGTCAGGTCTCGATCCGCTTTGTGTAAGCACATAGGGAATTGGCCTGTTATAGTGATCAAAAGGTCGGGTATAGTGATCAGTTTTTGAGTTTTTGGGGGTCAAAAGTCGACAAAATAGGAGCAAAAGGCTGAAATCTTCGAAAATTGATGCTATATATTCACCAAAATCGGTACTGAATGATGACCCCAAACAAAAGATAACTTTATCGGTTTTAATAAAAATTTCCTCAAAAATAATTAATTAAAATTAGTTCATTTTAGTGGTCAAAATTCCCCAGTATCGGTAAAACTGGCTGAAATCACCACAGTAGAAGTCGCTTACAGAGATCGTTCGGGTATATAGAGGTTGTTTCCAGGCAGTCCCAATTCGATCACTATAAGCGACTTCTACAGTATGTAGATATATAAATTAGTACCTATTGTATAGGGACGTATAGTAGGGTATTATATTTGAGGAGATTTTTTTTAGATATCAGTCGAATTTTATATCTAATGTGCACAATAAGATATTCGAAATAGTAGGTCAAAGGAAAATAAATTATATACTTACTTATAACATTCCTTGATTTTTAACAATTCTCAGATGAAATTTCCTATTGATCTGTCATTTGGGGTTAATACATTTTCAAAAATAACAAAACCCTCGCGAAATCTGATTTTTCGGAATGGATCAGAATCCATTTTGGGGTTGTCAGTCTGACCATCAACTTTCAAGAGTGTCCACTCTTTTCACTCTTCCTCAAGCCCCCTAGGCTGAGAACCAGTGCTTTAGTTATGTCTGTTGGTTTTCTCTCCAGTCTTGAGTTCAGTAGGCTCTTGTTCATTCAGTTTGGACATTTCTGCGTGTTCTGGTGAACGTGAGGAACGGAATTCGTTCTAACAACTGCAGGAGTCGGAACATTTTCTGAACCCGAGTTGCGCAGAATCGATAAGAGTGAGCTTAAGAATATTTCCGGTATACCGTCCGGAAGTGCCCTTAACCCCCTGTCCCCCCTGTATTCAACCGGGGGTCATGATGAACCACAGGAAACCAGTAAATCCAACACCCCTCCCCCATCTCTCCTATCTTCAGCGAACTACCCCTTAACGTTGGTACATTTAATCGGCAATGTATCAAGCAGGTTATCGTCGAAGAGGGATGAATTTGCCCTTCGCACACAGGCGAATATCATCTCCCCGAGCGATAATATGACCAACCGCTTCATTCAGCGGATGTTGTCCCTTTGAACCCCCCCCCCCCCTATCCTTTTCCTTCCACAAATCAGTCGCTTCCAGTTTGAAGCAAATTTGATTCTGTTCCACTGAAAGTTAGGTAGTTCAAATCACGTCGGTCAGCTTCATTCAATAAATGAGGTACCTATATCCTCTTTTGTTGAGAGCTGTTTGTTCCAACTTGCCCTCTGCAACGCTAATACCCGAACGTATTTATCACGGGCGAATTGATCAGTGAACATTTCAACTACACGTGTCCATCTAGCTATAGTGGACTGAACACATCGTGATAGCTCAACTCTGGACTAGGTAGAATAAAACGATCTGTACCTATCTCTCAGGCTGCACTTGTCTACTTTTACGCTCTTCAAGTATGTACCTACTGATTCTTAGATCGAAACCGGAATGTGGTAGAACCATGTGTCGTCGAATACGTTTAGGAAAACTCATTCATATGGCAAGAATACGAATGTAAATATCTCGCTGTTGAATTGAAATTTCACATCTTAGGGACTTCGTGAGCGGAACACGATTCTAGCAATCTTACTGAAAAAGTCTCTTGTCATTTTTTGTAAAAACGTAGGTCAAACTTCTTGGGGGAAGCACGTATTGACCACAGAAATATTGATCAACGCAGAAGGGGGGAAACCGTTATGTAACAATTTGCAGCTTTTCCCCTTCAATTTCCAGATTCTACGTACCCTTGATTCGCAAACCATCAAATCTTGAGGGGGGGTCAGAATGATGTTTTCATGCTCGATTCTGAATATTCATTATCCTTTTCTATAAAATGCAAAAGATGATTGTGCATGTGTCTGTTACTGAACGAAGGCCAGACGGCTCATCGGATATTGATTTTCAATAATGAACCTTTGGAATCGAGCATGACAATTTTTTAACCCCCCCCCCCCCCCTATCCTACCCAACCACGGCCTGAAAATTTGATGGTTTCCGTTTCAAGACTTGTAGAATCCAAAAGTGAAATAAACAAATGTCTAGCCGTCCGCCATACGCCGTACTTCGTTCTTTCCTTAGCTACTGTGAACCAAAATTAATGAAATTTGGTTTGTAAGTCCCATTTTGGGTCCAGCTGGTGTGCGAAGCTCGGCGAAATTTCCAGAACGCCTTAGTTCGAAAACTTTCAATAGAAGGGTGTGTTTTTCTAAATGTTTCTAAATTTCGCCAGATTTCGAACTTGATAGTTTTTTAAACCACCTGTGGCATTGTACGTCCAGCCCATTGTTTGCACCGAAAAGCATCGTCAGCATGCTCGTGAACGAACCGGTACTCATGAGTCCACCGCATATTTACTGAACTGTAATCCCCCCGGCCAGCTCCAGTACTCGATTTAGTGCATTGCTGGGGGGAGTTCGAGAGTAGGTGTTGACCACAGAAAGCAGCGCTCAACGCAGAAGGGGCATCTATTCAGGTAAATAATAAATCGTTGTGTAATCATTTGCACCTTTTTTTCTCTTTCTTTTTTGTTCCCTCCATCCGCTCATCAAACACCGGCGCGGCGGGTGAAATAGGCGAACCTTCGTCCTCCGTCGTAAGCGGGGCTTAACTTTGCGACGGGATTAATAATTATTTAGCTACGATTTTGCGGACAACGTTAAGTGGCTGGGGTAACGCTTTGTTAGAAGTGGAGTTGAATATTTCACGACGGGTTGTACGGACGGGGCATCCCGTTTCGGAATGAAGCTTCTGTGGGACTTCTGGGTAAGAATGCAAAGTGGATCCCCGCCCTAATCAGCTGAGTGGAGCTCTGAGATCAATTTCTTTCCTTTTCCGCCCACGAGGCTCAAATTTTGAATGAGCCTTCTGTGGGACTGTCGGATGAGAATGACAAAGTGGATCCCCGCCCTGATCAGCTGATTGAGCTCTGAGGCTAATTTCTTTCGTTTCCAACCTACGAGGCTATGTACCAGTGGCGTAGCCAGGATTGTCGAATGTGGGAGGGGGGGGGGGTGTTATCGGAAATATAAATAAAATTCCTGTCATGTAGCATGGCTATAAGAGCGAACTTTCAACGAAATATTCCTGATATTGTGTAAAAATATGATATAGCGAGAAACCATACCACTTTTCTTAAAATTATTTAATGTATCGTGATTTTAGCCATTTTTACCGATGTCTGACCCTAATAAAGTCAAATTCTACCCACTTGCTTTTGATAAAAATAGTTTTATCATCGAGGTAGTCTCCGTCGTGATTAATCATCCCACACGTCAGGTGAACTAAAATTGATTTTACCATTAATACAAATTTTTTACCCACAAAAATCAAATTCTGACCCCTATTCTGTGTAAAAAACAACTGAAATGCTATTTTTCTGTCTTTACTCAACCTTTCATACCATTTCCAGTGATTTTGTAGCAATTGTTTACTATTTTAGCAGTTTTTAGCGACTATTGACCCCTAAAAACTCCAATTTGACCCCCTTGGAATTTGAAAATTGCTCATCTTCGAACTCATCCTATCGTTTGGCAATACAAACGTTTTGGAGAAATCTGGAATTTTTACCATGTACCTACCCAAGAACAGATATCATCTGGAGTGGCACGTAAATATACATAATATATAAATTTTTGTTAAAATCTAGGGATGAACTGGACGTCGATATGCACAAACCGTTCAAGCGCCAAAATGTCAAAAATCGAGTTTTTGGTATCAATCGATTCGTCTCGACGAGTTCTTTCATAATTTCTCGATTTCAGCGCCCTCTGTTAATTTTCAGACAAGCTAGGGTTGATAGACAGTTTGTGCAAAACGTTTTTTAGAAGGTCAGTAATTTGCACAAACCGGCCAAGCGTCATCCCGGTATTCAGGGCTTCCGTATTTCGCACAAAGCGGCCAAAAGACGCCACACCAGTCGTTTGGTCGGTCTGTGCAAAACTCAGCTGCATTGATTCAGGTGTTTCCTCGGCATACTCCGTAGGTATTTAGTTTCCTATTCTGGCCTCTTCCCTGAATCTATGTTATTTCAGCTTCCTGATCTACTTAAATTTGTACGATATTGCGTTAAGAATAGGTTTTGATTTTTTTGAGCACCCAATGTTACAATTATTATTTCAGTGTTCAGTTTAAATTAAAATAAAAATGAAAAGTTTAATAAGAAGTTTAAAAAAACAATGTTGTATTAATTTCCTTGACATTTTTTTTCATTTACGTAATTTTATCTCTAATCCTATTCATTTATAGGCAGATCGGGCTACGGAGGTAAATAGCCAACTTGTGTGCGAACTACCAGATTTGTTCGAAAGTTAAAGCAAAATATTGATTTTATTGGACTATTGCGTTCTTTTGAAACGTAACCAAGTTTAGAGGCAAATTAAATTTATCCCCCCTCCCCCCGAGCCTATTTTACTGGTGTATTATTCACGGAATACGACCTACATAATAAACACAAAGTGCGTTCTGAACACTTCTGAACAATAAAAGTTTACCAAGTTAGGTGGGCAGTATAGCTTCCTCACTACTGATTGTAACATGGACGTAGGTATAGAATCAGTTGGTAAAATATCGATTTTGATGGAATTCATTCGAGTCCGTCCAACAACTCTCATCCATCTGTCTTACAAATTTCACCACTGCGATGATCTGCAGTGTTATGGGCGCTACGAGGATCTGGCGCTTGCGCATGCGCAGACGGAAGTTAGGTACTGTAAGATTTCAATGATTTTGATATGGGACCATCCGCGATCCAACCCGCGTGTACCTACCCTCAAAATTTCAGCTCTACGACTAGGAAGGAAATGGTCAACATTTCAAGTCCGCGCACGCGCAGACGAAAGTTACAGTAAGATCGAAATATTGTCAACGTAATATAATTCCTGATAGATCCTCCATGTTTGAACCAATTTCGACGATATTTAATGTAGGTATGGGCGTTTCAAGTATTTCACGTTTGCGCATGAGCAGACGAAAGATACAGTACTTATTCACCGATTTTGGTGTGGGATCATCTGTGATCCAACACGCACCAACCCACCGAATTTCAGCCTTTCGGCCATTATTTTTCTGGTAATTATGGGCGTTACAAGGAGTTGACCACAGAGAGACAGACAGTCGTACATACAGACAGACAGACAAGGAACCAAAATGTTCCTTGATCTCCGAACACGAAATGGTAGGGGAAATTATCATTTTGGGAGACTTTTTTTTTTACTCTCACGAATCCAAGGCTTCCCTACCTTCCGGCAGTGAGGAAGAAATAGGTAATACCTAGTTTTCCACTAAATTCAGATTATTATTTTTCTTCTATTGCTCTTAATTTTTTCTACTAAAACTGCTGCAGTCGATTTGCACAAAACGGCCATGTGAGGCGCTTGGCCGTTTTGTGCAAATCAAATTGTAGCCAGTCGAACATTTTGCCGTTTGGCCGGGATGTGCATAATTCGTTTCGTAATATTTGAGTTTTGCACAAACCAGGTAACCGCCATAACTCGGAAAATATCGATGTAATCAACTTCCTGACGTTACCATTCGATTTTACGCACCAAAAAACATGGGGGACATTATTTCCAAATTTTTACAACCAACTGGAGAGGTTAGGTAGCAAAAAAAACGCGCAAAATCTTTGATCGCGATTTTCTCGAAAATGTAAAAATGGCGCTTGGCCGGTTTGTGTATATCACCGTCCAACTGAGGATGCTCTGAAACGGATTTGCCTATAAAAATATGTCAAAGATTCATGTTCTGAAAACGTTACGCATTGCAATAGCTTTATTTTCTTTGAAAATTCGCTAATAAGGTTTGACTCTGCAAAGAAAGCTGAGTTTAAATTAAATTTAACAAAGCACTAAATGTTACAGGTAACGTTACGTAAGATAAACTGAAGAAAAATACAACATTTATTTGGCAGCAATGTTCCCGAATTTTCAAGGAAACAAGGTATTGCAATGGGTCCAAAATTTTCAGAACATAAGTTTTTGAAATTATTTTATAGGCAAATCCGTTTCAGATCATCCTGATTTCATCCTTAGATTTTAACAAAAATGTGTACTTATGTTATATATATATTTATTTATGTGTCACTCCAGACGATATCTGAACTTGGTTGCGTGATAAAAACTCCAAATTTCGCCAAGAGTTCTTACTGCCAAACAAAAGGATAAGCAATTTTCAAAAATTTGAAGGGGTCAAAAATTGGTAAAAACTGCTAAAATTGATATATAAAATCAATGAAAGTGGGATGGAAGGGTGAGTGAAGACAGAAAAATACCATTTCAGTTGCTTTGCACACAGAATAGGGGTCTAATTAGAATTTTTGGGGGTCGGAAATTGGTATTAAGTGCTAAAATCAGTATTATTCACCTGAAGTGTGGGATGGTGACGGTGATGGACTATTTCGACAAGCATTTTTGTCAGAAAAATCGGGTCGAATTTTTGGGACAGGTCGTTCGTAATCAAATGAGCGTAATGTTATTTAACTGTTTAATCATGTTTGATTTACCGTTTAACCTGTTATTGTTGTATAATATATGTTTGTTACTTTCGTGATTGTTATCATTCTTATGATTTAATTTTAATTTTTTGATTAGGTAACTTTTCGAGCCAATGGGGGGGGGGGGGGTATGACCCCCCCCCCCCCCGTACGGCTACGCCACTGCTATGTACCTACCGCTCTAGAGCCCGTTGTATTAAGTGCAGCAGGTTTTCCTACTAGTTGAAAATATTAAACCAAAAGTCATAATCCAGGATTCTTCCATTCGGAATACCTCAAATCGCGGTGGAAAATAGGTAAAGAAACTTTAATTACAGGTTATTTACGGTTACCTCAGTAACTAACTTTATGCTTCATGGGCTCATAGCGGACATCCTTGTTTTAGTTCATAGCCTGATCTAACTCACCTGATCTATTCACCCCTGTAGCTGTGCTGCCATTTACTCCCCCTAGTCCTTGCCTTCCTCACAAACAAACACTGAATTTCACCGAAGTCATTCGTAAAACAAGCAGGGCCTAATGTGACGGAATTCTGATTAACCAGTGATTATTCACTTTGTAAATTGCATTGTCTCCACACACATAATTCACAAAGCATACCACGCTGATTCGTGCGGGCTGAAGCTGGAAGGACAATTACGAGTTTGGGTAAATACGTGAAAAAGCAAACTCGTTAATTAACGGGAATGAAATGTCTCACCCTCAGTCAGAAATTCGATAATGAAGGCCAATAAGTTCTCCACCTCTTCTTCTAATCGGAAATTCTACTGGATTCTCAGTAACCACGTGCAGCTTCTCTCTTTCCAACATTTCGTTTGAAGTTCGCTCAATCACCCACTGTATTTAATCCCTGGAAATAAAGGCGTTTTAGTGTCTCATGAACATATGACTTCACTGTCTCATGGTCTCCATAGAAAATTTAAATGGAAATCATAATTAGGTATTCCTGCAAACCTGCAATCCTAGGATCACCGAGATGTTCGAATCAGTTTCGCATGTTGGTTTACATTATCCACCCACATTATGGTCGTATTCCTGGAGGACTTGAGTCCGGAGGGTCCAAGCACAGGTTTTAAAAAGTTCCAGTCAATCATCATGACCGTCAAAATATTCAACCGACTTGAATAATCAAAATATTTTTCATAGGAAAGGGGGGTCAAATCCGAGTTTTTGTGTGCCGGTTAAAAATAGCCAACACGTGCCAGCAATGAAAATTCGCTCTTATGGTTTTGAGACTTTAGTACTGTACATGTGCAAATCAATACAAACTAATCGTGCGATCAAAAACACCTAAATCAACACTGCCCATGCACAAGTTTCTGGATAGTTCGGCGATTCGTCATAAATTTAAAGCGAAAACAACAGGTAAATCTTGATGAGGGCGCTGACTTAGTCAGTCTTAGCACTGACTAAGTCAGCGCCCTCATTACTTTACTAAGTCCTAAGGAAGGAAAATTACCAAGTCAGTCAGCTAGTTCGGATGTGTTTTGGGGTCATACGAACTCGCATGGGACGTTATCCGCTCGTGTTATTGATTTGTTAGACCGATAGAGGGACGTATGGAAATTACTTGAATATTTCCCAAGGGACCATCCTCACTACCTACCGCTTTTTCGGGATGAGGTGAAAAGGAGAGCTAATAACTTTCTTGCTCCAGAGCCAGACTCTATCATATGTACGGAAATCAGCGTGAAACTATCACGAAAAGAATTGAAAATAGAAAAATCGCGTAAGAAATGTAGCCTCGTCGATTTCGATGCGGTATTTGACTAAATTATTAGCAAGTAACGAACTCACTCACTTGAGAACGTCAAGAATTCTTCGATCCTCCTTTACCTAAAAGTTATCAAAAGTCCTTTTGAATAATCTTGATAAATACGTCTGTAACACATTCGGAAAATTCATAGTCATAAACAGCTCCCAGGTATCCTACGTCCTCCGCTACGTTGGCAGAATCTGAGTTGACAGTAAATTATGAGAAATTGTTGTATCTACGGCATGGAGTACCTCCGACGTCAGTCTATCTCTCTGTTCGAAAAATCGTCGAAAATCGTCACGAAATGACGATAATGGCCAAGGAATGAGTTGTATGATTCTTCACCAGTCAAACAAAAAATGTAAAATCCAAAGACTAGCAATTCTTAACTCTCAAAAAAGTATTCAAATTCAGGTCTTTCTATTTCTAAAATTTCTAAAATCACTTTCCTATACATAGTTGAACATGAAATTCCTATGAATGATGAAAATGATTAAAAAAACAGGATACAAAAGAGCCTCAGGAGTATTTCGCTAACGCCCCGGTTATCACCACAGCAGGCGTTAGCTGGAAGAGGAGGCCAGCACCCCGTGGTTATCACCACAGCAGGTGCTAGAGGAGAAGGAGGCGTCCCGCGGTTATCACCACAGCAGATGCCTGGAAGAAGAAGGCGAATTGTCTACGACCACAGCGAGTATTCAAGGAGGGAGCACCCCGTGGTTATCACCACAGCAAGGAAGGGTAGGGGAGAGAGAGAGAGTAGGACGGTCGAGAGAGAAGAAGGAGAGTGGTCGGTGGACTGAGGAGCTGGGGCGCTGGGCATCATTATAAGGACCCCACTCCCCCCCCCCCCCGGTCTTCCAACGGCCATTACGACTGGGGAGTGGGGATCGTTGGGGAGCTCGATGGAGGGGATCCTTCTAGTCCCTTTCCCGAGGCGTTACCCCAGCTCGTCCTTCTCCTCGTTTATTTGGTTAACCTTCATCCGCTCGCGTGGGCGGCAAATTGGCCGCCTTTTCGAATTTTCCCGTGTATGCTCGCTCAAAGTATCGAGATAGCCCCAAGAGCGCCATGTATTCTCTAGTTAATATCTTTCCTGCTAGACTACGTTGACTTCCGATCGTGGTGGACACGTCAGCCCAGTCAGTACTGCTCCAAAGTTGGGGACATCAGGTTCGAGCCAATTTGCCGCCTACGCGAGCGGTAACGTGGCAGTTTTCGCCTCGCACGATTTTGAAAATGTAAGTAAATATTAATTTTCCTTTCGCATGTATTTTCAACTGTACTAGTTTCACAGTATTCTAGAATATGTGTAGGGCTTCTCATCGATATTTCTTGTCGTACTCTGCTGTATTTTGAACTGAAACATGAATGTTTTGCATCTCGATTTGGAAAGTTCTAATGTTTTGAACTATGGATATTCTAGTTTTGATCTAGCCAGCTTTCCAATGTGATTCAAGTATTTTGAGTTTTAACTCATCTTCCTGAGTATAATTTTTGTATTTTTGTAAAGTTTTTTTTTTTTACTAAAGTTCTAATGTTTTGAACTATGGATATTCTAGTTTTGTTCTAGCCAGCTTTCGTTTTATTTTATTGTCACGTTAGTTATTTGTCGAAATGAAGTACGTATTATTATGATTATATTCAAACTTTTGTTACCTCCTTTCAATAGAAAAAGTTGCGAACTGCAGAATATTATTTTAGTGCAGAAAACCTTCAAAGATTGAAAATGTGATTTTGATATATATCTACGTTCTTATTGTGATTGCCATTATCTGAATAAAGAATTTATGATAAAAATGTGCTTGTAATGTTGTGCTGGAGTTCCCTGGTCAAAACTAATTTGGAAAAAACGAAGAAAAGTAGTGAAAATTATGAAAAATCAAGGGCGGCCAATTTGCCGCCCACGCGATCGGAAGTGTGACTTCAGGAGAGGCGAGCGGGTGAAGGTTAAATTAGCCCTTAGATGCAATCCCAATCCACTCTGATACAGCAGGTTAAATCTTATATTACATTGGGGGGTCGTACTTGAGGGGTACCACGTCACAGGGGTCAGTATTTAATAGTAGCTATTGTTTGAAAGTTTGCCCATTTGATCATTCTGCATGACTGGAACTTTGTTGGGGATGGGGGCGGTGATGAGGGGGTCACCGGCAGCAATTAAAGGTGCACCTTAAAAATCACGTTAAGAACCAAACATGCCCATCTCAATTGTAATTTGAAGTCCCCTTGAAGAACAACATTTCAAAATGAATGTAGGGGAAAAGCAAACAGGGGTATTTTCCCCACGCTTTGCGATCCCCCCTCCCCCCCACCACTTCCACAACAATACTAAAAACTGGTCCTACAAATCATGGTCGACGAGAGTCGAATGATCAGACAGGTACTAAAGGGAGTAGGTAACGCAAACTCCTATTGTTGCCCGGCAGTGGGATCTGAAGAAACTCCCACATCAGGGAAGTGTACACAACCAAAATCGGTGTGCTACAACAACAAAAATTCAGCGGGAGCTCGCGTCCCGTTCCGCATGTTTACTCAGTTCTGAGTGCTCATCCAATTGAATTTCAGCTGCGGTCGGTGAAATCGGCGGGATCGACCAGATGTGGGTAAAGGGAATCAAATACTCAACAATATCTTCAACCCCTGCGAATAACTCCCGTCAATTCCACGAAGGAGAAATGAAATTCATTGACAATTGAGGAGGTCACCGAGTGAGATGTTATGTGTTCAATAGCGGATTCAACCCCCAACCCGCACTCCTTAGATATTTTGGCAAATTTTGTAACGTTTCTGCTAATGCCAAATTGGCAATTCAATCTGGCGTCTTTATACCTTGATTATAGATTTCCCCAAAGTGAGTGTAATTTTGATCTCAATTGATTTGTAACATTATGGTTCTATTCACTATCACTGTGTATCACTATTTGTATCACTACATATGTTCCGGAAGAGAAAACAAACGGGGGGGGAGGGGTGTATTTATGAACAGATTTCAAGAGTTTCTTATAATATTATCGGTGGACACGGCTCAAATGTTTGACTCAACTATCGAGCTGAGATAGAAAATTCTTGTAAAAAATTTCAAGTTATGCAGCATGGCCATGTGAGAAAATTTACGGACTAAACTAATGTAGGTACCTACTTAAACTATGGATTATTTTCTCGCCAATCTCACATTTCTACAATTAGAACCCGAACGTTTTCGTAAGGTTTGTATCAAAATTGTTCATTGTGTCTAATTACCATTCTCCCCATTTTAGTTTTTTTTCTTCTATTTATATAGGTACAGTTTTTATATGGGGAAAACTCAGTCTTTGGCTTCTGTGGAGAGAGGGGAAAAAAATAACGTTCTTTGTGGCTTTTGAAATAGTATGTCTGTCGTGGGACATTTTTCCCGAGTTTTGACCTACACAAGCTCAAATTTAACCCACTTTTTGTTCAGTGGGAAACATTTTTTCAATAAATTTGTGAGTCACTACCTGCTAAAAAATTTGTACCCATTCTCCTCAAAAATTCGCGCTAGTAGAGGTTCCTATGCTAGAAATACACTTTCGAGCATTGCAATAGTCTTGAATATTTGCACGTGCTCAGAAGTGTAGTTTTTGAGTCCTAAGTGAAATATTACGGGGTTACCGTGTCCATTTGTAAGTTTATTCTGAAGCCTCTCAGTTACGGATTTAGGTGAGTCTTAAATTATGCTGGTTACCTAGCAGGTATAATATAATATATGATGGGCATATTGTTATATACTTAGTAGGCGTATTTGTGTATGCCTTCAGTAGATACTCTTCCCTCCTGGTTTGTACCTACTTTCTACTTCTTATGCTATGTCAATTCAACTTAACTTGTGATTGATATCACGTGATGGGCCATCTATCACAGTGGGGACTCTCGTGGTATCTGTGGAGCCCACAGTTGACTCTTCCATCTCCCTTTGAAAATCAGAGCACAAATGGATTTCCATGACGCCTGACAGTGACAGAAGCGCTCGGGAGGGCATACGCCTCTCGCATCCCCGCACAGACAGCGGCTCCCCCTTCGACCGCCGCATCCAACTACTGTCGGAGCCCTCCATCCACGTCTGCTCCCCCTCAGTCTCCCTTCATGGAAATGCGGATGACCTCTTGAACTTGAATGAACTTCGTGGCCCAGACGCCGGAACCCTGAGGGACCTTCCGCGCGAAATGATGGAGCACGTGAGGTCACTTCCGCACCCCCACTCAATATCCACCATTGGTGCACTCCTGTACTCTACACTGTGCTATCCACCTTCGGCCAGTCAACAGAATCTTCGAATTCACCGACTTTCGGCGGTGGACGCACTGTGCGAGCAGCTTCTGCCACCACTAGGTAACGTTATGGACCTCGGCTGCGTTTTTAGGGACGCCTTACACACGATGCGTATCCGATTGTTTTCGATTTGGAGTGCAGTGGTCTTCGTAAACACAGACAACCAGATAACCACAGGAATCTCTTCCACAACGGTTTATCACTTTCTGCATAGATAAGCCCAACACACAAAAGACCACTGAGATGTCCATTACTATGTATACGAATATCATACGAAAATAAGAGGGTAAAAATAGTGAAAACGGAGTTACTGAAACGATCTTTAGTTTCTCTGAAAACAAGATAATACAGATTTTTGTTTTTGACCGGTTTCATCTCTGAAACAGGTCATAAAAAAAAAATGATTCAGTGACAAGCAATAACTGGAAGTACGATAGAGAGAGGTGATCTTATATTTCCCAAAAGAATTTTTGATTACCGTAGTGACATATTTGAAATTAATGTGATAATATTACTTACGATCTTTAAAAGTGAACCTAACGAAGATTTGAGGTTATTCTTAGTTGTATATCTTACTTTGAGCACTTTGGAATTAACAATTTCACCATATTTTCCGGAATTCCCTTATAACACAGTAAAATAAACTATATGTATATTTTCTGCATATGGCATTCGTGCTTTCAATAACTAAAAGGCATAGGCAAAACGCTGCGAATTATTTCACCACGGCTTACTACTTACCTGTACAGATGCCCCTTATGCGTAGATCTGTTTTCTGTGGTCAATACGTACCCTTGAGCTCCCCCTAGGAAAGCCCTATATCGAGTAGGTACTGGAGCCGGCCGGAGAATTACAGTTTCATAACTAATATGCGGTATCAAGAATTCTGTAATTATTAATTAATTATTTTTATTCATGAAGCATAACGTTCCTAGTTCAAGTTGCAAATGTAGGTACCTAAAAACAAAATCCTAAATAACCATCATTCCTCAAATCAAATAATATCACGGAACAACCAGCTCGATTTCATGCAGCAATGCGTGATTATAGTCAGGTGTTCCCTAGCAATGATAATATTATCTGTGCTGGATTTATACCGTTTCATTCACTATCATCTTGACGACGCTTTTCGGTGCAGACGACCGGCTGGTCGGGCAATGCTGCGGGCGGTCTAAAAAACTGCTTTAGTCCAAGAAAACTTAAAAACGTAAGGAGACCATTCCCTTCTATTGAAAGTTTTCGAGCTACGGCGTTCTGAAAATTGCAACCCCTATTTTTCACCTAGTTAGATAACGCCGAGCTTCGCGGATCAACTAGACCCCAAATGTGACCCACAAACCAAACTGCATTAATTTTCGTTCGTGGTAACTAAGGAAAGTGCGGGGTACGGCAGCGGACAGAAATGTTTTAATTCCATTTTTGGATTCTACGTATCTTGAAATGGAAACCACCAAATTTTGAGGGAGTCGGGTTAATTTTTTTTTTTTTTTTTTTTCATGCCCCTCGATTTCAAATGTTCATTATTAAAAATAATTAACCAAAATCAGGAAAATTTAAACAGTTTGAGTCCAACTGGCCCAGGGCGAATTTAAAAATGGATTTCAGTAATGATTAAATTAATTATTAAGTTCCTCTAGTACGTACCTATTATCCGAATATACCAGTACGGATAAAGGAGATAATAATGTATATTGAGTTCCGTTTTCTGGAATCTTTGCTTTCAAGAAAATTCGTCTAATTGTCATCTTTACACCTATCAACATTAAAGTTGATAATTAGGATGTCCACTTCGAAAGATAGAAGTTGAGCATGTGAAGACTATTGAATATCCTCATCTTCGCTTACCAAATTATTCCAATTTCAACCATACGTACTAGAGATAAAAACTAAAAAAAATAAAAAATTAGTTGAATGATGATTTACAATGATGATATAAAATAGATAAATGATATTCTTTGTTAAATTTTATGTAAAATATAAAGCAAATGAGAACGTAGTCTAATTTCATAATTTAAAGAATATACCCGTTTAACTGTTGCATAAACGTGAACAGTGAATACCTATGCGTTAAATATTAGGATATTTGGGCAAAATGGGCATAAACTTAACTTATGAAGTATGGGTATGTTTGTTAGTAGGTAATAAAATAGCTGCAACACATAAATTTATAACAGGGGTCTGGTTGCATTTTTTCAAGGTTCAGATCCTGGTTATCTAACAGCAGGGATTTGGAGAATACTTAGAAGTCCGATATGCAGTAGTACTACCTTAAATTGGCTAAATATCCGCATTTCGGATAGGAGGCTCGACTACTCTCCCTGTCCTGATCATGACCTACTTTTAAGGTGTTGTGGCAGCCCTCTACCCCTCCGTCCTTGAGCAAATCCTGGCTACAGGCCTCAAAACTGTGAACCCCTAATTGTATCCGAAGCTCGATATACAAGAAACTTTCCTGTTGGTCTTGTTATAAATCTCGCTCAGATAAATGGCACGGAATTAGGGATGTAGAGATGATGCCTCGGTCGGATGATCCATTTTGTAAATGGTTCTACCGTGTGGGTGGAAATGCTATTTTAGGAAGATAATCAATACCAGAGCCAGCAAATAAAAGAGGGTAGCAGCGGCCTACATCGCTTACATCTGTGTTAGTGGTACCGACTTCAACGCCTTGAATATGAAAACACGGGAAACACAAAGGAAGTCAAAGGTGCGTTCCTAGGGTATTTATACTGCGTGATTCCACTACCGGACTGAATGTGTCTCCACCAGTTTTTGGTTAATTATCTTCAATAACGAACCTTTGGAATAGAGCAGAAGAAGAGCTTGTTTAACCCTCTCTCAAAATCTGATGGTTCGCGTTTGAAGGTGCGTAGAATCCTAAAATGGTTACATACGTGGGTCGACAGGTCAAGAGCCCGCAGGCCACCACGTTGGAAGTTCATCCCGTTCATCAGCAGCGCGACTTTGCAAGATCGTGCCGGTAGAAAATGATGGCACGACGGGTATAATTGTAGGTTCGTCACCGTTCACTGACAAACAGTTTTCGGCACTTTCCAGTCGGAAAGCTGTCGTTCCCATTGTTTTTATTGGATATCTGGCGCTCTGCTTTTGTACATTTCATGTATTGATTGCATCTGACCACATTTTAACGTTGACCGCTCGCCCTTTGTCTTCCCTTCTTGTTTATTGAGGGAGTTGAAACTAGCGTCCTTTCATATTTCCGACTACTGCATAACACTCCAATAGCCAAACACTTCAATAGCCATGTTCGCTGACGACCTGGCCATTCTCAGTTGCAACATTGGCACAGAATCTGTCCGCAGCTAACAAAAGTTAATGCGGACAAGTCATCCAAGATCATTTTCACACACCGCAGAAGGTTTGGCAATTTACAGACCAGCCTCAACTCGGATTACCGATTACCTCGGAGTCCACCTTGATAAAAGGATGACCTACTCGTTACACATCAGCAAGCTTGTGAAAGTTATCCGATCACGCATGCGCCTGCTCTAACGATTACTAGATTCTCACTCTCCGCTTACGCTTAGCACCAAACGTCTTCTCTACTTATCGCTTATACGACCTATATGGCAATACGCCTCAGGCCTTTATTGGTCTGCTAGCGCCATCCAAATTAACCAAATTCAAGTGATACAAAACAGAGTACTTGGACTCATCAGGTGCGCACCATTGTATCTACGGACTTATAAATATACGACCTATATGGAAATACGCCTCAGGCCTTTAATGGTCTGCTAGCGCCATCCAAATTAACCAAATTCAAGTGATACAAAACAGAGTACTTGGACTCATCAGGTGCGCACCATTGTATCTACGGACTCCGTCCTCCACAGAGACTGGGACGCCCGCCAGGTCGGCGAAGTGATTACCCAATCGTACCAACGCCTCTACGATTCGATGACAGACCGCCATAACATAGCAATTTCGAGCTGCAATGAGCACCTCCCTCTCCCAACACCCCTCCGGCGTCTGATAAAGAAACATCACGCGGACCTCCGCCCTGAATAACTTTACGTAGGACTATCAATGGATATCACCCTACTGCATATTATATTCCCAATACTACGTATTGTGAGTTTAAAATATGGTGTTCCTAATATACGTACATACCAACGTGGCCAACTTTTTCCAATCGTTTGACCCGGGACTCCCAAACCGCCATTCTCGAAGCAGCAGCTGCCAGTAAATATGGGCTAATTCTGAGAAAGGTGCTAGGCAAAGGAGGCCCGATTCTGGAGCGCTGTGATGACACATCTAGCTCATTCTTGATTTGATTTCCTTTGAAAGACTTTTCTTTTCTTTTAGTAGTAGCTTATTTCTGTTCTTTTGTTACGTTTTTCGCTTGTGAAAGTGCTATTAGCGACTGAACTCTGACCTCACACGCGGGCATGTGCCCAAGTGAAGTCAGAATTTCCATGATATTATTTGTTTACGCTTAAGGGATTTAATTTTATTTTGCCATATGATGTAGGTACTTTTAGTTGTATATTTCGTCTGCCTGAAGGTAAAAGTCACCAAGGGCCTTTTTTAACAAAAATGACTTATTATCACCGGGAGGTTCATATTGTTGATTTGTATCCATGGTATGAACGCCTTAACAACCATAATTTTCTAAACGAAGTTACACAGAAGCAAAAATCATCAAGTGCACTTAAGAAGAAAAAAACGCTGCAAATCCCTGCACAACGGTTTATTATTTTGTATAGAATACCCTCCTGTTACAGATCACAGCTCTATGTATAGATAACCCTTCTATATAATATGATATGTACTATTCTATTATATACATATTATGTAGATCGCAGACCCTCCGTAGGTTAGTACCTAACCCCGTACTCGTTACTAGGTACCTACCTAAATCACGAGTTGAATGTTGCTAAAATAATTCTGCCGATGACAAACAGTACCTAACAAAAAGAAACACACATAATGAAGTTCTGAAAAGAAATTGTTGATGAGGAGTGAAAAAAGTTGCAAAAGTACCTACCAACAAACTCCAGCCCCTTCTACGTAGATGGTATAATGAACCGTTGTGTAATAATTTACCGTTGAGTAATGATTTACCGTAGTAATAATTTACCCATCAATAATACTTCAACGTTTGTTCAAGTTTCACTACCTACCAACAAACTCCAAAAGAGCCATCATTTTTCAAATGAAATAATATCACAGAACAACCAACTCGACTTCATACTCCGCCAATATAATCAGGTGATCCCTACCAATGATTGGCCGTATTCACAAATTCCTATTGTGGGCGCGTCTCTGGTTACGAGATTTGGTTTGAATTGTATACAATTTCATTCACACTGGAGTCGAAAATGCCTGTCGGTGCAAACTTCGGGGCCTTACTGTGAACGAACGGCTGGACGTACGATGCTCCGGATGGTCTTAAAAAACTCGCAAGTTCAAGAATTATTTAAAACCGTAAAAATATTTACGTAAAAAAATGGTATAGGCGTTTTGAAAATTTCAACCCCTATTTTGAACCCCTTAGAGATGACTCACAGTAACGTCGAGCTTCGAGGACCAACTAGACGCCGAACGGAACCTATAACCCGAATTTCATCAATTTTTTTTCATGGTAACTAAGAAAAGTGGCCCGTACGGCGTACGGTGTACGGCGTACGGCGTACGGCGGACAGACAGAAATATTTTTATTGCAGTTTTGGATTCTACATACCTTGAAACGTAAACCATCAAATTTTGAGGGGGGGTAAGAATTTTTTTTTTCATGCTCGATTCCAATGGTTCATTATTGAAAATAATAAACCAAAATTGAGAGGTAAAACTCACCAAGTTACTTGGTGAGTGCAATGAGAAAAAAACAGTTGAAGGTAAAAGTCACCAAGTGTGAGAGTTTCTTGACAAAAATGCTTCACTCGGCTGGAAACTCTTTTTAATGATCTTCTCTAGGTCAGTAGTGTTGTTAGATCAGGTGAACTCCAACAAATCTCCTTGTTTTCGAACACTTGTTCTGGTCAAAACAGAAACCAGCAAGTTGCCTCCGCTCTCCTTTTTACTGTTGTGACATCCAACAATTTAGATGTCATTGAACATAAGTTTTTAGAGTCCGGACATTCATACATGGAGTGCGACTCTATGCACTCCACGATAGAGTCAAGAATGAAGAATCGGAGCTTCTTCATCATGGAAGATTACAAGAGGGTGTTCTCAACAGCAAGAGCCGGCAAGAGGAGTACACCATACAGAGTTCACGAGTTTAAATTTGAAGACTTTTACGATCTTGGGAAATTCAGCTCGTCAATCATAAAGAACCGAACCGAGGACGAAAATGGTGAGAAAGTGAACTGGCTGAAAATAAAGTGCTTGAAGTTCATGACCTGGACTGGGCTCTCTTCCCAGTGTGCATGCCATGCTACCAGGTGCGTCCACAGGTTGCGGATAGTGGGATGGCCATAAGATATTATGGTTAGCTGCGAAATAAGCTTTGACGAATAAGCAGTCGCAGACAAGGCGGCATCCTCGGAGAGGGGGTGGGCTATCTGTTGACAAGGATAGGCTTAAAAAAAAGCCCCATAACTCGTAGAAGAGGAGCGACAGTGGCGAACCAGTGCCGCCACTTCAAATAGGCACTAGTCGGGGAGGGATGGCTCCTTCAGCCTTGGTTGGCAACCATCTAAGGGAGAGGAAACCCTGACAGAAAAGCTCCCTGGCCCTCCAAGCATGGGGGTTGGACGCAGGGTTAACACCCCAGCTCTGTAAAAAAACCTCAAGTTACGAAACCTCAACAAAGAAAGAGCCGGACTGATTTTATGGCTTTTGGACCCAGGCGTGGAAATGGACATCTTAATTTCGCAACATGGAATGTGAGGAGCTTATTCAGCCCAGGGGCCAGTCGAGCACTGATGAACGAGCTGACCAAGTATCGGGTGGATGTTGTGGCGCTGCAGGAGTTGAGATGGAGGGACACTGAGCTGACGGACCTTGGGGATTTCTTACTCATCAATAGTGGAGACTTGGGAAATCGTTTTGGCACAGGATTCATGGTTGCCCGAAGATGGAAAAGTGCGATTCTAAAGTATGAGGTGATCAATGAGAGATTGTGCACCCTTCGTTTGAAAGGAAAATTCTTTAATCTGTCGTTGATTTCAGCGCATGCACCAACAGAGGACAGTGAAGAAGAAGTCAAGGACTGTTTCTTTGGAGAGCTAGAAAGGGTGTGCGATGGCCTGCCAAGGTACGATGCAAAGATTATTCTGGGGGATTTTAATGCAAAAGTAGGCCGAGAGATAGGTTTCAAACCTACCATTGGGCTACATAGCCTGCACGATGTGAGCAATGACAATGGTCTCCGACTTGTTGATTTTGCATCCGGCCGAGGGATGTGTGTAAGCAGCACGTTTTTCCCCCATAAATCCATCCATAAGCAGACCTGGGTCCCCCCTGATGGGTTCACGAGAAACCAAATTGATCATGTCTTAATTGACAAGAGACATGCTACAGACATTGCTGATGTGAGGTCTTTCAGAGGCGCAGATGCAGACTCGGACCATTTTATGGTGAGAGTCAAATATCGGCAGAGACTTGCAGTTAGGGCAAGGGGACCATCCCAGAGAACGGTGGCCTTCAATGTGGAAAAGCTGAAGGTGGAGACAGTCAAGGAGCAGTACCAAGCAGTAGTCTCAGAAAAATTGCCAGGAAAATCGCCAGGAGTGGATGGGATAGCAGCGGAGCTGCTGAAACAGGGTGGAGAAGAGCTGACCAGAGAGCTGGCCCGTTTGGTCTATGACATCTGGATGGACGAACGAATGCCCTCTGAATGGAGCGTTGCTGTTATCTGTCCCATATATAAGAAGGGTGATAAGCTCGCGTCTGAGAACTACAGAGGCATTGCCCTTCTTTGTGTTGCATACAAGGTGCTGTCTATAGCTATAAGTCGCCGCCTGCAGAAATATGCTGACCGTGTAATTGGGGAGTATCAGTGCGGTTTCCGAGCTGGGAGATCTACGACAGATCACATCTTCTCGTTGAGACAAATTTTGGAAAAAGCATACGAGCACGATGTAACACTGCATCATCCTTTTGTGGATGCAAAGCAGGCGTATGACAGTGTGAGTCGAACTGCCTTGCTAAAAGATCTAGAATTTGGAGTTCCCAGGAAGTTGGTGAGGCTGGTCCGTATGACGCTGGAGGGGACAAGGTGCGCAGTGAAGGTGCAGGGAGAAACCACGGATACCTTCGGGGTTTGCAATGGATTGAGACAGGGGGATCCGGAAGCACCAGGCTTATTTAACCTCTGTCTGGAAGGAGCGATACGTGCCATACGCACGAACCCAGGAGGCACGATATACCATCGTATGACGCAGCACCTAGCATATGCTGACGATGTCGAAATAGTGGCCAGGTCAATTGCTGCTCTATCCGGAGCTTTCCAGGAGTTCGAGGGAGCAGCAAGAGAAAGAGGGCTCAGGGTCAACGAGCAGAAGACTGTTTACATGAAAACATCAAGAGCCCAGCCAGCCCGGCGCCCTGAGTCCATTGAAATGGTCGGCTACAACTTCCCAGTGCACTCGCAGTTTAAGTACCTTGGCTCCATGGTGACGGAGGATAATGACATCCCTGCAGAAATAAAAGGCCGGATGGAAGCAGGAAACCGATGCTTCTGGTCGCTCAGCAAGGTGCTCAGGTTCAATGCTATCCCAAGGAAAGCAAAGCTGAGGTTGTACAAAACCATGATTCGGCCGGTGGTAACATATGGCTCAGAGTCGTGGGTCCTCACACAGGAATGGGAACAAAGGCTCCGGATGTGGGAACGGAAGGTCCTGAGGCGCATATTTGGGCCGATCTTTGACCCTAACGATATGCGCTGGAGGATTCGGACAAATGAGGAGCTTCGGGAGTTGTACAGTGAGCCTGACATTGTGACCTTCATCAAAAAGGGCCGACTGCGCTGGATCGGGCACGTGGAGCGAATGGATTCGACCCGCGTCCCTCGGAAGATGCTCTATGGGAAGCCAGGTGGCAGCAGAAGAAGAGGCAGGCCGCGCACAAGATGGGTCGATGACGTCGTGGCCGATATTAGATCGCTCGGCGTTCGACGGTGGCGGACTGCGGCACTGGACAGGGATGCATGGCGGAGGATTGTTGAGGAGGCCCAGGTTCTCTAGAGGACTGTAGCGCCACAGAAAGTAAAGTGAAGTGAAGTTCATGAAGTCAGAGCCCCAAAAAATTGTTTACAAGATAGATCATAATGATCCACATTACACGGCAATCAATATCTCTGCTAAAAAATCTCGAGGAAGGCCACGAAGAGGATTGATTAATAATACCACCAGATCGGAACCTTCAAAGATTTACACCTCCCTGTTGGCAACAACGCCGGCAAAGAAAAGAGACCTCACGAGACTTTGCGACCAAGGGGTTATTCCCCAGGAGGTGCAGGAATGGTACAGAAATTTACCAGCCTCTCATCATGAAAATGCTGAATCGGATCATGAGGAAGAGGAATAGAAAAGGTCGGGTCAGCCGTGTTGCGGAGTCCAATCGTTCGTGCGTTGAACAAGATTCAGTGCAAATTTGTTGAAAAAAGGCGCTAATAATTTTTTTACTAACCAAACTTGGGGTACCTATCTCTTTTGTATTCAGTTTTATCATGCATTTAGCAATATTATTGCGAAAAAAACATTTTTATTCCTTAAAAACATCTATTTCTGGATAGGTTTTGATTAAATTTATCACAAGAATTCATCACCAAGTGCCAATTTTTCAATTTAGTCAAGAGGTAAAAATCACCAAGTACTGAAATCGATTTTTTTCATGGTTACATTATGCCGAGCCCTCTTAATATTATACAAGGCTCTAATCATATGGTGAAGCAATGATTTTGTGCTTACTTAGCTTTTGTTAGTGAGATTCTGATTTTTGGCAAGTGTTTTGAGGTTTTTTGGCTCTCCTGAAAAATTACAAAATTTCACTTGGTGACTTTTACTTTTAGACAGACGATTTGTGGAAATAAAAATGAAGAAGAAAAAAAGAGAGAAAAAACTGTGCAATAATGTTTTTGTTCTGTTAAGAAAAAAAAGAAAAAAATTGCTTTAGTAGTGAGTGACTTTTAAACCAGTTCCCCAGCTTTACCGTCCAGTACAGTAGAGCTGTAGACCAGTTCATGGGTCAAACTGTGCAGGTGTATGTATCTATGTGTATGACCTATCGTTGACACTTCCGATGATTTCTGGCCTCTGTCCATCTTCCTTCGGCCATTCGCCGATTTGGATCTGTGCCCACGAAGAAATTTCCCCGACCGATCTGCATTACGTGAATGTTCCCGTCAGTATGTCGCTTGTATCTCGTCTACGCTTTTACAGTGTAACCACAGAGCTTTGTATATAAACCGCTGTTACGGCAATATGTGCACCACGAGGATAATCGTACTTAACGCATTCATCCGTTTTCTTCCTTTGAGGCAACTCGTATTTTGCTTCTGTCGCCTCCAGCGGTTTTTTTTTTTTTGCGTCGCGCTGTGATGCTAACTATTTATACCACTCCCCTCTCACGGATAATGCGACTTGCAAATGAAATTGACGTGGATTTGTTTAATATTAGCTTGGCTACACTCAGGCGCGACGTCCTAAACCAAAAATGTATTCTTAATTTACTAGGAAGAAGCATTTTTAGTTATGTTTGAAATGCGATCGTTATTGTCATATTTTTCTTAGTGTGCTAATATAGGTACCTACCTTAAAAACCCTGTAATTGGGCTTTGCCCGTTCATTAAATAAATAAATACATTTTGCCGGCCGCCTTCGATTACGCTCGAGCATGAATCGAGTGATATTCTCGGATACCATTGACTGATACCATTCTGGCCATCCGATCCTTGGTCCTGAGCCCTCTTTTCGTCGTCACCGACTCTTTAAGGCCTCCATCTCGCCGAGGTTATTCCCATACCGTATGATCTCCCACAGTAACTCTCATCATCGACACATCTCGTACTTGCGTAAAAATTCGTAAATTACTTTAAATTGTTGTATTTAATTTATTTTTCAATGATATCATGAATTTCTCAATAGGTACGGTGTATTCGCCGCCATATACGAGTACGTATTCAGAATAAACGCCTCTCGTTGTGTGCCAGATTCAGTTTTTTTCCGATTCATTTTTAGTCCTTTAAAAGTTGGGAATTAATTATGTTTAGATTACATTTCAGTTACCTAATCACTTCCATCAGTAAGGTATAGTTTGCTCCACGGAACCTACACCTACTGAGGTCACTATCAACGAGTACATTCAACCTGGTTGGATAGCGTCATTATCATGGTGAAGGTTGTGCAGCTTTGAAGCAACCGCCGCAGCTACTATCATTTGGAACTTATAAATGTTAGGTGATTCGTGACAGTGTGGCAATAAGCGGATGAAACTAGAGAGAACGGCTCGTTTTCGATGTCGGTTGATGTGTATTCAAAGCCGACCGGATGACAGAGGTGCGCATTGTGTTGGAAGTAAGAACCGCGTGAGCCAAACTCAAAGGCAAACGGAAATAATATTCGACCCGAGAACGGCCTCGTCGCTATTCGCAGCGTCCAGCTTTCATTCCAGTCAGAGCTGGAGCAATTGAATGAATGTGTTCACTCATTTTACATACAATCTCATTCGATACCTACTACTTTCAATGTTATACACTTCCAACCGCAGCTCACATTTTTTAAATTTAATATGCTCCCTCATCGCCGAAGGTGGGATTAATCAATCAAAATTAGTTTTTAGCGTTTCTCCGCATTTTGCGTTACAGACACCAAGAAACAAAATTTGGTTTCGTGTTTGCCTGTATGCGATTCCTCATAACCTTTGCTTTCTGCACGCATCCCTTCCCTTCTACGAGCTGGTCCTCATACTGTCCCACATGAATTTCATCGCAATCTGATTTTAACATGAAATCTCCCTCTTAATTCCGTTTCTAGCCAACTGATTTCAATGAAATTGTCAAGGATCATGCAGGTTTGGTTACTGCTGGTTGATAGCGAATTTAAGTGCAATCGGAAATATATCTAGTGTTTGCGCTAGAGCGAACAACGTTGCGCTTGTATCCGGTTTTGTTCTACTCATGATGAACGATAATTTATTTCAAGTGTTGTGCAAGAAAGGCCCCTGTGCACCCCTCGGTGGCCGAAGTAACTAATTAGCTCGAGGTGGAAATCTCAACTTACCGTGGATAACGCGACCAATATCGTCTAAATTCGATTGTATAGTTTATTTGTTAATTAAAAATGCTGCTTCTTAGCTCCTGCTGTATTAAAAAAAACCAGTCATGCAGCATGACTTAATGAGCGAATTTTCAACGAAATATTCGAATTAATGGCTTCGAACTCTCGTCTTCAATTAATACTTCTCACATTTTTCAATCTGACCACTCTAAGGGGGTGGGGGGGGGGGGTAAGAGTTTAAAGATTATCCTAGTTTTGGGTAATTCTTGCGCACTTTAAATGCTCTAATTTAAGAACGGATTTAGATATCTAAAATCCGATTTCACCATCGTGTTCAGCGTGCAAAAACCTTTAAAATGAGGGGTCACTTGTTAGAAAATAACATTTTGGGGATTTTTGGGTAATTTTTGCGCACTTTAAATGCTCTAATTTGAGAACGGATCAAGATATCTAAAATCCGATTCCACCATCGGGTTCAGCGGGCAAAAACCTTTAAAATGAGGGATCACTTGTTGGAAAATAACATTTTGGGGATTTTTGGGTAATTTTTGCGCACTTTAAATGCGCCAAAACCCTCCTTAGAGTAGGCCAATTTCGCCCATCTTCGAACTTAGCCTTTCGATTGCTAAGATAGATTTTTTGTGCAAATTTGAGCTGTTTATCTCAATTCTATCGAGAGTTATCGTCTGGAGTGACACATATATATATAAATATATATATACATATAAAAAAGTGTTAAATTTCAGGAATCGTTTTAGAATGGTCTGAAACGGATTTCTATGGAGAAAATTTCCAAAAATTTATATTACTTAAATTTCGAAGCCATTGCAATAGCTTCATTTTCTTTGAAAATTCGCTAAAAGTGAGGTTTAGCTGCTCATTGAAATAAACATGAACCTTGATAACGATGTGCTATTTTAGGGGAATGCGAAAGCAAAAGGTCGAACACCTTATGCTGAGGTGAGAGTAATTCCGGCTCTGTACGTTGGGCAGTTCAATTTCACGCCCAAAAGGTTTGAAATATTCCAATGAGGAATTTGCACAATTACATAGCGTTACGGATTGAATTCGAGGCTACGTTTGGGGACGTACTTTCCTCTTTATGCTTCGAACGATAGATTTCACAGAAACCTTTCAATAAATATTGCGAACTAGCCTGACCGCTCGCTTCGCTCGCTATCCGAGGTTCGCTGTACGCAGTATCGTGGAACCAACAAACGACGGAAAAATCCCATAGCCTACCGGGTATTTGTGCCCAATTTTATCAAAATCCGTCAAGCCATTCAGGAGTTGACCATGGTCGACCATATTTCCGCTATGGTCAGGGAATTAAAAACGCTGCAAATCCCTGCACAACGGTTTATTATTTTGTAAAGAATACCCTCCTGTTACAGATCACAGCTCTATGTATAGATAACCCTTCTATATAATATGATATGTACTATTCTATTATATACATATTATGTAGATCGCTGACCCTCCGTAGGTTAGTACCTAACCCCGTACTCGTTACTAGGTACCTACCTAAATCTCGAGTTAAATGCTGCTAAAATAATTCTGCCGATGACAAACAGTACCTAACAAAAAGAAACACACATAATGAAGTTCTGAAAAGAAATTGTTGATGAGGAGTGAAAAAAGTTGCAAAAGTACCTACCAACAAACTCCAGCCCCTTCTACGTAGATGGTATAATGAACCGTTATGTAATAATTTACCGTTGAGTAATGATTTACCGTAGTAATAATTTATCCATCAATAATACTTCAACGTTTGTTCAAGTTTCACTACCTACCAACAAACTCCAAAAGAGCCATCATTTTTCAAATTAAATAATATCACAGAACAACCAACTCGACTTCATACTCCGCCAATATAATCAGGTGATCCCTACCAATGATTGGCCGTATTCACAAATTCCTATTGTGGGCGCGTCTCTGGTTACGAGATTTGGTTTGATTTGTATACAATTTCATCCACACTGGAGTCGAAAATGCCTGTCGGTGCAAACTTCGGGGCCTTACTGTGAACGAACGGCTGGACGTACGATGCTCCGGATGGTCTTAAAAAACTCGCAAGTTCAAGAACTATTTAAAACCGTAAAAATATATTCGTAAAAAAATGGTATAGGCGTTTTGAAAATTTCAACCCCTATTTTGAACCCCTTAGAGATGACTCACAGTAACGTCGAGCTTCGAGGACCAACTAGACGCCGAACGGAACCTATAACCCGAATTTCATCAATTTTTTTTCATGGTAACTAAGAAAAGTGGCCCGTAAGGCGTACGGCGTACGGCGTACGGCAGACAGACAGAAATATTTTTATTGCAGTTTTGGATTCTACATACCTTGAAACGTAAACCATCAAATTTTGAGGGGGGGTAAAATTTTTTTTTCATGCTCGATTCCAATGGTTCATTATTGAAAATAATAAACCAAAATGCGCCTACGTTCAACTTGGGAGGCTACCGGATATTGGTGCCAAATTTGGTCGATATCCGTTGAGCAATTCGGGATTCGACCATGGAGGGGCCCATGGATGCGCTATGGTCGACCGCGGGGGTAGTCCGAAGGGTCGATCGTAGATAGAATTTCACGTAGATTACGAATACGCGATAAAAAATAGGTGTTACCATTTCAATTAACGAAGTTGACCATGGTCGACCATAGTTCCGCTATGGTCAGGGAATTAAAAATGCGACGTTGCACAACTTGGTAGCCTACTGGATATTCGTGCCAAATTTGGTCGATATCCGTTGAGCAATTCGGGATTCGACCATGGAGGGGCCCATGGATGCGCTATGGTCGACCGCGGGGGGTAGTCCGAAGGGTCGATCGTTGATAGAATTTCTCGTAGATTACGAATACGCGATAAAAAATAGGGGTTACCATTTCAATAAACGAAGTTGACCATGGTCGACCATAGTTCCGCTATGGTCAGGGAATTAAAAATGCGACGTTGCACAACTTGGGAGCCTACTGGATATTCGTGCCAAATTTGGTCGATATCCGTCGAGCCGTTTGGCCGTGGCAAGACAGACAGAACACAGACACACAGACACAAAGACAGAGATTCGGATTTATAATATAATAAGATAGAGGTAGAGATAGAGATTCATTCAAAACTGTTCCTAAGTTTTTTTTTAAATATGTACCTAATCATTTCCTTTCTGTCTAGATCACTCCCCTGCACCCAATACGCATGATAGTGTTTAGAGCTATAATGAATAACCCTTATTCAGCTGAAATGTTGGCAATAAATTATGAAATAGATACAAATCCGATTGTAAGTTAAGTGTATGTATTCATTTGCACATTTTCCATTTACTATTGTCTGTGCCTAAACGTAGAGAGTGGTTTGGAACAGGAACATCAGTGGGTAGATACTGAACACTAAACCTCATTCTGCAAACTTCGGAAAATAAGTTTCAAATCAGAAAAAAGGGGATCATTTATTTCAAAGATTCTTTGTAAATCAGGTGACTTGTTTCTTGCTTCATACTCGAATGCATTCGCTGCAGGCATGTTGGCAAATCCTGCAACATCACATCTCTCCTTCTATGCAAATACATCCATTGTTTGATGGTCAATTTAGTTTCTTAAAACTTCAAATCCGGTTTTCGTTATCATTCTATGAATAGGCCCTAGTTGTGTGCCGAAACTTAGCACCCCAATGGGAATATACCCAAGGGTGTTATGGGTGAAAAATGGGTGTAAAAGTAAGGTTTTTTTAGGTGTTCTAGTAACATGAGCTTGTGAAGTATCGTTTTCCATGTTTTTTAGGACGAGGAGACAGAATATGAAGTCGATTTTGACCAAAGAGTGGAAAATTGAGGTTCTAACGAAGTTTCAGCCTTAAATTTACGTTAAAATTTGGTCTAAAATCATCATTCTTCCGCAGACAGTTTGGTTCACCATTTGGGAATACATTTTCGTCCTAGCTGTGCTCCGAAGTTCGGCTGCAAGTGGGTTACGGATGAAAAATGGGTGTAAAAAAGGGGTTTTCGAAGAATATTGGAGGTTTTGGTGAACATGAGCTGGTGAGGTATCGTTTTCCATGTTTTTTAGGGCGAAAAGACCGAATATGAAGTTGATTTTGAAGAAGGAGTGAAGAATTAAGGTTGTAACGAAGGTTAAGCTCCCAAAATTCAATTTTCATTAGTCAATAACATGGGAAAAAACCTGATACCATTTCAGTTATTACACATGAAGGAAACAATAAACGAACAGCCAACATTACTTTAGGCATGTCCAATAGAATAATGAACCCATGTGACAAGGACTTTGTAGCGTTTTTTTCCGAGATTTTAGTGAACATGAGCTTGTGAGGTACCGTCGTCCTTGTTTTTTAGGGGAAGAATACCAAATATGAAGTTTATTTTGACCAAAGGGTGAAGAATTGAGGTTTTAACGGAAGTTCAGCTCCCAGAATTCATTTTTTATGAGTCGAAAACCTGGGAAATTGCCTGAAAATGCCATAAATAATCTGTATAATAACCCTGGAAGTAGTATCAACAGATGAATCAAGACAGCCCAAAATGGAACTATCAATGACCAAAAATAATTTGTAAAAAATAAAAATTAAAATAAAGTAGGAGCCTAATTTGTGATTTTGGGGGCCAAAATTGGTGGAAACCATCAAAAATAGCTATTTCAATTAGTGCACATGAAGAAAAACAATAAACCCAAGTGACAAGGACTTTGCAGCGTTTTCATGCAGCGTGCATGTAGAATAGAATCGAGGACGATGCTAAAAACAGCGTACCTATTTACTCATAATGCAATTTACACTAGTTGATAAAAGATTGTGGCAAGTATCAGATATATGAATGATTTAAAGTTACATGGAGATCATAAATAGGAAGGCTTTAGCCCCGACGGCTTTGAATCCGCTACATGCTCGCGTTTTGTAATTAATTTCGCTGAGTTCATACCATCATTCCCTTTAACTTCACTGTGGTTTATTGTTCTCTTTGTGCTACCCGCCGACACTCCAGCGCTCATTCGAGTAAGCTCTATAATCCCCACGAGAGTACCTATACAAACTTATTCTCCTTAGATAATTAGGTATGTATTGTGGTGGTGGTATTAGTTCTTCATTTTAGCTATATTAGGAGTGAATTCCAAGAGTTTAGGTGGTGAGAGATTAGGTACATCCAGTTTTCGTTTATTATTTTCAATAACGAACCATTGGAATCGAGCATGAAAAAAAAATTCTAACCCCCCCCCCCCCCCCCCTCAAAATTTGATGGTTTACGTTTCAAGGTATGTAGAATCCGAAAATTCAATAAAAATATTTCTGTCTTTCCGCCGTACACCGTACGCCGTACTGGCCACTTTTCTTAGTTACCATGAAACAAAATTGATGAAATTCGGGTTATAGGTTCCTTTCGGGGTCTAGTTGGTCCTCGAAGCTCGGCGTTACTGTCGGTCATCTCTAAGGGGTTCAAAATAGGAGTTGAAATTTTCAGAACGCCGTATCTCGAAAACTTTCGGTAGAAGGGTATGGTTTTTTTACGTTATTAAATTTGTCTTGAGTTAAACAATTTTTTGAGACCACCCGGAGAATTGTACGTCCAGCCGTTCGTGTGCACCAAAAAGCTTCGTCAACACGATCGTGAATGAAACGGTATATATCCGGCCGGGATATCATCACTAGGGAGCATCTGATTATAATCAAAGATGGCTGTATGAAGTCGAGTGGGTTGTTCTGCGATATTATTTCATTTGATAAGTGATGGACTATTGGATTTTGTTGGTAGGTACTTGTGAAACTTGAACAAACGTTGAAGTATTATTGATGGGTAAATTATTACACAATGGTAAATTATTACACAACGGCAAATTATTACACAAAGGTAAATTATTACACAACGATAAATTATTACGCAACGGTAAATTATTACACAACGGTTCATCTACCTAGTAGGGCTGGATTTTGTTGATCGGTACTTTTGCAACTTGAACAACCGTTGAAGTATTATTGATGGGCAAGTTATTACACAACGGTCCATTATACTTGACCACGAGGTTAGGTATTGACCACAGAAAACAGTGATCTACGGAGAAGAGGCATCTATTTCACTCCACCTCAACAATTTTCCTTCAGAACTTCATTATTTGCGTTTCTTTTTGCCATTTTATTTACTGTTTCTCATCGACAGAATTATGTTAGCAATACTTAACTCGTGTCACCACTAGGGACGTGCTAACATTCGGGAATTGGCCCGAGATAAAATTATTGCTAGGGATCACCTGATTATAATCAAGGAGTATGAAGTCGAGTTGGTTGTTCCGTGATATTATTTCATTTGAAAAATGATGGCTGTTTTGGAGTTTGTTGATAGGTACTTTTTCAACTGTTTTCACTCCACATCAACAATTTTCCTTCAAAACTTCATTATTTGCCTTTCTTTTTGCCATTTCAGTTACTACTTGTCATCGACAGAATTATTTTAGCAACATCTAACTCGTGGTTTAGGTAGGTTCCTAGGTACTAACCTACGGAGGGTCTGCGATCCACATAATAATGTATCGAGTAGTACATATTATATTACATAGACGGGTTACCTATACAGAGAGCTGTGATCTGTAACAGAAGGGTATTCTGTACAAAATAATAAACCGTTGTGCAGGGATTTGCAGCGTTTTCAAATTCTGAGTTACCTTTGTCACCACCTAAATCCGGTCGATACTAGTTTCATCGCTTCGCAACAGCTGTTGACCACACTATGTAAAACACTTGAGCCGAGGGACTAACTATTAACGAACTCCCAATAGTTAATAGTTAGTACCATCCAGGAGTAACGTGAGTGAGATCACCTTCTGTAGCGTAGAAAGTGTAGTCAGATCGTTGGTCAGTAGCAGCCAAAGTTTCCTTTGTATTTAATACTTGTAAGGATCAAACTGATAATCCGGTTGGTATTATGTCTTCTTGCCCATGGCCCGTCCGATGGGACACCATGGACATGATAACTAATGCCTTAATCTCAAAGTTGTTTGGTTGGCACGTTCTATAGAACTCCCTCACCTGCTGCCACTTTCAGACCCCACGAAAGGCCCGATTTCTGTAGTCCAGAGAGTGCGAAGTAATTAAGCAGCCGAGTGTTGATTATTTTTAATATTTTCCTGAGTTTCTTGCCCATGTTCTTTTATTTACTCTGGTGGGTATCAGTTGCCCATATCTTTAATTTTTGCTGCAAGGACATGGGGTACACTCGTGTCCTACTCGGTTCCAAGCTACTCAACCCTTGAGGTTCTCGATCCTTCCAAACCCCTTTTCTCAAAATCCCCGTTGTTCTGGTTTTTCCTGTTACTCTTTCTGCCAGTACGTTAGGTATGTCACTGAACTTCAACTACTAACGGAACAAACCCCTTATATTCAATTTATTTATTGTTTTCCTCATTCAAAGTCTTAAAGCTACAGAAATTATACGAAAAAACGCTGCAAAGTCCTTGTCACATGCGTTTATTATTATATTGGAAAATGTGGATGTTCATCTATTGTTTCTTTCATGTGCAATAATTATTGAAATGGCTATTTTGTATGGTTTCCACAAATTGTGGTCCCCCAAAAACACGAATTAGGCTCGGCTTTTTTTTAATAGATTTTTTTAAATCATTGATAGCACCATTTAACTGTCTTGATTCACCTGTTGATACTACTTATAGTGTTATTATGCAAATTTATGGTGATTTAAGACAATTTCCCCAAGTTTCTGACTAATAAAAGATTAATTTCGTGAGTTTAACCTTCGTTACAACTACAATTCTTCACTCTTTGGTCAAAATCGACCTAATATTCGGTCTCCTCGCCTTAAAAAACACATGGAATACGATACCTCACAAGCTCATGTTCACTAAAACCTCAAAAATCCCTCGAAAACCCCTATTTTTACACCCATTTTTCTCCCATATCACCCCTGGGTGTATGCCGATTGGGATGCCGTGTTTCGGAGCACAACTAGTACACAAATATGTTCCCAAATGGGGACCCAAACTTTGTGCGGAAGAACGACGATTTTAGACCAAAATCTGACGTAAATTTAAGGCAGAAACTCCATTAGAACCTCAATTTTCCTCTCTTTAGTCAAAATCGACTTCATATTCGTTCTTCTCGTCCCAAAAACATGGAAACCGATACCTCAAAAGCTCATGTTACTAACATGTTACTAAAACACAAAAAGTCCCTATTTTTATATACATTTTCACTCATAACACCCCTGGGTATATTCCGATCTGCCTGCAAAGTTTCGGGACACAACTAGGGCCCAAATTGAGCATGTGTGCGAAAGACGTAATTTTTAGACCAAAAATGAAGCCGGTATACGTGATATGGCGGATGGCGGACGGCAGACGGACATAGCATTTTTGGAATCCACTCACCTTGAAATGTAAAAGAAAACAATTTGAGAGGGTGTTATAAACATCTTTTGCTGAGCGATTACATAGGTATTATTTACAGAATAATAAACCAAAATAGACCTGTAAATCCCTGCTATTTTCGAAGAGACCAGCACGGGCTTTATACTCAGAGGAAGATAGTAGCGTTAGTATATATTGTACTAACAGTAACGCCGAGCTTCGCGGACCAACTAGACCCCAAACGGAACCTACGAACCAAATTTCATTAATTTTGGTTCATGGTAACTAAGAAAAGTGCGAAGTACGGCGTACGGCGGACAGACAGAAATTTTTGGTTTATTATTTCTAATAATAATTAACCTTTGGAATCGAGCATGAAAAAAACCTTTTAACCCCCCACCCCCATCAAAATTTGATAGTTTCCGTTTCAAGTTATATGTAGAATCCAAAAATGCAATAAAAAATACTTACATCGGTCCGACGTACGGCGTACGCCGTACTTGGCACTTTCCACAGTTACCATGAACCAAAATTGGTTTGTAGGTCCCATTTGGGGTCTTGTTGGTCCGCGAAACTCGGCGTTCATGTCAGTCATCTCTAAGGGGAGGAAAACAGAGGTAAAAACTCCAGGACGCCGTCACCTCGATTTTTTTACGTTTTAAAATAGTTCTTGAACTTGGGAGTTTTTTGAGACCGCCCAGAGCATTGCACGTCCAACCGTCCGTTCACAGTAAGGCCCCGAAGTTTGCACCGACAGGTTTGGTCAGCAGGAGGGTGAATCAAATTGTATACATTCAGTCCAGATATCATCGCTAGCGAGCACGTGGTTATAATCACGGATGGCTGTATGAAATGGAGTCGGATGGAGTCGGTTGTTCTCTGATATTATTTCATTTGAAAAATGATGGCTTTTTTGGATTTTGTTGACAGGTACCTTTGCAACTTGAAGAAACGTTGAAGTATTAGCCGGTAAATTATTACACAACGGTACATTTGTATACAACCGTAAATTATTACACAAAATTTAGGTCACTGATCTTTACGCGATTCCCTTAGAGTACCCATTGCTGACTATACCTGCTATGAAACATAAAAAATAATAAAATGTTAGAGGCAGCAGTGAGTTGATGCTATATCGCACGAACATGAATGTTTCTTTTCAATAATCTGTGTGGCTGTTACAAGTGTGCACACGTGCAGAGGTATCCATGGTAACTTCTGATGGAAAACTCACTGATGACAAACGTGAGTGGAAACATTTCGAGCTATTTATTGTTCGGATCCGTGATAAATTTCTATGCACAGCGTGGACCAAACGGTGCCCACACGTCGAGTTTCATAATCCCGCTTATATTTTAATGAAAAATAGATAGACAGCAGCACCGGAAACGCTCCGTAATATTTGTGCGATGTGGCCCCGTGTGCCCACGGTTGGGCACCTAATCCAGGAAGAGTTGAAAAAAATATTTTTCCCATTGACAAATCTGACGTGCCTCTTTAAATAACATTGAGTAAAAATATTGAGTAAAAATAAAATGGAGGGCTATAAAAATTATCAATGCCGTCATCGTTGTTGACGCGTTGTTGGCCCAAAATATGCCGTCACACCAGACTCGTTCCATTGTTTTATTCTGGCATGTCACGACCGAGCCAGTACCTTGTTTTAAAAATAACATTGTGTTAAATGGAATCGAAATTATGGAAATAGGGAGCTAATTTAGTGTAATAAAACTGTTATGAACCATCACGTAAACCATGAACCACCACCTCTTGAGTACCTTCTTGAGTAACTACTATCATCTCTCAAGTGCCAACTTCAACTACTACCATCTGTTCTGAATGAGTCCGAACAGCTGTTTAAGATGAATCAATCGGATTCCTTGAGGCAGAAGCTCACTGTGGGGAGATGGATTCCTCCCCATAGTGATCATCTTAAATCCATGCAACGCTCGATCGCCAGGTGGCAGTGGTGGGATTTATTTCTGCGAGGCCTCAAGCGATAGCCATTGCTCTCCATGTTTACTGTACTCTAGAACAAGGTAGTACCAATCCTGTGCAAAGTTCGGTCATTAAATTTTATTTAAAAATATCTCACATAAATGCTTTATCAGTGTTAGGTAGTGTTTCCAAGCCAAGTGTTAGTCCAAACGAAGTGTTTTATCGCCAAACATGAAATTATTGTCAAAATCAATGTTTTGAACTATATTTATCTAGAATAAGTAAATTTAGAAAATACATACATTGCATTCAATTTGTTTAGCACTGGAGTTTTCCCGAGTGTTTCTTTAACGGTTTAGTCCGGGTGCCCTCGAGTAATGACTTATGTACCTACTTATCACGAAATACCAGCACAATCAACATACTATCATGAAATTGAGTGCGCTGTAATAAACGAGTTTGCAAACTGGCATAAATCAACGAGCTCAATCTGCTCCGCCATCTTCCATTTTCGGAGGTTTCACCGGGACCATTTGTCATAACAGATCAGATCATCGTTTGAGAGGAAAACGTCGGATTCCTAAATCACCAGGGAGAAAAAAGAAAGTAATTTATGGGATTGAAGACAATACGGAGTGCTAGAGCGCTCTCGTTCTTCCAAATCGTGGTATCCGATTTATCAGACTTTACTCAAGGAATTTTATTCTCACTGTGAATTCAAGAGCTTGCAATTTATGACGATATAATGCATTTTAAGTTTAAATCCCTTCAAGGGAAGAAGAGCCAATCCCATATCTTCCGAAATGTCCAATCCTCGGACATGTATGGTAATTATTACAGTACCTTCGGAGGAATCCGTCGTCACTAGCAGTTCCATTACTGGAGGCGAGCGCATCCGATGCAAGGATATCATCATCAGACTGTCGAGAAAATACTCGTCAGATCCCCTATTAATATCACTCGCGAACTGACTTACGTATTTTTTGACAGGCTAATAATGATCTTACATGATAGTTTGTACATACAGTTTGAGTTTCGCAGTAGGGGCCATCCGCATCAGAAAAAGCGCTGCAAAGTCCTTGCCGCATGGGTTTATTATTCTACTCGACATACCTAAAGAAATGTTTGCGGTTCATTTATTGTTTCCTTCATGTGCAATGATTGAAAAAGCTATTTTTGATGGTTTCGACCAATTTTGGCCCCCAAAAACACGAATTAGCCTACGAACTAAATCAATCGCGAAGAAGTCTTGGAAACACATTTCTAAGAAAAACGGAGTTATTGAAAAAATTGTGTATTTCCACTAGCTTATACACGAAAAAACGCGAAAAACACTGTTATACCGGTTTCGGTGATTAAACCATCGTCAGTTATTGTTTGTTACTGACGGTGGTTTGATCACCGAAACCGGTATAACAGTGTTTTTCGCGTTTTTTCGTGTATTAAGTAGTGGAAATAGACGATTTTTTCAATAACTCCGTTTTTTTTTTACAAATTAGCCTCTTTTTTCTTTTTTTTCAAATTATCTCTGGTCATTGTTGGTGCCATTTAATTGTTTTGATTCACCTGTTGATACTACTTCCAGTGTTATCATACAAATTTATGGTGATTTCAAACGATTTCCCAGGTCATGTAAAGATGTATTTTGGGAGCTGAACCTTTGTTACGAGTACAACCTCAGTTCTTCAATCTTTGGACAAAATCATCTTCATAATATTATGTCTTCTCGCCCTAAAAATCGTGGAAACCGATGCCTCACAAGCTCATGCAAACTAAAACCTAAAAAAAAAATAATAAAATACCCGCAAACATTATTTCCTTACACCAATTTTCCGCCATGATACGCCTGGGTGTATTCCAGTCGGGCTGCCGAGCGTCGAACCCAAATGTGTTCCCCCAGTCGTATCGGGACCCAAACTGTGTGCGGAAAACCGACGATTTAAGACCAATATTTGAGGTAAAATTAAGGCTGAAACTTCGTTAGAACCTACATTTTCCACTCTTTAGTCAAAATCACATGGAAAAACTCTCGTCCTAAAATACATGGAAAAACGATACCTCACAAGCTCATGTTGCTAAAACACTGCAAATCATTACAAAAAGGGTTATTATAATCTATACAGACAAGCCCCTTCTGCGTACATCACTGTTTTCTGTGTTCAATACCTCGAGACCCCCCTCCCCCCACACACTGGAAAGCCCTAAATCGAGTACTGGAGCCGGCCCCGGAATTAAAGTTTCATATAAATGCGCGGGATTCAATAATACAGTCATTAATTATTTGTAGTTATCCATGAAGCATAAGGTAAATAACAAGAGTTGTGTAATAATTTACCTGTACTTATAGATGCCCCCTCTACGTAGATAGTATAATAAACCGCTGGGTAATAATTTACCGTTTTGTAATAATTTATCCAATAATAATTCGACGTTGGTTCAAGTTGCGAAAGTACCTACCTACAAAATTCAAAAGATCCATCATTTTTCAAATGAAATAATATCACAAAACAACCAACTCGACTTCATACAGCCATCCGTGATTATAATCAGGTGCTCCCTAGCAATGATATCTGGGCCGGATTTATACCGTTTAATTCACGATCATGTTGAAGCTTTTCGGTGCAAACGAACGGCTGGTCGTACAATGTTCCGGGTTGTTTCAAAAAATTCTTTTAGTTCAAGATCAATTTGAAAACTAAAAAAAAACCACACCTTTCTATTAGAAGTTTTCGAGCTATGGCGTTCTGAACATTTCAACCCCTATTTTTCACCCCTTAGAGATGAAACGGGGCCGGATTAAAAGACGAAAATTCGACTGTTCTGCGCAGGTGGGAGTGGGGGTAGCCGTGACGTCAGACTCGACGCTGGATCCCCTTCATGCTTTTATGGGTTTAACTTTTTTTTCTTACTCGATTCAAAGGTTCATTATCGAAAATAATAAACCAAAATTTCTGTCCGTCCGCCATGCTTCGCACTTCCCATCGTTACTATGAACAAAAATTATTGAAACTTGGTTTGAAGGTCCCATTTGGGATCTAGTTGCTCCGCGAAGCTCGGCGTTACTGTCATGTCAATTTTACGTTTTTAAATTGGACAGGAGCTGAGTAATCTTTTGAGATCACCCGGAGTCTTGTCCGTTCAACCGTTCGTCCACTGTTTAAGACCCTGAAGTTTGCACCGACATACTTCGTCAACATGATTGTGAATGAAACGGTATAAATCCACCTTAGATAAGAATATCATTGCCAAGGAACATCTGATTATAATCACGAATGGCAGCGTGAAGTTGAATTGGTTGTTCCGTGATGTTATTTCATTTTAAAAATTATGGTTATTTCGGATTCTGTTGATAGGTAGGTACATACTTTTGTAACATGAATGTGATGAATTTAAATTTATCATCACGGTGGCGTGAAGGAATAGATAGAGGTGAGCGAGGGAATTTCACCTAGGCGGCGGTAATCCACCGATGTAGGTGAGTAAAGGAATCTCGCCTAGGCGGCGGTGATCCACCGATGTAGGCGAGAGGAAGGGAGTTCACCTAGGCGGCGGTGATCCACCGATGTAGGTGAAGGAAGGTGCTTGTCTAGGCGGCGGATATCCACCGATGTAGACAAGAGGAAAAGGTAGGAGGTAAATTCCCAGAGCGGCGGATTCCACCAGGCATCTGGGAGGAGGAAGGTAAGAGAGAAGAGAGAGCTGGTTAGAGGAAGTGTCGAATGAAGCTAAAGCTCCAGGATCCAGGGTTATATAGGACTTGGAGGCCTCTCCCTCCAGCTCCCTGTTGGGAGCTGGTAGTGGGGCTCCAGGTTGTGTCCCCTGGATTCTGTTGCCTGTCTCCCCACTCAGATGTTTATTAGCGGAAGGTAAGTTTTACATACGAATATTGGTGAGAGCTTTAAGGTTGCTAGTGGAGTGTTCCCGGGAGGGACTCACGACAGAGGTCCCCCCAGTTCGAACCAATGTTTTGAGATAGCTGAAGGCTGAAGGTGACAGGGGCTGAGGGCTGCGGAAACAAGAGGGGAGCTGAAGGCGCAAGTTGACAGAAGCTGAAGGCTGAAGCAAACAATTGAAGTGCTGAAGGCAGAAGTGTGACAGGTTGTGACTTAATCCTAGGGTTTATATATAAGTAGCTTGGTATAGTAAGTAAGAGGTAACATAGGAGTAGTACGATAACATGATAGTGAGTAGCAAGTAGTAAGTAGTAGTAGGTAGTATGATAGCATGATAAAATTGATGAAGGGACAAGTAGTGGAGGAATATGTACAGGGTCGTTATGAAGGCAATGGTGATGAGGATAATGATGATGATGAGTAGAGTAATATGTACGAAAATTTACAAACTAGTATGTACATGGTCTTTGGTATTTACATTGGTATTTACATTGGTATTTACATGGTCTTCGGTATTTACATTTGTATTTACAGTTGTATTTACATGGTCGGAAAATTTGGTGTGTACCAATTTTGTTGGGGAGACAGATTGGAGCGGGGTGGTGAAATCCGCCGTTCCCTGGGTGTGGATAGTGTGCAGTGTAATGTAGTAAGTGTGTAATGGTGGTGAGGTGATGGGGTGAGAGAGGCGACTCCCTCTAACAGTCTTCACGTTAGTGAAGACTGATAGAGGGGCCCCTTCACTGCCGGGGCGGTGGTGAAGGGGAAGAGCCGGTGGGAGCCGGTACCCGGGACGTCGCGGAGGGGGGCGGCGACGTTGGGGTCCGGTGGGCGCAATGGAGGCGATGTGTGGCGTTTGTGGTGTGGGGGTGGTCGGGTGAGTGGTGTGGGGCGAAGTGTCGGGGAGGACTGGGGCTGGTTTACATCGGGCGAGGGGTACAGTGTGGGGCTTCCCGTCAATTAACAGGGTAGCCGTGGTGTTTGTGGAGCGGATGACGTGGAAGGGCCCGGCGTAGAGAGGTTGAAATGTTTTGTGGATGCCGGGCTCCTTCAAGTACATGTGAGTGGCTGTGTAAAAACGTGTGGGATAGGTGGTGTCGTTGTGTGGTGTTGTAGTGCGGAGTGGTTCCCTGTTAATTGACGGGGTGGGGTGTGGAGTGAAAATGTCGGCTGGTAAACGTAGAGGGTCTCGAAAAGCGTGTTGTGCGGGACTTGTGTTGTCTGAAGGACGGGCGGAAGTGCGGAGGCTAAGTAAGACGTAGGGGAGGGTTTTGGTCCATGAGGGAGATGTGGCTGATGTGGAGATGGCTTGCTTGAGGACCGAGTGCCACCGCTCTATTTTCCCGTTGGATTGAGGGTGATAAGGAGTGGTGCGGATTTTCTGAATCCCGAGGGAACGGAGCAGGTCGGCAAAGTGGGCTGATTCAAACTGCCTCCCCTGATCGACCGTGAGTGTCCGCGGACAGCCGTAGCGGCTGATCCATTGATTGAGGAAGGCCGCGGCGACGGCGTCCGCGGTAATGTGGGCGAGTGGGATACACTCAACCCAATTGGTCGCACGGTCGATCATGGTGAGGCAGTACCTCTTCCCCTCGGGGGGGGAAGAGGGCCGACCAGATCCAAGTGGACATGTTCCCACGGGAGGGAGTCGGGGATGGGTTGAGGAGGTACATGGGGGTGAGCCGAGACCTTAAATTGCTGGCACTTCTGGCACCCTAGAACCCAGGTACGGATATCCGTGTTCATATGGGGCCAGAAGTACCGCGTCTTGATGAGATCCCGGCTCGCCCGAATGCCGGGATGATGGAGGGAGTGGTAATGGAGGAACAACTGCCTCCTCAGCTCCGGCGGGACGTACGGGCGCGGTGAATCGGCCGATACGTCGCACCAGAGATCGAGGGGAGGCAGTTGTTCCAATTTGGAGGCGGAGATGAGGTTGGAGAGGGCGGGGTCGGTTGTCGGAATTTGGTGATTTTTGATGGTTTGCGGGGAAGGGAAAGGCAGTAACTCCGCCACCGGCGCGGGGGTGGGGCGGGAGAGGGCGTCAGCGACGCAGTTGTCGGCCCCCGGCAAATAACGAATATCGGACGTAAACTGTCCGATAAATTCGAGTTGCCGGAGGCGACGGGGGGAGGCGGATTTGCGGTTTTGGAGGAGCGCGTGTGTGAGGGGCTTATGATCGGTGATGACAGAGAACTGCCTGCCCTCCACGAAGTCACGGAAGTGTTTGATGGCTTCGTGGATGGCTAGGAGTTCTCTGTCAAAGGTGGAGTAATTTTTTTGTGTTGGGGACAGAGTTTTAGAGAAAAAGCCGAGGGGTTGGGGGGTGGCGCCGGTGTGTTGGTGGAGTACTGCCCCGATGGCCCAGTCAGACGCATCGGTGGTGATGGAGAGGGGGGCATGGGGATCGGGATGGGCTAATAGAGCGGCGTCTACTAGGTCCTGCTTGCAGTTTTGAAATGCGGTTGTGAGGGTGGGGGTCCAGGAAATTGGGCGGTTGTCGTTTTTTTTGGCTGGTTGTGGGATAGCGTGTATGAGTGGTTGTTGGTGTTGTGCTGCGTGTTTGATGTGTCTACGATAAAAGTTCAACATACCCAGGAAACGGCGGAGTTCTGAGACAGTGCGGGGTTGTGGGAAGTCGGTGAGGGCGTGCACTTTGTCCGGTAGGGGTTTGATCCCGTCGGACGAAACTTGGTGGCCGAGGCAGCGGACGGAGGGTTGGGCGAGAACACATTTCGGAGAGTTGATGGTGAGGCCCTCGGCGGCGAAGATGTCGAGTACTTGTTTCAGGTGTACTAGATGTTCCTTCGGGTCCCGGGAAGCGATCAGTACGTCGTCCAGGAAACAGAACACGAAAGGTAGTCCCCGTAGAATGTTGTCCATGTAACGCTGCCACGTCTGGGCGGCGTTCCGGAGGCCGAAACCCATTTTAATGTATTCGAACAGGCCGAAAGGGGTGATGATGGCTGTTTTGGGTACGTCGGGAGGGTAGATGTGAATGTGGTGGATGGCTCTAGAGATGTCGAGGGTTGAAAAGATGGTTGTGTTGTGGTGGTGCGAAGAGAAGTCTCGGAGATGTGGGACGTTGTAGAGATCCGGGGTTGTTTTCGCATTGAGGCGGCGGTAGTCGCCGCAGGGGCGGATATCCCCGTTGGGCTTCTGCACAATATGTAGCGGTGAAGCCCACGGGGATTTGGAGGGGCGGATAATGCCCTCTTTTATGAGGTTGTCAAAGTGTTTTCGTGCTTGGGACAGCTGGAGGGGGTGGAGGCGGCGTGCTTTGGCGGAGATTGGGGGGCCTGAGGTCTCAATATAGTGCTGAGTTTGTGAGATGTGTGCCGAGGGGCGGCGCTGGGGTTTGTACTGGAGGAGGAGGTGTTCAAATTGGTTCGGGGGGCGATCGACAGCATGGATAAACCCGGGGATGGGTTTCTGGGTGGAGGGGTCGAGCAGGCGCGCGTTACGGACGTCAACCTGGAGGCCGAAATAAGCGAGGAAGTCGGCCCCCAGGATTGCTTTCTCTACGTCCGCCACGGTAAATTCCCACTCGTACGCGAGCCCGCTCATATGGATTGATGAGCGGTACGTCCCGTACGAGGGGATGGTGGTACCGTTGGCGGCGTAGAGGAGTTGCCGGTAACAACGCGCCTGTCGCCGGAGAATGTTATTAGGGAAGATGGAGAGCGCCGCCCCTGTGTCGACGAGGAACGGGACATTTGTTTTAGAACATTTGAGGAACAGGCGTTGGTGAGCTGGGGCGGAGTGCGGCAAAATGGCTGAGGTGTTGGGGTCTGTCGGATGGGAGGGGCTTGTTTCGTCCGAGGTGATGGACGGGTGCGACGTTGGTGGTTGGTCCCCCGCGAAGGAGACACGGGGTGATCTTTTGCCGTTCCGGGGAGGGGGAACGGTAGCGGCGGCGTGAGTGGCGGCCGGAGAGGTGGTTGCCCTGGAGGCGGGTTTGGAGGGGCCGTTCCGGGGTGGGGGAACGGTAGCGGCGGCGTTAGTGGCGGCCGGAAGGGTGGCTGCCCTGGAGGCGGGCTTGGAGGGGCCGTTCCGGGGTGGGGGAACGGTAGCGGCGGCGTGAGTGGCGGCCGGAAGGGTGGCTGCCCTGGAGGCGGGCTTGGAGGGGCCGTTCCGGGGTGGGGGAACGGTAGCGGCGGCGTGAGTGGCGGCCGGAAGGTTGGCTGCCCTGGAGGCGGGCTTGGAGGGGCTGACCCGTGGTGGGGGGTCAGTTGATGGAGAGGTGCTGGTTTTGGTGGCGCCGGCGGTTGCGGCAGGTAGGTTGGCAGCCGTGGCGGCGGCGTAGGAGGGGTAGCGAGGCTTCGCGGTGGTGGTGTGAATGCGGGCGGGGAGGGGTTGGATGTGGTCCCCCCCGTGTTGGCGAGGAGGGGGGCCCGCCGGATTTACCGGCGGGCGTCCGCGTTTCCCTGCTTGGAATTGTAGGAGCAGGGGGGCTGGCATTTGCGGGCCTCCCCACCGAAGTTGACATGATAAAAACATCGGTGGGGGGGATCCGCTGGGAGGTAGGTCCTGGTGGGGCGCGTGGAGGTGGAGTTGGCTGCCGTGGCTGGGGACCTCCCTCTTCGTTGCTGAGTGGGGGAATTGTTGCGGCGGTCGGATGGGCGCTGGCGTAGGTGGTCGGCGGAGGGGGTTGGCCGGCGCTCGACGGAGAGGGAGCGGCGCCGGTGGAGGGAGGGGGGCCGGCGGCGCTCTTGTGACGGCGTCCGGTCCCTGCGCGGGGCGGGGGTGCGGGGCGCGGCGACTTCCGTGACGCCGGCTGCTGCGGTGAGGTCGTGTACTGTGTCGGCGAGACGTAGTAGCGGCTCGTCCGGGCCGTCGAGGTAGCTGGCGAGCGCCATCTGCATGGGGTGGGGGAGGGCCCGCAGCCAGAAGGTCCGTGCGATGTCGGCCGTCATCACGTCGTGCAGCTGATGACGTAGGCGACGGTAGAGGTGGGAGGGCTTCAGATCGCCGAGATGTTGAGGTTGAGAGAGCGCTGCGACACGTGCGATCTTGGAAGGCTGGTATAATGTGACGAGGCGGTTGCGGAGGTCGTCGTATGCGGCCGTGGCGTCGGGGGAGATGTCCGATGTCTGCAGGAGGATCTCATACGGGAGTAGAGATATGATGCGGGAGTAACGGGTACGCTGGCTGCGGATGTTGGCGGCCGAAAACGCAGCGTCGACCTGGAAGAACCAGAGCGCGGGGTCGTGCGTGTAGAAGGGGGGCAGCGACAGCGGGAACGACGCAGAGGCCGTCGTGACGTCGGCGGCGGCGTGTGCGGCAGCCGCAGCGGCGGCGGCAGCGGCGGCGGCGGATGCGGAAGAGCCGGGTGGTGAGAGGCTGGTGAAGGGGTTGTCGGTTGCGTCAGATGTCGCAGCGGTCGGCGGCTGCAGCAGGGATGGCCGGAGGAGCGGCGGCGTCGGCGAGTTCGGGTCCATGGTTGAGGTCTGTAATCAAAATTCAAAATGGGTGAGTTGTTGAATTTTTTAAATTCACAATTCGCGGCAGCGGAGGTGTTTGTGGCGGAGAGTTGAGAGCTGTGTGAGCGGTTGCGGGTGGGCCAAAAATTGCGAATTTATACTGACTGTTTAAGTGGCATTTGAATTTAAAATTCGGGACACCGAACTAGACTGGGGCGACACATGAGGTGGTAAGAGGATAGAAGGTTGGATGAACGTCGGGTTCACCACTGTGATGAATTTAAATTTATCATCACGGTGGCGTGAAGGAATAGATAGAGGTGAGCGAGGGAATTTCACCTAGGCGGCGGTAATCCACCGATGTAGGTGAGTAAAGGAATCTCGCCTAGGCGGCGGTGATCCACCGATGTAGGCGAGAGGAAGGGAGTTCACCTAGGCGGCGGTGATCCACCGATGTAGGTGAAGGAAGGTGCTTGTCTAGGCGGCGGATATCCACCGATGTAGACAAGAGGAAAAGGTAGGAGGTAAATTCCCAGAGCGGCGGATTCCACCAGGCATCTGGGAGGAGGAAGGTAAGAGAGAAGAGAGAGCTGGTTAGAGGAAGTGTCGAATGAAGCTAAAGCTCCAGGATCCAGGGTTATATAGGACTTGGAGGCCTCTCCCTCCAGCTCCCTGTTGGGAGCTGGTAGTGGGGCTCCAGGTTGTGTCCCCTGGATTCTGTTGCCTGTCTCCCCACTCAGATGTTTATTAGCGGAAGGTAAGTTTTACATACGAATATTGGTGAGAGCTTTAAGGTTGCTAGTGGAGTGTTCCCGGGAGGGACTCACGACAATGAACAAGGAACGTTATGATTCATGAACAACGAAAAAATGTATAATTAATTCTAGAACTCTTGAACCTACCGTATAATCATTAGTTGTGAAACTGTAATTCCCCGACCAGATCTAGCACTCGATTTATGGCTTTCCAGGGGGAGCTCGAGAGTAGTTATTGACCACAGAAATCAGTGAGTGATCTACGCAGAATGGACATCTATTCAAGTAAAATAATTAACGGTTGGTAATGATTTGCAGCGTTTTATAATGTATGTGCGGGTTTGAGTTTGGTTTATTTTTTCCCAAATGAACCTTTGGAATGGAGCATTAAAAAAATAAAATAACAAATTTTTAAAAAACCCTCCCCTCACCAGTAATTTGATGGTTTCCGCTTCAAAGGACGTAGAATCTGAAATGGAATTTTTTTTATATTCTGACCGTCGCCATAAGCCGTATTTCGCACTTCCCTTAGTTTTGATAAGGATTTGTATTTCATTACTGGCACATGCAGGCATTGCCGATCGGATTGAATAGAGCGTAAAAGAAACCCTCGATTTACTTTTCACCGTGTGAAACTCGAATCTCAGTGATAGAGTGAGAGTTGCGCTATTGTATGGCCGGCTTCGGTTATTACCATAAATCTGAACGTCAGCGTTCCTCGCTGTTTATTTTGGATGTTGTGAAGTCCGGGACAGCACGCCTGTTGGTGGTGATTCGCAGGGGGTAGCGAGGGAGGGTGTGCTAATTATATGAGGACTCGATTTGCCTGCGTATAATTGGTAGGCGTATCCAATTAGTTTATTGCTAAAGCTCTTGAATGTATTACGATTGTCGTATGTTTGTTTAATCCAATTGGAATGTTAGTGGCGATTACATCAGTATCAGTGTCCAATTTAACTTCCGAATTTGATGGTTTCCGTATCAAGGTACGTGGAGTCCGACAGTGGAATAAAGAAATGTGTCCATCCGCAATACGCCGTACTTCGCATTTTCGTTAGTTACCAAGAACCGAAATTAATGAAATTTGGTTTGTAGGTCCCCTTTGAGGTCTAGTTGGTCCGCGAAGCTCGACGTTATGTCAGTCATATCTAAGGGGTGAAAATTATGGGTTGACATTTTCGAAACGCGTCGCTCGGAAACTTTCAATTAAAGGGTATGGTATTTTCTAGAGAGAATGTTTTTAGACAACCCGGAGCCACCAGCCGTTCGTTTGCTCCGAAAAGCTAAACATGACTGTATACCTACAAGCACAGACATCATTGCTAGGAACACCTGATTATAATCACGTAAGGCATAGAGTTGTTTCTTCCATGCTATTATTTCATCTGAAGAATGATGGTTTTTTTGGGTGTGGTTGACAGGTACTTTTGTAACGTGAACAAACGTTATGCTTCATGAATAAAAACAAATAATCAATTATAGAATTGTTGAACCCACCGCATATTTATGTAACTGTTATTCCCCGGCCGGCAGCAGTACTCGAATTTGGATTTCCCTGGGGTGATCTACGCAGTGATCCACGTAGAAGGGGCATCTACAGGTAAATAATAAACCGCCGTGCAATAATTTGCAGCGTTTTGATAATAATGATGGTAGTTCCCACCTTCCTAACATCTAGATCTTGATGGTCCTATTTAGTTGACGTTACGAGGATATAGGCCCCAAGAATTATTGTACACATGCCGTTTTAGACCGCTGGTGTTATGATCGGACTGGTTATGTTTGTTTGGAAGTACACATTGGACTATTTTTGATTTGCACCCGATATTCTTGATTATTTTGTTTAAAATGATGAAGATTTGATGAGGTCTTTGGATACCACCTGTGGATGCTCTTAATGTATAATCCATGATTCGGTTGATGATGGTGAGATAGGTAACCATATTCACTTAACCCATGATATTGGTTGATGTTTAATATCTAAAATATATCATTTAGTTTACGCCGACTTGATATTACATGAAGACAGACGTCAGATTTTGTAGTGATTTAGAGGCATGTTTGTTATAGCGATATAGTGACTATACCTTTCTGTATCTATTAAATCTATAATATGATGGTAAATATTTACCATCATCATTTATATATTTATATATCTATATCTAAGTCTTGTATCTGTATCTAAATATAATATGTATATCTAATATTTAAGTACAATGATAAATAAATATCTATAAATCTATATCTTATATCTATATTTTGATAATAACTCAATAAATAGTTATTGCAAAGTAGAAGTGTCCCGTTCCTACAGTAATAGTATATATTTATATTATAGTAATTGTGTAATGGTATTCGGAGGAGCACCAGGTAATTGCGGTACATTTTTGCCTGACTTGACTGATTGAAAATTGAGAAAATTATTAAAAATTCAAGAATTTAATAAAATTTCAAAAATCCAGATTCAAGAATTCTCCACAGAAAATTGATTTATTATTGAACCAAGACTGGCAACAAACTTTTGAACTACAACCACCTGGCAAAAACTACACATCGATGTTTCCTGGGGTGTCTCTGAAACCATGGTACCTGAACTGCTCCGAAAAGAGCAAAGCATTCTATAAGACCCTAGTCAAAATGTGAAATGGGCAGTGCGTGACTAGAGCCTACCTATCTTCACAGAACCGGAAGAAGGGACACTGAGCCGCGCGATATTTACCAGAAGCCAGAGACCTTGTCTCACATAATTATTCTCGACTGTGCAAAACCAACAGTGAGAGGTGTCATAACCGACAGTCTACTAGACACCATCCTTCGATCACTAAACCTTCAAACCATCCTGCGAGCGAATGATTTGAACACCTATGACATACCCGACAACTGTTTGTGTCAGATAAACATTGTAATTTAGCACTCACACTACGAGTGAATTTAACATTTACCAAGCTTCCTATTACTCAATTAATTAAATTCAGCTAATAAATAGCAATTTACATAGGTCTTAGTACTTTACAGTGAAATGTAACAGTTTTGTAATACCTGTGGCTGTATAAGCAGTGATACCGCTCACATTTACGCCGTACCTAGTGGTTAACACCTTCTACACCGATTGTGGAACAACCAAGAGCTGTGTTAGCAATTTGTCTGCCATTTGGTCGTTACCTACGTCCGTTTCCACACTTACGGTACCCCATTATCCTTGGAGGACAGTCGACAGAGAGCAGTGGGCGAGTGTGAACGAAGGTAACCCACAGGCCTGAGAAACCCTTCAGTGCTCTTGTCACCGCTAAATGTCTACAGAGAGCGACGACCGAATTAAATTGATGCAGGGCAATTAACAATTCAACCCTCTAACCGTATCCAGGTCGACTGCCGTATGGGAGTGGAACTACAGCTGAAAGAGAGAACGCAAAATGTTGTTATCCCATCCCCACCTTCACGCAGTAATATTAATCAACTTGCTGGATAACTCCCGCGTTGCACAGTATTGTAATATTTAGTTTTGTCCGATTTGCTCCCCATATAAATATATAATTTATATATGGGGTACATAATTTCTTTGAATATCTAATACATGAGGTACTTGACATTTTTGGAGTACCTAATGAGTAAAACTGTGGATTTATACGGTAGGAACCATATCCTAACATTGCACCCCTTCCTCCACTCCAGCGTGACCTATTTTTGGCAGCCTACCAGAAAGCAACAAAATATTTTGGCACTCACAAGGTTGGTGAGGTTCAGCCAGATGAGGCCAGTGATAGGCTCACATAACTCGTTGCATATTGGCTAAATTATTTCTAGTCGAGATAATGTCAACGACTGGTATCCATCTTCAATATTCTGTATTGTGAGCCCAATGAGATCATTTAACTTTAGGTAGGTATGTATGTCAGACGTTAAGAGAGTTGAACCTTGATTTGGGCATAAAAGTTCAGCTCGGATAATTATTATGGCATTGAAGGGTTTGGCGACAAAAAATCGGCAATAACAGATGTAATAAAAGGTTTATAGCCACTCCTGCTAAACTAAACGAAACTATATAAATATATAGATGTGTATTAGAAAGTAGCTTAGTCGAGATTACAGCAACAAACTGTTTTATCAAAACAACTCTCGTCATTCGAAGTCAAGCGTTTTCAGTTCAATAACATTAATGTCAGTCAAGTGATACACTTCCGACGAAATATTGAAAACGGATAAATTATTATTAGACCGTGCAATCTCGAGTAAGTAATTTGATAATATAATTAAAGGAAGTAGTTCCCCAATCAATTTGCGAGAGTGAACTCATCGGGAGAAGTGGGAACTAGGTGATGGGTGGTCAGAATAAGTTCTCTCCTTCGTCTTCCCCTTTCAACCTGCTATTCTTCGCAGGCCCTTCAGTTATCAGTTAGCAACTATAACGACCATGTAGTGGAAAGCTTCCATAAAGTCCATACACAGGGAGCGATCATCGAACAAGCGAGTGCATCTCCTATCTACAGGTGCCGATAATACTGATATAGGTTAATTAGTTAATTATTATTCGTGGATGTTTGGCGCATCAATGCCTAAGGCAGAGATCCGGGCGCATGCCTGAAATCATGTATACTACCCTCAGTCGATGCGAAAGGGAGAATTGAAGGGATTCTTACCTCGAAAACTTCTACCGGAGGAGTTGTACACTTCTTTTCAGGCAGTTGAGTAGATCTAATTGAATGTAAACAGAACAGAACAGAGGTTCACCAATGTGAGCATGATCGAAACTGTATACATCCACTCCAGATAATAATCATTGCTAGGGAATAGCTGATTATGATCTCGCATGGCTCTATGAAATCGAGTTGGTTGCTCCGTGATGTTTCGTTTGAAGAAAAATGATTATTTTGGATTTTGTTGACTTTCGTAACTTGATCAAAATAACATGTATAACGACAAAATAATAATTATAGGTAGAGTTCTTGAATCCACCGCATGTTTATGTAACTATTGTAGCCTGGCCGGCTCCTTAGTACTCGGTTTAGGGCTTTCCCTGGGGAAGCACTACGGTAGGTATTGACCAAGGAAACAGTGATCTACGCAGAAGGGGCATCTAAACAGGTAAATAATGAATATCATTGTAATAATGTGCAGCGTTTTTATTCCATTTTCGGATTCTACGTACCCTGAAGCGGAAACCATCAAATTTTGAGAGTTAGAGTTAGAATATTTTTATTGAACATCGTGTACATAATTAGGGCAGTACAGCCCTCTCTGCCATTAGGCACACGAAAAATACAGGAAAATAACGAACCCTTGTGTAAAACTGTTCAGCATTTTTTTAAAGGATGGTCTGAAACAAATTTGTGTACGGTTATTATTTTCTCCCGGCTTTGGGTCGTCCCCTTCTCCCAAAAAATTGGAAAAAATAGGGACAGATATTCTTATAGAAGCTTCCAAAGGGCGTCCCTAAAAATGAATCAGCTCGCGAGCTGTACACGAGTTAACCTTCTATGATCTGTATATAAATTAACCAATATCAGCTGTATAAATCTTTCTGAATGGGTGGATGAATTACAATGATGAACACGATAGGTTTGTTTAAAGATCCGATCGAGCGCTGCATGTCCGTGTTTATAAAAATTTATAAAAATACTCACTCGCGCTTTTAGAAGAACGTGGGTTTTCGCTGTCATTTTGGTTTATTATTTTCAATAATGAACCATTGGAATCGAGCATGAAAAAAAAAATTCTTACCCCCCCTCAAAATTTGATGGTTTACGTTTCAAGGTATGTAGAATCCAAAACTGCAATAAAAATATTTCTGTCTGTCCGCCGTACGCCGTACGCCGTACGGGCCACTTTTCTTAGTTACCATAAAAAAAAATTAATGAAATTCGGGTTATAGGTTCCGTTCAGCGTCTAGTTGGTCCTCGAAGCTCGACGTTACTGTCAGTCATCTCTAAGGGGTTCAAAATAGGGGTTGAAATTTTCAAAACGCCTATACCATTTTTTTACGTAAATATTTTTACGGTTTTAAATAGTTCTTGAACTTGCGAGTTTTTTAAGACCATCCGGAGCATCGTACGTCCAGCCGTTCGTTCACAGTAAGGTCCCGAAGTTTGCACCAACAGGCATTTTCGACTCCAGTGTGAATGAAATTGTATACAATCCAAACCAAATCTCGTAACCAGAGACGCGCCCACAATAGGAATTTGTGAATACGGCCAATCATTGGTAGGGATCACCTGATTATATTGGCGGAGTATGAGGTCGAGTTGGTTGTTCTGTGATATTATTTAATTTGAAAAATGATGGCTCTATTGGAGTTTGTTGGTAGGTAGTGAAACTTGAACAAACGTTGAAGTATTATTGATGGGTAAATTATTACTACGGTAAATCATTACTCAACGGTAAATTATTACACAACGGTTCATTATACCATCTACGTAAAAGGGGCTGGAGTTTGTTGGTAGGTACTTTTGCAACTTTTTTCACTCCTCATCAACAATTTCTTTTCAGAACTTCATTATGTGTGTTTCTTTTTGTTAGGTACTGTTTGTCATCGGCAGAATTATTTTAGCAACATTTAACTCGTGATTTAGGTAGTTACCTAGTAACGAGTACGGGGTTAGGTACTAACCTACGGAGGGTCTACGATCTACATAATATGTGTAGAATAGTACATATCATATTATATAGACGGGTTATCTATACATAGAGCTGTGATCTGTAACAGAAGGGTATTCTATACAAAATAATAAACCGTTGTGCAGGGATTTGCAGCGTTTTTCATTTGTGAGTTCCAACCTACGGCTCAATTACCGAGGTACGTATTTACTTTCTTTCTGATACGTGATAATATATTAAATTCAAATTTACCTTTATCGTGTTGTTTTCAAATTTCGATCCCAGGCGGGACCTAATGTTTCTATTTGAACATGAACGTCTCTAATATCGCATGATCGTTTTTCTAAACAGGTACCATCCCACAGAATGTAAATACCTACTTCAACCAGAGCTGCAGAGGTAAAAATCACATTTCTGAAGAAATGTCTGAAAAAACCTTGTTGGTCATCTTGCTAAATTTGTACATGCTAAACACATTTTACAGTCTAATCAAATTTTTAGAAAAACCCTTCGTAGGTACCTCTGGAGAGTGAGTAGGAGGTCCTATAACGTTGCAGCTTGTCGCGTGGTAGTACAAACTGACAGGCAGGTACTCAAATGCAGGTAGAGTTGTACCAGGAGCCTCATTCACGTTCGGCAATAATGCAATGCAACTTGAAGCACATTGAGAGAAACTATACCTAAATGAAGAGAGAGAACCACTTTATTTATAATAAAAACGGTGAGCTGTAATACTCTGTGAAGTTGTGTGTTCTCTATTTCTATTTATCTATTTCCGTTTCCATTTCTCTATTTCTATTTCTACACTTCTGTTTCTCTACTTCTGTTTATCTATTTCTGCTTCTCTATTTCTGTTTCTCTATTTCTATCTCTCTATTTCTATATCTCTATTTCTATCTCTCTATTAATATCTCTCTATTAATATTTCTCTATTTCTGTTTCTCTATTTATGTGTCTCTATTTCTGTGTCTCTATTTTTGTTTCTCTATTTCTATTTCTCTATTTCTATTTCTATATTTATATTTCTCTGTTTCTCTATTTCTGAAAAAATCGGTATAAAAAAAAACACTTCAAACATTACACATCGGATACACAAATATATGCAGGGGAATTATTTATTGGGTATTATTCTAGTTTAAGTTGCAACTAATTTGCCGGTGTAGATGTCTAGCACCGCAACTGCTATACACGTCAAGATCATCTCTGGTCCCCTGTTCACTAACTGAGATCACATAATTATACCACTAACTTCACGACTAGGTTTTAAAACTATAAAACAACACGACTGCAGGGTTCAAGGAAATTTAAGGAATCCAGTTGAACTTGTGATACTTCAGGAACTTCTGGAGAGAATAATTATAATTTTATCAGGAAAAGGCTAAGAACAAGAAGGTAACAAGGGAGGCAGCTCTCGAGCGGAACCTCCGTGAAGATATATATGTTCCCGCTCCGGTCATCTTCTCTTTGATAAAGCGGGCTTAGTGAATTAATATTCTTTCATAATAATATTTTGCAGTACGAGTCCTTCTAACGTCCGTTCAGTTACTTAGGTTCACAACTCAGCTTCTCAGTTTGTACAAAGTTCACCGTTCCGTGAAGTACCTACTCGTTGTGTGTCCAAGAGAATACGCGGTTGGCAGGTATCATCCTGTGGTATCATTTGCTCAGCTCGTGGTTCCTTCCCAACAGGAATTCGTAACTGGGAGAGGGTTTGCATCCATTATCAAAGGGAATAAGCCGAAAGTTCAATATTTGTTTTGTCAATTCCGGCCTTCCTGCTCGTTCCTCTACCGAATCCACCCCCTAAATCTACTCGAGGGGAAGTGCCTTCCACTTCCATCATAAAATATTCCACCCAGTGAAATCAGGTCGCGCGTCCGCAGTTTGTCGTTGTTGAGACAGTAAGCCAACACCTGATGTTACTTGTTCTGGAATTCACAAACAATTCACGGAAATCAAGTCGAGTTTATACTGCAATTGGGCAGGTTCTTACTTCCAGCACACGTGGTATGGGTCAGACCCATACCGGCCAGACCCGTCCATCTGGTGTGGAGGCAGCTGCACAATGGACTCCCCCCCTAAGTTAGTAGGTATAAGTAACCTACAAGGCGTTCTGCAATGATTCTAAATGTACCTACCCCTGCTCCTATACCTAAAATAGATTATTACTGGCAATCTTCTCAGAAATTCTTCTGCGTCAGATGAAACCACATCGAGATCACAAGTTATGTAACCCAAACGTTCTGTTGATGTATCATCATTTATGTTCACATTTATCTAAATTTTATAATAATTTAACACAAAAGCAAAAAACGACACTTACATACAAGTTTACAAATTATAGTAAGTATTGATCATCTTGAGTAGGTATCAACTTCCTTTTGATGCTGAGTAAGATTTCCTGTTACTTCTATTCCATATTTCTTATTATTACTTGCTTCCGGTGAGCTTTCCTTACCGAGGCTTATTGAAAAATGACGTCAAAAATTGTTGGAATGACGTAATTATCCAGGGGATAAGGGTTATGGTCCATTAACGAACCCGATAGTCCCCGGACAGTGGGGAGTCACGAGTTGTGGTATGTTCCTGAAAGGAGTTCTAAAGTTGGTTCTGCCAATAATAAACAAAAATATCGATGCCGCAGATTTCCAGAGTTCACACATTCAAAATGATTTCCATCGTTTTGGCCAACTAACTGAAAGCATACAATAACGAATTTTTACGAATTTGGTTCCCCCTCTTCACACTGTGTATCGGGCCGAAGAAGTGAGCTGCGTGGGTTTACTACATACGTCTTTCATGAAGGAGATCACTCCACGCTCCTTGCAATCAGATCAAAATCAAGCATCCGTGCCCTGATAAATGATTAATTCGAAGTCAGGCAAATGAATTATTCACTCATCTGGAGGTCACCGGGTCGCGGATGTCTCACCTTGCTCTAACACAAAACTCCTATTCCTGCCTCCTTACTTTACTGACTCCCTTTACAATACTGACGCCTACTCGCCATGTGACGAGTATTACTCGTTTCTGGCAGATCTTCAGAAAATGTGCAGTGAAAATCCCAATTTCTCAAAAATAGAACGAAAACCGTTGCAATTCCACCGGTTTGGCTCATTATAATGCTACAACCGGAAATCCAACGAATTGAGTGATCAAGGAAATTCATCAGCATTTTCCTTTGATCCGAGTATTCATTATATCTTGGGCCTGTACAATGTACATACTTCCGGCAAGACGAACACTTGACGATTTTTCTCAGTTTTCATTGTGGGTTCCGTGTTCCGTGTCTCCTTGGAGAGTTTGTGTATTGTATTGTACCTACAATGTGTTTCTCTTTACAAAGTATAATGTTTTGAAACATTACAATGAGTGATAAAATAATTTGGTAAAAAACTATAAAAGTTATACGTGGGTATTTATTAGTACAAATCAAAATAGAAAATAGGTCCTAAATAATTAAAAAAGAATTATTAACATAAACATTTTTTCCACAACACAAAATTATATTGTAATGTGTTTGGTTCAATTTAATCATTAGAGTTAGTCGGTAGGTTGCTTATTATTCAATTTTTGGTTTATTATTTTCAATAATGAACCATTGGAATCGAGCATGAAAAAAAAAATTCTTACCCCCCCTCAAAATTTGATGGTTTACGTTTCAAGGTATGTAGAATCCAAAACTGCAATAAAAATATTTCTGTCTGTCCGCCGTACGCCGTACGCCGTACGCCGTACGGGCCACTTTTCTTAGTTACCATGAAAAAAAATTGATGAAATTCGGGTTATAGGTTCCGATCGGCGTCTAGTTGGTCCTCGAAGCTCGACGTTACTGTCAGTCATCTCTAAGGGGTTCAAAATAGGGGTTGAAATTTTTAAAACGCCTATACCATTTTTTTACGTAAATATTTTTACGGTTTTAAATAGTTCTTGAACTTGCGAGTTTTTTAAGACCATCCGGAGCATCGTACTTCCAGCCGTTCGTTCACAGTAATGCCCCGAAGTTTGCACCGACAGGCATTTTCGACTCCAGTGTGAATGAAACTGTATACAATTCAAACCAAATCTCGTAACCAGAGACGCGCCCACAATAGGAATTTGTGAATACGGCCAATCATTGGTAGGGATCACCTGATTATATTGGCGGAGTATGAAGTCGAGTTGGTTGTTCTGTGATATTATTTCATTTGAAAAATGATGGAGTTTGTTGGTAGGTAGTGAAACTTGAACAAACGTTGAAGTATTATTGATGGGTAAATTATTACTACGGTAAATCATTACTCAACGGTAAATTATTACACAACGGTTCATTATACCATCTACGTAGAAGGGGGTGGAGTTTGTTGGTAGGTACTTTTGCAACTTTTTTCACTCCCCATCAACAATTTCTTTTCAGAACTTCATTATGTGTGTTTCTTTTTGTTAGGTACTGTTTGTCATCGGCAGAATTATTTTAGCAACATTTAATTCGTGATTTAGGTAGGTACCTAGTAACGAGTACGGGGTTAGGTACTAACCTACGGAGGGTCTGCGATCTACATAATATGCATAGAATAGTACATATTATATTATATAGACGGGTTATCTATACATAGAGCTGTGATCTGTAACAGAAGGGTATTCTATACAAAATAATAAACCGTTGTGCAGGGATTTGCAGCGTTTTTTTTATGGCGTAGTCGGATGTCACTTAGCTACGTTTCAAAAAACCGGGAAGTAAGTGTACAGTACACCTACACAGTTTTTGCGTCGGGAATGACGACTGGTTGGATGTTCATCCTACCCGTCGTGATATTTCCTCTCATGCTCCTCTCCTCGAATTGGGCGCAGTAGCACGTATTCGGGGGCTTGATTTCGCGCAAAAAAACTATCAGTGTGAGCTTACCTGATCAGACACGTTCCTATTTGTTAGGATTAACCAAGCCATAAAGTGGTACTACTCTCTTGTAGCAGAAGAGAGCGTTCTCAGCTGGAGCGTCTGGAAAACCCGTCTTACATCAGCGTTCGGACAAAATATGCTACAACTAGCGACGGCAGCGAACAGATGGCAGTATAGGGGTGGCTCTATAATGGAGTACTACTATGAAAAGAAGAGACTGGTGACCCTGGCCTATGGGAAGTTGTCGGACAGAGCTTTAAACATTATGATAATGATGGGACTCCCTGGAAGCATGCAAGACCAACTGATGATGATGAATATCTCGGAAAAGGAGGAGCTTCGCTTGGCGATGGAGAAACTCAGATCGCTGGCGTACAACTCTTCAGCAGCCAACAGTCATCTCCCTACCAGTAAGCCTGATTATAAAAAGAAAAACAACCCAGTTAATAACACCTTTGATATGGACAATGACAAGACTAGCTTTTTTGATTGTGTTTCCTTTTCTGATTGTGTTGTTTCTGAAGGAATAAAAGAAAAGAATGATGTGTTTTCATCTTATAGCGAGTTTCCTTCACGCCTATTAACCATACCGTGTACAATTAATGGTGTCCAAGTCACAGCTTTGTTGGACACTGGTGCGTCGGTTGACTTGGTTAGATCGGACCTAGCTGAGGAAAATGGATGGCCAGTGTGTAGAAAGGAAGGCGCTTTACGAAGTTTCGATGGAGCGCGACGGATGATTTCAAAGTCAGTTCACATCAGAATAGTTCTCAGTAAGGTTAGTGTTTAGCTTGAAGCTTATCTTGTACCAACATTACCATACGACATGATTGTAGGATTGCCCACCCTCAATAGGCTGGGCTATAAATTAGTTCAAGATCCGATAAATCCGTTAGATGAATACAGCACTAACCCATTGAACTCTTTTCCAACAACTGCCGTCGTCCATCGGGTATGTACTGTTATCCCGAAAATCTATTTCGAATTGAAACCTAATTCGCCAGTTGTGAAGAAGAAGCCATATCGCATATCTCGGGACAGATACCAATGGGCATTGGGCAAGGTGAATGATTTGTTGGAAAGAGGCATTGTCCGTCGCTCGCACTAAGACTATGCCTCACCCTGTGTCATAGTGCCAAAAGCTGACGGTAATCTGAGGCTCTGCCAAGATTATCGTGGTATCAATGAATTCACAGAGTTGGATCCGTTTCCTTTCCCGTGTATAGATGTCATCATATCCAACATGGGAGGTTGCAAGTTTTTCTCAAAAATTGACCTGAAGGACGGCTTTTACCAGCTTGGTTTGTCTGAAGAGACAAAGAAATTTACATCATTCGTTCTTCCATTCGGCCAGTATGAATTTAACGTCCTTCCCTTCGGATGGAAAAATTCGCCGTCAAAATTTCAGAGGGCTATGACGTACGTTCTGGGCGATTTGTTGGAAGATCCGCATATTTGGGTTTACATCGATCACATTTTGGTGGGGGGACGCACTTTGGAAGAAAATTGTAACAAGACAGAGAAAGTATTGAACAGCTTGAAAAGCGCAAGTTTGCCCGTCAATGAGAGCAAGAGTATCTTCGGTAAGCCTCGAGTTAGTTTCTTGGGGAGGATGATAGATGGAATGTCTAAAACTACGAATCAGGAGTCAGTGGAAAAGTCGAAAAACATGAAAAGACCCACTGACCTCCACTCTCTCAGGGTTTTTACTGGTTTAACAGGACATTTTCGATCTTTCATTAAAAATTATGCCCAAATTGTGAGACCTTTAGACCAACTCAAATCGAAAAATCAAGACTTCATTTGGACAGACGAAACCGAATCCAACTTCCGTAACTGGAAATTATCTAGAGCACGGAATCATAATTCGATGGAGGTAGGTGTTTTATAAATCGGACTCTATTGATACCCTGCCTCTTTCTAATAAATTATTAGTATAGTGAATTGGAAAAGCTTGATACATTACTGTAAAGGATAAGTCTACATGTTGGCAAATGAATTCAGTGAAATTACATGAGCGGATATTAACTTAGTTCCCTAAATGCTGAGCAATTAGATACAGCAAAATTGCGCAAGCGAGTCGGGCTTTTTATAATTGTAACAAAAACATTCCTGAGCTTAGCTCTTAACTTATCCATAATTTTCCTGAGTAAATACAGCTAAAGTGGTAGTTAGCCGTTCTTAATTGACCAGCAAACGTTTGGTTTCTATTCTCAAGTTGAACTTTTGAAAGTAAGGGGCGCATTAGCCAGCGGTATTACGAATTTTCAATGGTATATTGAAATTGGTCTCTAGTACGCTAAGCAGATCCCGTCCCTTAAGCGTACCCATCAATTAGGTATTTTTATTTTCGTTTGTGCTGGAAGGCTGCTACATTACGGGTTTCTAGGAGTCAGAGTGGTAGGTCTCATTGGAATTGCACTTTTTAATGATGTTACCAGAAAAGAAAGTCCGCTGAAAACTGAACGCCGCCGTTTGCCCACCTACCTGACTTGTTCAGCTAACTATTGGACTCAGTCGGTGACTGGAGTTATCACAGTGTTACTCTCTGAACATTGTTGGAAATGAAGATATTCCGCAGTTCAATTGGAATAGAGTTGATAAAATTGGAAAAAGTATTTTTTGTTACTTCGAATTCATGCTGACATATTTCTAATGGTTTCCACTTACAAACATTCCCTAGTTAGGGAATTGTAACTCCATAAGTTAACACCCCACGAGAATCTTTATCTTTCGAAATATACGAGTATCTCAGTCATCCTAAAATCTCTCTCTGCCAAAATCCGTTGCTGCCAAAATCTAGCCTGAAAACATATCCATAGCCCAATGTTTTTCCTTGACGCAGATTTTGTCTGCACGAAGTTATCCTGGTATATTCATCATGCATCTGAACACTAAATTTGATTTTCACTATGGATTCGTATGTTCCCTATTCGTATGTCCTTATGTTCTCTATGCAGAAATTTCGAAGTAGTGAATTGATGACTTAGGCGTACAAGGGAAGTGCACCTACGTGAAGAGCATCCGCTGTCAAATGACTGATATGATTAAAACTGACAATAATTCAAATTATACATTATACTGAGAGTTGTATAATAATTCGAGTGTATATATGCAATCATAAATTCAAATTACAATAATGAGAAGTGAAGAGCCGCTGTGGAGTAAACTTCCAGCTTCGGGAGTAGCAACCTAAAACATTCGGGGGTACTGTGTAATGGATGAGGGGTTTAACTACGCCGCCCATACAGCGTAGTTTCCCCCTCTCCATCCTCTAGAAAGGTAGGGAGGCAGTGTGACAGCTGCCCCCGAAGACAATGGTTTGATTATAACGCAATGCCTCCAGGAGTTGACGATTCGTTTCCGCGAATCGACCGCCCCTTCAGCCGCTTGTCAAAAAGATCGAGAAGAGATCCAAGATGGACGGGATTCCCATATACCGTCACACTCCTCCCCTTAAAAACATACTTCTTTGAAGAAGAAGTACACGGGACTGAAAGTAGTATGGAGTTCTAATTCAGGAAGATTCATCAGAAAAACTCCAAAGTTGATAGCTTCCATCGTAATGGTACTACTGAGAATTGTTATTGGTGGAGAACTTAGCTCCTTATCAATATCACTTGGCCGACTTGGACAAAAAAGAAAAGAAGTCGTTGTCAGAGGTTCCGGTTTAGGAAAGTTCATCTGAACAACCTCTGGGTGACTAACCCCCATCACAAGATGGAACAACTGGGAAAACAAGGGGAAAAATTGGCATTGAACGCCAGGCATTGAGCGCCTCAAGAATAATAATCAAGTTTGGTAATAATAACAGTAATAATAATAATGAGTTTGATTTGATGAAAAAATAAAATCCAATGGCCGAAGTGTATTAGGGATGTGGCGTTCAGCACTGAACGGATCCGAACTGAACGGATCTTTCAGTTGAACGTATCCCAACTGAACGGGTTCCCAAAGAGTTGCCGTTCACCAGTTCATGAACTCCCTCTTGTGACGTCCTCTCCCTCGTACCTTCCTCCGATCCCACTCCTTCTCCTTGTCACCACCCGTTCTCAACTCCTTTACCCTTCCCCTCGCAGCTCCTCTCCTTCCCTTCCCTTCTTCACTCTTCACCCCTCCCTACACCCCTTACCGTTCACATCACCCCTCCCTACACCCCTTACCATTCACATCACCCCTCCCTACACCCCTTACCGTTCACATCACCCTCCCTTCACCGGTAGGGTGGTGGGGGGGGGGGGGGTTAGAAATCTTGGCGGATTCTACCTGAACGGGCTTTGGAGGGTCAAACTTGAGAGAGAAGAACTGAAGAACGGTTAACGGATCCCAAAGAACTGATCCCAGAAAAGAGTGAACTGGTGGGAGTTAACTCCCGGAATTGAACGGATCTTACACACCCCTAAAGTGTATAGGTATTGATTAACAAAGGGGTTATTAAAAAGAGAAGATATTAAAAAGAGGATTCCTTCTGGAAAACCTCAGAGCTATTCCTTCTGGAAAAGCTCTCAAAAAGTGGAGGGGGTACCGAGGATAAAATCCAGCACATACCCACCAACCACGCTCTGCTACCATGTAATGGATGAGGGGTTTAACTACGCCGCCCATACAGCGTAGTTTCCCCCTCTCCATCCTCTAGAAAGGTAGGGAGGCAGTGTGACAGCTGCCCCCGGAGACAATGGTTTGATTATAACGCAATGCCTCCAGGAGTTGACGATTCGTTTCCACGAATCGACCGCCCCTTCAGCCGCGTGTCAAAAAGATCGGGAAGAGCCCGCATCCAAGATGGACGGGATTCCCATATACCGTCACAACTGTGATGATCTCATAATGGAACTGTTTAATAATGTTAAGGGTCATGAATGGGTTCAATTCATGAATGGTTGCAATAGGGAACGGATTATTATTGGAAGTTAAAGGCAGCCGAAGGAAGATAAAGTAAGCGCTGCCGGCGCCCCTGGCGCGAGATCTCATCCCTAGCCCGCGATGTAAGTTCAGCAAGCATTTGTAGTTACAATCTCTCGACATACATAGAGGCGATAATACCGCTTCCGTTTGATCTAGGTGTTGTGTGCAGCTATCAAAATGAATTTGCGTCCTGCCCGATGTAATTAAGCTACCGACGACCGGGTACTAATGGCCGGAAAATGGAACAAAGCGTACTTTCTTCCCACTGCCCGACTAAATTAATATTCCTCCACCTTCAATAAACCGCATTATCACCCTCTCGTTTCTCATTTCGTTCCAGCCTTAATTTTCTGTCCGCCAACCCTTCATCTCCACTGGCGAGTTATTACCAACGATTAGAATTGATGAATTTGTTTTTATGAGAGTGAAAGTTGCGAGCTTTAATTGATTTCTGCAATAACAGACACGTAGCATAGTGTTACATCATTAACCCCAAACTGTTCAGTGCATTGTTGCTAGAGACTACCAAGCAACTTCGTTAACGTTACCCATTTCAACATTCTCATTATTTTGTAAGATGAATTCTGCTCAATAAAGCCTTTCATAATGTAATTCATTCGTTACTCTACCTAGCTACCATTTATTGCTAAGATTCAGACTATTTCTATAGACTAATTTATCATGATAAAAAGCTTGAAATTGAATTAATTTTACACATTGTATCCTGAAATTCTGCTACGTGATTGAACCCGGCTGCAAAAAGCTAAACGCCCCATGATTTCTCTTTCAGTTACACTTATTTTCATTTTTACAAAAGGGAATTTTTTTCTGCTATAGTTAATAATCTATGGTCATAGTTAATGTAATGCATACCTATGTCAGAACAGTGTGTATTTCGAAGCTGACTGTTGAAAGAGAAAAATAGCAAGTCCGTTAAATGTTGGACACCCTGTATGTGTACGGGATTAATATAAATTTGGCCTCCAGCGTACACCCATATGTGAGATGTGGGCTTAAATTTGAATACTGTAAAATTCTCAACGAGTCGTAATAAACAACTTTGATTCAATACAGAAGCTAACCATGAAAAGGTCTCCGCTCGCTGTTTTCTGTGAACACAACGAATGTTTGCACTCGCCGGAAAAGCCAGTTTGAAACCGTTCGAAGCACTTTCCTAACGATTTCCACGCCGCTGGCAGCAATTCCGTTGCTTCCTCTTTCTCTCGTGCTGAAAATTGAGTTATTGCTATTACAGAAGTAATAATAACCTCTCTCGGCTGTAACTGTAGCGGGCTTACCTTTCTCAACAACTACGAGTTTCTGACACCTTCGCCCGCACACGGGCGCCTGGGGAATACCTTGTTTCGCATAGAAAACCTTGATGGGAGCAGGAGCGGAAGGGGTTTTTTGATGTTAGTACTACTGCTACTACTAACGTTACGTAAATAATATATAAGGTACCTATACTGTGATGATGCCGTGGTTTGAGGTAGGTTTTGGATAGGTGAGGTTAAAGAGGTGAGGGTGAGAAGGTGAGGTTGAGTGAGGAGGTAAGAGAGAAGTGCGAGAGCGTATCCGCGCGGTTTGCCACCTCTCTTGGATAGTACCTATATTATCCTTCCGGTTTGTCACCTCTCTTGGATAGTACCTATATTATCCTTCCGGTTTGTCACCTCCTTGGATTTTTGGAAAAGCACTCGCCTGGTTTGTCACCACGTTGAATGCTGGGAAGGAAATTCTCGTCCGGTTTGTCACCACGTTGAGGATGTAGGGTTAAGGAGTAGGGTGAGTTGATGAGTTTGAGGTTAGGTGAGAGAGAAAAGGCGCTGGTAAGAGAGAAGTTGGATGAATGGTGAGCTGGGCTAGCCGGACACCTTATGAAGGCGTCTCTACCCTTCCCCGGGTACACCAACGGTGGTTGGAAACCGTTGGGAGCTGTAGGAGGGAGGGATACCTGGCCTTCGACCGCTGCATCGAACAGCTCGCCTTCTCCATTGTTTTATTGCTATAATTCTAAACTGTTTACAGGAATGGTAGTTATATTGTAAAGGGTACCATAACATATACATTTTTCCCACCGCCGTATTTTTTTTCTTTCTCTTGCTTGTTTCCAAAGGTTCATTATTGAGACGACTTAAACAAAAACTAGTTCTAACATGGAACATGTCTTTACGGGGGTAAACCGGGCTGGAGAGCATCCGCGTCCGCGTAACACTCGGCTCCCCTCCCCGTCGCCCACACAGTTCTCCTACCACACGTGGTGCCTCCCCCAAGGAGAGTGGCCAGAGCCCACTCAGACGAAAACTGACGAAGAGGTTCGGCCTTATCCGGCTGTAGAAGCTGCCAGCTACTATCTGACAGAAGACCGTTGAAATTCCAGGTAGTTTGGTGGCACACGTGTATTACATTACATTTGGTCGCTGGTTCGAGGCTTGGGAAGCCCAAGAAGTTCTTTTTGCTTCCACACTACCCAAGGAAGGGAAGCCTTGGATTCGTGATTGAGTAAAACAAATTGATGTCCTCCAAAATGAAAATTTCCACAAGCATTTTGTGTTTCAGACATCGAGGAACATTTTTGGTCCCGTGTCTGTCCGTCCGTCTGTCTGTGGTAATTCCTTGTAACGCCCATAACTACCCGAAATAATGGTCGAAATGGGCTGAAATTCCGAGGGTCGGTGCGGGTTTGGTCACAGACGGTCCCACAACAAAATCATTGAAAAAGTACCGTAACTTTCGTCTGCGCATGCGCAAACGTGAAGTAATCGGAACGGCCATAAAAACCCTAAATATCGTTGGAATAAGTTCAAACTTGGAGGGCTGATCAGGAATAATACCTTGATAGTTCCATATGAATTTCATTGGAGTCTTACTGCAACTTCCCTCTGCGCATGTGCAAACATGAAATGTTGACAGTTTCCTTATAATGCTTCTAACTACGCGAAAAATAGTCGTAGAGAGCTGAAAGATTGAGGGTACACGCGGGTTGGATCGCAGATGGTCCCGTATCATAACGTACCTACCCAACTGGTCTATACGTTCATGTGGTTCAAGTGAGGATGCTTCTGCCTACTCGAATTGGCAGACTTTTTTCTACATAATATATCTATGTATCCTTTGTTATTATGTACCAATTCGAAAAACATGTTCCAGGTTTTCTTGCTTTGATCTTTGATCTAAACTGTTATAATCCGGGAGTCTGGGGGGTGTCCCCCAGATTTCATTCGACAATAAATAATGTACCATCATGAACACATACCACTGGCGGCGAGACACCCCCTACGGCGACGCTTGTTTTTTACTAACTGAAGATTTGTAATATTACCAGGAAAATTTACAAAAATGAAGCAACAGTTTGGACTTGGGTTCGTACAGGCAAGGAATATTTTTGCGAGGCTAAATCGTTCAAATTCGAATTTTCAATTTTTAGGCGGAAAAGGAAAAGCGAAATGGTAGTTTGTGGGTAATTTGAGTATTATTCTGTTAGCTTATCAACGCATGCTGTTTAGCAGGAACTTTCATCAAACCTTTTCAGAATTACAACCCTCCCATCTGTTTCATCGAGTCTCTCTTCAACATAATACGTCTGATCTAGAGCATTGCTTCCTCGCGTTCCATAGCGGACATTTTTCACAATGAATGTGTCCAGCTATTTGCTGATACTTGCGATGCTACGCGGAATATTAATATGCTAAATGTGTTACACAATCAAGAGGAGGTTCCAGGTCAGTTAATTTACCTTGCATGTCGTCGTTGGTATGTTCTGCATACTTCATTCACTACTTCTTTACATGGGACATTGTGATTTGGGGCATTTGACTATTCAAAGTGATGTGGACGTTGTTCTTTAGATAAATACGGTCATTTGGTATCACCGATTCAAGGTTTCAAAGAACTTAAACTCGCGGTAGGCTTACTGATGGGTTGGCATTGTCTTTTATTCATTTTGGAATATATTAATTTAATTATAAGTAGCTTCGCTGTCTGTCTCGTGGATTTGGTCGATAATTTCCCTTATCTGTGATTAAGCAGATAACGTTCCCTTATAGGTAACTAGGTTCTGAAAATTTCAACCCCTATTTTTCACCCCATAGAGATAGTTACAGTAACGCCGAACTTCTTGGACAACTAGACTCCAAACGGGACCTACAAACCAAATTTCATTAATTTTGGTCCATGGTAACTAAGAAAATTGGAAAACATTTCTTTATTCCATTGTTGGACTCTACGTACCTTGAAACGGAAACCGGCAAGTTTTGAGGGGGTAGCTTTTTTTTCTTCAATGCTCGATTCCAAAGGTTCATTACTGAAAATAGTAAACTAAAATTATACCTACTTAAGTACGGTTACACCTGATTGAATAATGCAAGCAAGCATAGCATTTATGTAGTGTATGCTTACATAAATAATGCTGCTTACACGACGTTAAATAAATGAAGCACATGTTGATATATACAAATTAATAGGTAGTTCATATTATGCCATATTTGTATTTAAAGTACATTGATCCAGCGAGATTCTAAGTTATACCGTTTGCTACGTTTGTTTTTCACTGATTGCCCGTTTTTGGGCCAAATTTACCATTCAGACGGCTATTAGAGTGTAGTGTCGATGGCTAGAGTTTGTATTAAATAATGATTTGGATAGATATTATTGCATCAAGTTGGAACATAACTATATCATTCGACGACAGTGAAAAATTCGAGCTGAAGAGGATCGGTCGTTCGTTAAAAATATCACAGCTTCGAACAACGAAGAGATTTGACACTGTTCAGTCTGCCATTCCCTATTTCACAGACAATAGCCGATATATTTCAGTTCTCCGTGGGAATGCAGTGAATCTCAGACAGATGCTAATGTACGTGTTTTCTTCTCACTCCAACTTCGACTCGGACGCAAAAGTCTGTAAGATGAGAGTTTCTAGAAGTGAATCACACACTCAAGTTTTGAGCCGAGTAGTATCCCGTTGAAAACCAAGTTGAAACCCCCTATCGGCCCCCGTTCTCATCACTCAGCGCCATCCAAGCGCCGACTTTGAAAGTTTTCAGGGCTTCGCCTTCTCTTATCTTACGAGCCTAGCTGGGACACCCTTCCACTTCTACTTCAGATTAGATCTGTATTAGATTTGTTTTCAATATTTATGTCTTCTCGCCCCCCCCCCCCCCTCCAGTGGGTTTCAGATAACATTTACGGCCTCCCGAGGAAAATGCGCCGCTCCCAACACTGAGGCTCTGCCAAAAGCGTTATTTAGAGCGCGAAACAAAATTACGCACCATAAGAAGATAATATATAGAGATGTTTTCCTGTCAGTGAGACTTATGTTTTATGGATTTAAACATTATCCAAGCATCCGATATAAAAATAGATATCACGTAATCATCGAAAAGATTTAGATGCGTAGACAACCCTCTAGAACAGGGTTTCCTAAAATAGGTGGTTACAAAGGGCTCAATGTAGTGAGGGCTTGCATTAACTAGTTGAAGGGGCGCATGCAGTAATCTGTACATACAGCGCTTCGAATAGGGTGATAACGAACAAAACGCTGCAAATTATTACACAACGGTTTATTATTTACCTGTATAGTTGCCCCTTTTGCGTATATCACTGTTTCCTGTGATCAAAACAGACGATTCAAGAATTATATCATTAATATTATTTGTTGCTATGAAACATAACTCGTAGGTTAAGGTTAACTTTCGAGTTTGCGCATGCGCAGTGGTCATACCATTGATCCGAGTTTTTGACGTTCATAGGGGACCATCTATTAAGCGACACTCCAACAACCCTTCGAACTTGGGCAAAATCGGGCAATTTATTCGTGAAAAATATATTACAACGGATTTCACGTTTGCGCTTGCGCAGTGGGCACAAAATAAGCCCCTAAACTGAAGATACCCCGGTCGAGAATCCAGTAGCATTGATAGGCCAACATCTCAAAGGCAAATGACCCATTCAGTGACTTGATCGAACTCCATTGAGGTCGCACAACTTGGCGACGAAGTTGTTCGGACCAGTGATTTGGCATAACTGATAAGGAAGTGGGGCTGAGCTCAAGTTTCGGAAACCTTAAACCGAAATCAAATGGGCTGGAGAAGTGTATTAGCATTCGTAGGAACATGGTTCATTAATCTTTTATTAAAAAGGGTTTTGTATTGGGTGGAGAAGTTGAAAATTTATTTTTTCAGGAATTAGACTCGAGGTATTTCGGTTTATTAATTTTACTGTCATCTTCAGAGATCGGTGAGGAATAAAAAAATTTCGTCAACGATAGTGCGAATCATATATGGTGAGACAAAGGGGACACAGGGAAAAAATAAACCGGTGTTTAATAATACGCAGCCTTTTAAAAATCGACCCTATATCTTCCTTCTGTGGGTGTACTAACGCTATTACTCCCTTTTATATTACTAGAATATTTATTTATAACTTATAACTTGTCCATATGTGCCTTTATATTAGGCAACGGCCGTTTTGAAATAAATAAATATACGAGTTATATGAACCATTTTAAATACGTGCACCGAAACGCAAGGCTACTCACCATACAACCGTTGCCTACAGGAGAGGAAGACGTAAGCGGATAGATAATGCTTTCGCATATCCTTACTTAATCATCAAGAGCATTTGAATTTTATTTAAAAAAATTGGTTGATTTCCAGTTCAGGCGTTCGTTCACAGTGGCATGCAAATAAAGAATTTCCATTTGGTCTAGTGTGCTCCCTGGATTAGTTGGGTCGGTCCGAGATTAGACTGCCAATATCGTTAGACCAGCCCTGAACACAAATACTCTTCATAGGGAAAATAAGTTGCAGTCGGAGTTTGATAAAATTTGTATATGACTATCTGCACTAACCCACACTAGTGTAGAAGTATTTTGATCGACTTTTCGAATCGAAAACGAAGTCGGATGAGTATAGGCATAACCCGCGATCCGTCCACGTTTCACATGCGCTTCTCTTGGAGTTCTACATTTTATGGAAACCACAGGGAGGTACCCCATGTGGGAATCAATGCCAATTTCATCAGATCCGTTTGTAGAACGATCGCTGCTACGGAGCACAAACATTTGTTCATTCATTTCACCTTGAGAAATGGTCCGGGGAATACTACGAAGGGAAGCTTTGAGGGAACGAAATGTTTGGAGAAAGAATCTAAGAGGGTCTAGTAGTAGATCTCCACGGCCGAAGGCGACAGTGATGTATGGCTTCTGTCCCCCCCAAGACTGCCTATTGTCCCTCCACACTCCTTTGACCTCGGAAGAACTTTTTCATTGGGTTTGAAATGTCTTGGGTAGATAGTGTTCAACTGAGAAAACCCTTTGTTTCATTGCAAAACCATTATGATCCGTTGGGAAGGGGCGTAGGCGCACAAATGATAGTGTGCAAAAAATTAGCATCTCACTTGAAATGAGAATTTCGCATTTCAGTCAAGTGGAAAACGAATCAAGGTGATTTATTAATACCAACAGATTCCAAGGTTATCTTATATTTCACATGTTTCGGTAATGCTCCAACAGATTTTAGTAATTAGTTTTCTTGCTCAAACCCTAAGGTTCAGCCGTGAATGTAATATGTAGTAATCTAATTATGTACACAGAAGCTCAATATTGTGGCCTCATAAATTGCGAACCTAATGTATGCTTAGGGATTACTTCATTCCCCATTCAAACTCTCGGGAGAAATGAATGCGTAAATTAGGATGTGAACAGCACACACGGCGGCTTCATAAATTCTTAATTCGGTAGGTAGATGATAGCAAACAACGAGGGCTCCCCTCAGTTGGTATTGTTGTGAGATGGGGCAGGTTTTATACGAAGTTCCGTTTGGGTGGTGGTGTGGGAGAGTCTCAGATTGTTTTCCACACAACGAACGCCTGAATCGAATCCTCAGTCGAGAGCCCCCTGTACGACGAGAAAAGGCCTCTCATCAAGACATAATATGTTGTTTCACGGAGGATGACTATTCATGAACATAACGTTCCATAAACCCGGTATGAGTAACAGGTATTTTCACCTGTTCCAAGATTTACTCGTGGTGAGGGCACCAGACAACGGGCTGGCTCTGTTTCTACCTTCATCCTGCTCGAAAATGAATAAAAATTTCTGGAAGGTCTTCCTCCATTTCAAGAAGTCCTCTTGAACAGCAGCTGCTGCAGGATCAGTTGACAATCGGTCTTGGGGGGACAGAAGCGTCGTAGGACGCAGATAGTTTTCCATAGTGTAGATAGAAATATTTCGCTGAGTAAACTGCTAATTTTTAATTATCTGAACTGATTGTTAATCATTAGTTATTTGTCATACTGCAGTAATAACATGGACAGGAGAGGACCGTACGCACTCTGCCACACCCAAATCTAGGATTACTGTGCGGAACCACTTACTAGTTAGCATAATTCTAATAGTAAATCAACATTGCACTTAACAACTACATTCAATTCTTGGTTGGTATTGGTTTATTATTTTCAATAATGAACCTTTGGAATCGATAATGAAAAAAAAGAAGAAATTCAACCCCCCCCCCCCCCCCCCTCACTAATTTTATGGCTTCCGTTTCCAAGGCCTATAGCATCCGAAAATGCAATTAAAAAACGATGCAAATCCCTACACAACGGTTTATTATTTTGTACAAATCCTTCTGTTACAAATCACAGCTTCCGTATAGCTAACCCTTCTATATAATATATGTACTGTTCTATACATGTCATATTATGTAGATCGCAGACCCCTCGTAGCTACCGTAGCTAGTACCTAACCCCGTACTCGTTACTAGGTACCTACCTACCTAAACCACGAGTTGAATTTTGCTAAAATAATTCTGTCGATGACAAACAGCAACTAAAATGGCAAAAAGAAACGCAAATAATGGAGTTCTAAAGAGAAATTGTTGATGTGGAGTGAAAAGCGTAGATAGCGGTTTCATGGGGTCAATACCCTCGAACTCCGCCCAGGAAAGCCCTAAATCGAGTACTGGAGGCGGCTCCAGAATTAAAGTTTCCTACAGATGCGCGGGATTCAATAATTCAATAATTAATTATTTGTAGTTATTCATGACGTTCAAGGAAAATAATAAACCGTTGAGTAACACCTGTGTAGGTGCCCCTTCGACGTAGATAGTATAATGAGCCGTTGTTAAATATTTTACCGTTGTGTAATAATTTGCCCATCAATAATGCTTCAATGGTTGTTCAAGTTGCAAAAGTACCTTTCAACAAAATCCAGCCCCTTCTGGGTAGATAAACCGTTGTGTAATTATCTTACCGTTGAGTAATAATTTGCCGTTGTGAAATAATTTGCCATCGTGTAATAATTTATCCATCAATAATTACTTACTTCAACGTTTCAGAAGTACCAACCAACAAAATCCAATAGATCCATCACATATCAAATGAAACAACATCGCAGAACAACCAACTCGACTTCATACAGCCATCCTTGATTATAATCAGGTGCTCCCTGATGATATCTGGGCCTGATTTATACCGTTTGATTCACAATCGCGTTGACCATGCTTTTTTGTGCAAACGAACGGCTGGTCGTACAATGCTCTGGGTGGTCTCAAAAAATGCTTTAGTTCAAGATCAATTGAAAAACGTTTAAAAAAACCATACCCTTCTATTGAAAGTTTTCGACCTACGGCGTTCTGAAAATGTCAACCCCCATTTTGAACCCCTTAGAGATGACTGACAGTAACGCCGAGCTTCGAGGACCAACTAGACCCAGAACGGAACCAATAACCCGAATTTCATCAATTTTTTGGTTTATTATTTTCAATAATGAACCATTGGAATCGAGCATGATTCAAAATTTGATGGTTTACGTTTCAAGGTATGTAGAATCCAAAACTGCAATAACAATATTTCTGTCTGTCCGCCGTACGGGCCACTCTTCTTAGTTACCATGAAACAAAATTGATGAAATTCGGGTTATATGTTCCGTTCGGGGTCTAGTTGGTCCTCGAAGCTCAACGTTACTGTCAGTCATCTCTAAGGGGTTCAAAATAGTAGTTAAATTTAGAGGCGGGACCCCTCCGGCATAAGACGAAAGTCAGTTAACCAGGGGGTCCACTTGCCATAACAACATCATTCCACATGTCCGCCGTACGCCGTACTTCGCACTTTCCTTAGTTACCATGAACCAAAATTGATGAAATTCGGGTTATTGATTCCGTTCGGGGCCTAGTTACTGTCAGTCATCTCTAAGGGGTTGAAAATTTCAGAACACCGTTACCTCGAATGTTTTTACGTTTTTAAATAGTTCTTGAAATTGGGAGTTTTTTGAGACCACCCGGAGCACTGTACGTCCAGCCGTTCGTTCACAGTAAGGCCCAGAAGTGTCCACCGACAGGCAGGCTCAGTCAACAGGAGGGTGAATAAAGTTGTATACATTATGCCCAGATACCATTGCTAGGGAGCACCAGATTATAACCACGGATGGCTGTATGAAGCCGAGTTGGTTGTTTTGTGATATTATTCCATTTGAAAATAATGGCTCTTTTGGATTTTGGTGATAGGTACTTTTGGAACTTGAACAAGCGTTGAAGTATTTTGGTTAAATTATTACACAAAGGTGTATTGAACTATCTAAGTAGAAGGGGCATATATATACAGGTAAATTATTACACAACGGTTTATTTTTTAACTTATGCTTCAAGAATAACTACAATTAATTAATGATTTAATTATTGCATCCTGCGCGTTTGTATGACACTTTAATTCCGGGGCCGGCTTCAGTACTCCATTTAGGGCTTTCCTGGAGGGAGCTCAAGGGTACTGACAACAGAAAACAGTGATCTACGCAGAAGGTGCACCTATACAGGTAAATAATAAACCACTATGTAATAATTTGCAGCGTTTTGAGATTATTTTCTTTCAGCTACTGAGTAGTTTACTTTTAAGTTGCTCAACTAATATTTCATTATGTGTAGTTGTTTAAAGAACTTTCCAGAACTAAAGTAAATTCGTGGACTGTTGATTGGAGCGGGACTGGAAGGGGCTTCCTCAACCCTCAACATCGCCTTCTACTGTCTCTAAATTGTGTTCTCAGAGTTCAATATTTCAATGAAAGTCAGGATAGAAGTGGAAGAAAAACATATAAATTATGGCATCCCAATTAAGTATAAGAAGTAGTTTGGCGGCTAATCAAACTTGTTAAAGTTAGTTATATAGATAGATAGATAGATAGATAGATAGAGTCTGGTAACTCCATTAACTAAACCATCTTCATATTTGAGTCTCTAAGGATAAAAATGGTAGTTGTTAGCTATTATTCGACCAATACATGTTGCTCATCTCTGGAGGGCAGGCGTACCACGGAACATGAACATATCGAATTGAGCATCCTATCAGAGCCAAGAAAGCAAAAATGAATATAAGTAAACTTCCTCCTGGGCACTTGAGCTACACTTCGACTGGAATAGGCGGCTCCGTCCATAATGGCGATCCAACACACTACCAACTTGTACCACTGGGAGCGCTGTGAGTCATTTTATCGGAGTGCATTATGGGAAATACCTTATCCAACCAGAGCGGCTCGATCCAGCTGGTGCCGTCGTTTTCACTTTAAAGTACACAATTCAATCTCCAGGCAACGACACGGCCTTCCTGACATACGGGCGTCTCAACCGTCACCTATGACAAAAATTGGCTGAGTAGCAACTGCAAGCAATCACTTGGCCAGGCCTGACAAAGAAGGAGGCCTAAACAAGGCATCAGAAGGAAACAGAATATCAAAAGCAAAGGAAGGAGGCCATGGCGTAGAGAAAGGTACTAGGAGGTCGTTAAAACCGACCTAGCAATATACGGAGTCACCGGCACAACCCAACTGATCAATGTGGTAAAACACAGTGTTCCAGGCATTCAGCCAGAACACGCACCATCACAAAACGTGTGCAATAACTGAGGGTAGCCATGTACCGGCTGCCAACAAGTAACCTTAAAACAGGCGGAATGGCAGTTAGCACTCAGTTGTAAGGTACTATACCTACCGCTGCATGACGCATCATGCCCAGTTCAAGCCACCTACAACTGTAACCAATCTGCAAGAGCGAAATCGCACCAACATCACTGCTGTGTGACGCATCACACCCAGTTCCGGCTGATAATCACCATGCAACAGAAGTTCGCCATGTCAGGTACCACCGCGCCATCATCACTCCAGTGGGACGCATCTCACTGAGTTCAAGCCAATGAGAACCTGACAGCAGCAATCGGGATTGACATCTGTACTATCCTTACTGTCATGCGACGCATCACACACAGTTCAAGTCAGTGATCACATCCCAAAACAGTGAGAACCCGAAGGTAGGTACACCACAAGTCAACAATAGGAATGATTGTGCTATCGTCACTGCTGAGTGACACACCACAGCAGGTTGTTTACGACGCATTTTCGGATCATTCAAGTACTGAAAATCAGGGTACGACTCACCGCTGGAATGTTCAACTTGAGACTGTGCTACGCCTTGCACACGGGAATAAGAAGTCCCTCGTCCCTCTGGCAGTCTGCTCAGGGTCATCAGTTTCATTATTTTCCTGATTTTGACGATCATCCCGTCGAGTTTCATCAGCTTTTCTCCTCATGAAACAATCGCTCTCTCCACATCCCACTTCTGATATCGAATTGAGCATCCTAATCAGAGCCAAGAAAGCAAAAATGAATATAAGTAAACTTCCTCCTGGGCACTTCAGCTACACTTCGACTGGAATAGGCGTCTCCGTCCACAATGGCGATCAAACACACTGCCAACTTGTACCACTGGGAGCGCTGTGTGTCATTTTATCGGAGTGCATTATGGGGAATACCTTATCCAACCAGAGCGGCTCGATCCAGCTGCTGCCGTCGTTTTCACTTTGAAGTACACACTTCAGTCTCCAGGCAACGACAAATATATATGAATTATGTATTTATGGTACGTAGGGTATTTCAACATAATCGACTTAAACGTATATTTTGGAGTAAAAAATTTCGTTTTTGCGTATCTACTAACGCGACTATTATTTCTGTTGCACTGAAATTCACTGGGACTTATCAAGACCCAACTTACACGTATCCCTCGTATTTCCATTCAAATAGGTTGGATAGAACATTTACGAGAATGCCGATTATTTTGTGTTTTGCTCATTAACATACGGTACATAACAGTTAGTTTTTGATTAAAATTCATATTGAACCATCTGGGGGCTATTAATTCCGTTTATATGCCCTCGAATTTCATCTCGCCGGTTTGTCCTTTCAGTAATACGGTATTAAGGTGGTTACAGTTACAACGAACTGCAGCACAGACGGATAAGACAAACAGGTCGACTGACATGGAGGCACGGAACCCCTTACTTATTTGTCTGAACGCAAAATGCAAATGGAAATTGTGATATTGAGGGCCATTGGTGCAACTCCCTTGGATAATGCTTGGTAGGTAGATACAAAGTTTTTGGTAGTACGGAATGAAAAATGTATGACTTGCAACATGATGGGGTTTCTTGACTATGTTGCAATGTTCTATGGGCTTTCTGTATATATGCAGATAGCAAATTTCGCTATCATATCAGTAGTGTTCAACTTGTAACTATTAATTTATTAGTGTATGCGAATAAATTAAAGTCCCGTTTGAGACATCTGCTGTTCTTGGGGATGGTTTGCTGGAGCGCTCTCCTATATAGTAGGTATATATACCCCGTTCATAATGATCTCAGAATGCAATCTTCTCTAATGGAACATCGTTAGAGTGCATAATTTGCTCCAAACCATGGAATCTACGTAGCTAGTTCTGCCCTTCTAGTTAATAATGACAATCAGCTGTCTGCCCTCTCTGCTATTCGAGTTTCATGAATATGATGAAACTCACTTTCTGACATCTGCTTCCTGGAGGAGTTACTCGTCGAGGGCTCGAGTTGGGATGATTATCCTAACCGTTGAGTTTCTCGTTGAGATGAGGACAACGAGGTTCGTCCTAAAAAGTTGCAGTAGGCGACAGGCCGTCTCTTTGATGTAGGTCTGACAGGAATAAATTATTTGGAGTAATAACCTTTTAATAATGGCTGGCTCGCTGGTCGTGTGATAGCCCAGCGGGAATATTATCTAGGTAGAGGGTTTACTTTCCGTTGTTCGCTGGAAAAATAATTTTTCACCGTCATTCCGGGTGGGAATAAAGCTCGATATTTTGAATAAAATGACTTTCTAACCTGGGGATATTATTTGAAAGTTTCATTGAAAAATTAATTAAACTTATAAAATAGGGTTATTAATATTGTCTTATGAAGTATTCGAATAATTAAGTATTATGTTGTTGAGAAATTAGATGAGACGGACTTGCATGGAAATAAATATTTCAGGGGCGTTATAATTGTAATATTATTATAACACAACAGTGCTAAATCTGTACTATAAAAGTTGTAATATAGGTAGTCCGTCCATTAGCATATCAAGTACTACTTCCTTACCAATATAATTTAATTTTCCAAAAAAGTCCTCCCAGGTTCCTTTCCTTCTTTGCCTTCCTACTTAATTTTCTTCGTATCCCTATCGTTGTTCATATTCCGACTACCATTCCGCTAATGAGTCGCCTTATGTATACGAACCTACCTAGCTATCGTATATACCTATCTTCTAACATGTAGCTGTGGTTGAAAACATGCCGTACCTGTAAAGTAGGTATGCTCAAGGTTTCCTTCCTGCCTGAAGATGGACTCAGTTCGGGTCCGAAACGTTGGGCAATGAGCAGTAAATAGCTCAGGTTTGTTGCGTCTCATCACACTTGACCGCGTCTCAGTAACATGGATCTACTAAAGCAGCATCGGCCATGTATCTGCTTAAGTCTAGCAAAAGACATATTTTCAAACATGGCGAGCTGGTTACGTAAAAAAAATGTTAGAAACATGAAATGGCGAAGACTCGGCTATCGAGCCACCAAACAAGAGAGTGTTGGAGTCCCCAGCATGGCGGTAACATTTGGAGTGTTAGCATAGGGACGGGGTACCCAAAATTACCCCTAATTACTCTTAAGTACGGCTCACTCGTGGAGTAAGGTATGCCTTTCTTCTTTCTTTAGATAGGCGTTTGCGTTCTTTCTCCCTTTTGCCACCCCTTCACTTCACACCAATCATCGCTCATCACATGGCAGACAAGGACGTAATTCGTTTCTCACCAAACATACTTACTGGAGAATTCGGCCTTCGAGTTATGTAAATGCCATTCAGCGTTATCAATAAGGTTACGTTTGTTTCGGTCGAAGTGAAAACTGGAGCACCACTGATTGAACCACAAGGTCTCACTTACTCTTCCCCTCTGGAAAAATCAATAATTCATAAATCCATTGAATTTCCCATGCCGGCGCTGGCGGTGGGGCCAGGGGATATTTTCGAAGGGTTGATGGGGGCGGGTCATCCGGCATTTACAATGGAGATACCGCGACGATGTCCGGATATTTTAGTCGACCGCAAAATGAACTGGAGGGGGAAACCGGCGAGGAAACCACTCCATATGAATATCACTTTTTCATATATAGGACCGTTATATTGTTAGAGGGGTTTTGGAAAGAAGAACGGAGGTATTTCAAGGGCTTTAAAATATTTAGTACTTAGCAGCTTTAGAGGTTTTTACATACAAATCGGTTTAGGGGTACTCTGAATCCAACTCCGGCCCTCTTTTATATGCGTAACTATTAGGGAGATCGAGGGGCGGTAAACCCCACTCAGTAAACTATCATCACATTTACCATTTGTTCATTGAAAAACAGCTCTAGAAATTACTAGAAGAGATTAACTAGTATTATTCATATAATCATTGATACAGTAGGTAACTACCCAATCAATTACGATGAGATTACTGAATCACACACGAGTGAGAGCTGTATTCATGTAGAGCTCCTCTGTGCTTACATTTATATCTCCTCTACTGGAGATTATCTCCGCTGTATCAGTCCTGTATTGATTACCAACTTCATGGTGACTTACCGTTTTTGTTGGGCTGATGAATAAATTAATATGAAAACCCTCAGAAGCTTCACGATGGAGGGTTCCGCAATCCGCAATGTTTTGATTTCAGAGGGAAACGTGACCTCCTGAGCAGAGTTGTATTCAAGTCTGGAGGGTCGGTGGTAGTTAGGGGACAGAAGTAATTTTCTGAATTACAGCAATTTTTTTTCTTGTAATCTGTGATCAGCTCAAGTTTCCGACTACATTTTTTCGGTATTCTCCATTAGCTGATTTTTTTAAGGTTTATTTGACTGATTTTTGAGTCAAATTGTGCAACAGCCCTCTGGAGGTCAAAGTGAAAATAGTTAGAAATTTAATAATAGACCCGCTACAGGTCTCCCAGTTGGTAGGTATCACAGATAATCACACAGCAATGATACGTATGATGATTTGATAAATTATGTTTTTGTGTGTTGTAATTAACTCGCTGGTATTCTTCTTATACCAATGGGTAAAAATGACTTGAAAATACGGTACGCAGATATAGTTGGACCTACTCAACTTCTCATGTTTACAGAGATTGTGACTAATCGCCTGATTCTTCTAGAAAGAACATTGTTCATGTACATGTCTTTGGACATCCAAAACTATTCTTTATAAATCAATACGAATGCTGATTTCTGCGCCCTCATTTTTGTTTCAGGAGGTCTGATGTTGGGAGGGAACCGATGGATCTGCGACTGTGGCCTGGTTTGGGTGGGGCACTGGCTGAGACGCTGGCTGAGAGAGTCACTCGAGCTCCACTCGTCAGCAGTCGACCCCCAGGTCTTGGCCATCGTCCGAGAAGCCGTCTGCATCGAGCCAAGATCAAAGCAGTTCATCCCGCTCATCGATCTCTACCCAGAGACTCTCAGCTGCCACGCCAGCGCTCTCAGCAAGGGAAGTGCCGTTTCCTTGGCGTCTTTAGGCACGTTCTGTACAATCCTGCTATCACTACTTCTGATGGCCCTGTAGTATTGGCAGTTGTAGGCGGAATTGTATCGCTTCAGTTTGAGGGTCATCGGTGGTTATCAGACGTTAAGTTCTTTACGTCCCTGAAATCTATCCCTTAGATAACGAATAATTATGACAGCGGCATTCGATCCGATGTAACTTTTACACCATGAAACGGATAGATTTCTATGAAATACATTGCACCAGCAGTTCATCTCACTCATACACGTCCAGCCATTACACGTTTTGTATAATCCGACCGGTAGACCTTACCACACTATGGCTTGCGGTAGGTGGGGTATTAAGTACTACACAATGCATCGGTGTCATTATGGGCGTTTCGTCACCACCGTTTATTCCACGTTCTGTAGAATGCACGTGAATCACTCCTTCTGCTGCACACTAACTGGTGGACAGAGACTTCACCTCAGCGAAATGTAACTGGGCCTGTTTTCATGTGGAGATATGCCCCAAGTGTTAAACCGTTTTGATACCTAATGAAGAAAATTCACGGGCTGACTGGGTAGTTACATTACTTCGAAAATTCGCTTGCACGACTGAAAGATTTCTCAGAAGGTGATATCGGCTATAGCTTACAAATTAATGGTCTTCAAGTCATGCATTTCCAGCGTTAATACAAACTGCTGCGACAGCAAGGGCACCCAGATTTTCGCTCTCGCAGTTTCTATTGTAAAAACGACGTCCTCTTGTAATTAATGTCATAGTTTGTTGTTGTTCTGATGTTATTAAACCCGTATCACTTTCGCTTCTGTACGTCAACCCCAATAGTGTCAGACACTGGACAAACGTTGCCCCGCACCCTCCCATCACGGTTCGATTTTCGCCCTAGAAACTGAGAACAAAAACATTCCAGTAGCGCGTTCCACGTTCTCGGAGGCATCTCGGATAATACGGTCGACTTGGGACTGCGGGTGCTATTAACACGAGTTTAAGCCCGTCCCCTCTGCGTAGGACGTCGAGTCCTATGATGTACAACAGGGGCTATGACTGTCTGTACGACCGACATCCTAAATTATGACAATGCTCCGTCCTGTGAGAGAGCACCCCATCCGTCAATTCGCGTAAATGTAAACTACTTTGTTTTGAAGAAGCCATTCAATGAATGTATTATTGAGCACGACTGATCGAAACCTGAAAAAACGTGGTCATCTAGATTTTGAAGGCAGTTGAATACAAAATGATGCCGTAAACGAGTTGAATGGGTAATATAAGGCAACGCGCAGAGAAGAGGTGACAAGAACAGTCAGTCTGTTGGTAACTACCTATATCCACCCAGCAGAGCAGTGCGCGGTCTTCAAATTTACCTTTACCTACGATCATGCTTTACCTACGATCATAAATTCAATGTGCAGGTAACCTATGTATGAAAGCTATCACGAATAGGCGTCAGAAACATTCAGTATAACAGGTATCGCTATCTACGTTTAACTTGTGCGAATTATTGGCTCCTTACCGTTTAATCGGAGTGGCTAGCTAGTTACCTACAAACGCGATCCCCAAGGAGCTAGCAGAGCTTTCCACAGGGTCCGAACAACTCCACATCACTTGTTCCCAGCGTGTTCCATTCAAGTGTACAGAGTCTCCAAATTAATGCACCTACTTGTAGCTGTATGTGCTGCTGTCACTTTGACATTTACCTTTCGCAAATTCAGAAATTAAGATGTGCTCATCCTGCTAACTTGCTAGATCACAGAGAGGCGTCTAAAACCGTCGTATTATTACGTAATAATCTCTCTATAGTGTTCAGAGTCTTGACACAAGCATCTGTAGGTGCCTATCGCAAATTAATACATAATTACGATGATAATTACTTAATCCCAAATACATGTTGAAACGTACTTACCCAATGGTTTTGAATTGAATTGATTCGTATTTGAACAAACAAAATCACTGTCGGCACCTAAGTTTACATATCGAGCTGGCAGTTACACTTGTAATTTTGCTACTTAAGTACCTACTCAGTACCCACCTACACAGTTGAATCGTTAAGAATTGTATTGTTTGTACATAAAAAAAAAGCTCAAATGTTGTTATTATAAATTATTATTCGCCAAGCTCCACATAACGAATGTGCCAAACGGCTTTTTTTTCTTTTTTTTTACTCCGGTGGATGTTGTATATAAAGTAGTTTTTGACACTTCTAGGTTAGGTTGCCCTTTGAGGCAATTTTACGACTGTAATTGCGCTAATATATGTACCTAGTTGATAAGCTATGGAATTCAACATTTTGCATAGTTATGATTTATTTATTTATGAATTGCTAAATTAATTTATGAATTGATTTATGAGTTATGATCTGATAATGGTGTTGATCCGAGAACAAAGTGTTCACTGAAATAATATCGTCGATGTTTCAAATCATCTCCACCTGAATTTCTTGTTTTCTGAATGTATGAAGTACTGTTACCATTCGGCACTCAATTATTTAAGAACAATGTCGCAATTTGTTGTTGGTAATTCATGGAACAAAATATACGTACATCAACCTCCCCAAAGCATCCTTAAGAAGTCTACATAACTATAAGTGAAATTCAAAACATTTACGCAAATACCCGATGTTTAGAGTTAAAAAACATTATATAGAGTTAACTGTTAAAACATGAATGAAAAAATCGTATTTATGTTATTTGAATGGTTATGATGGGAAAATAATGATGGAGTTTTACAGAACACTATTTTTAGTGGAAAATAATTATGTACAATGGAAAATAATGAAAATAACGGTGTTATGAATTAAATACGTTAACAAAGTTTTCTTGTGAATTTTCATTAGAACACGTGATGAGAAAAAGTTGAGTTTCTCCAGTAAAACGATTTTTTTTTCAACCTCCAAGTTTTCATTTAATAACGCTAAGGTTCATTTACCGATTATTCACGAGCCCTCATTCTGTCATATCTCAAAATGAAATTTGTATGATAAACCTTCCATGTCACTTGAAATACATTATGATACATGAATGTTGACGTAGCTATTACGGTTCACTTAATGTTAGAATTGTAATATCGAACATTGGTTCGATAATGTGTTAACCAAAAAACAATGTATATATTATATTATACGTAGATGATAACAATAATTGATTTTATGGTAGAGAATAACTTGTATGATCCTTGCATCATAGATTCGATTGTCCATTGTGATAGCAATCAAACTGAAAGTTCCCCACTCATGTTCCCTTTGTAAATAAAGATATTTTCTGCATATTGTAAATAATTAATATAATAAATCGTCAGAGTAAAATTATGTTTTTTTCTGTTTCGTAATGAATCAGCCGCTCCATTTAGAATTTTCTCTATCTGAAAACTTGTTCACATAACTTACCTGCTCTTATCGAACATGCGTGTTAGAGCAATGGTTCTAATATGGTGGAAGGGGGTTTCTAAAAGGGGCACAAGAGGCACTCATTATTGAGGGTTGGAGTAATACCGGTTGAAAGTGCTTGGTACAATATCTCGAACAGGTATATGGGCGTTGATGGGAAAAAAATCAATCGTAGTACCTAATATAGTTAGTACCTACCTATGCTACGGTTTATAGCATTATTATAAACGACGAAACGTGTTTAAATTTGGAGCTTTATGGTTCATGTATTATAGGTAGCTGAATATTTCAAAAACTGGTAATGTTAGTTTGAGTGCGTTAATCCGGGAGTTTGATCTTATAGGACTACTGAAATGTAATAATTATTTTTTAAATCTCTATACGTAGGGATTTTTCAACGGCAGACCATAGAAGTTTCTACTGAAACACCTCATGCAACACCCTATATCTAGGATAAAAATTTTATATTTAATTGATCAAATAACATTGTAAACAATATGCGAATATTTAAATTGTTAGATTAACATGGTTATCTTATATTTTTTAAATATAACTACAGCTGTTTTTATTAGTGTTGTGGAGAGTCTATTGTAGGCTCAAAGGGTCAAAGTATTCCGCAAGTCCTTACAACATAATCCTTCGAAAATCGAGCACAGGTTTGTTGAACCAAAGAACATTACCATGAGAATTGCCGCAGGGGAAAAATTGGAGGTGAGGATTTCTCTCAATGCTGGTTGTCGAAACACAGATTGAAAACTAATTTTGATCCTCCGGTTTTCAATTTAAAGTTTGTCGATATGAGGGAGCATTGGGGTGAACCCATCAAATGTCAAGAACAGGCGTCTCCATTTAAAGTTAAGAATGGGCTTGAAAACAAGCTCGTCTTTTCGTGTAGAACTTCGATGTTAACAGGGCGCCGAGCTTGTGATGAGTATTCCTAGGTTATCGACGTCCGATTATGAGAAACCCCGACGGTACAGTGATGGAGTTGGGCCGGTGAACTTACTCAAAAATCTGTTGTACCGAGTGGCAAGTTGTGAGCCCGTCCGGGAGTCGATGGCGGAAAAAGTGTGAACAAGAGTGCGAAAGTTTGAATTTCATCAGAGGATGATAATCCCTCGTTTTTCGGAGTTGCTGAAGCCAAACTCCAAAAAACAGTGTTGTCGATATTTCCAGCGTTGAGCAGGGATCGAACATAGGGATCTCCCAGAAACAACCATGTTGTAAAAATTCACACGCCAAAAAAAAACCTTCTCAGCCGCAAAAAGGATTGATATCTATTTTGCCCGCCAAACTAGCATGCTCGATGCTTCGCATTTCGCACTTGGATGTGCATATATTCAGAAAAATGTTCCTTCCCCCCTGTGTTTGACATATGTATACAATCATGTTCCGTCCCCACAAAACATGAAATTTCTTTCAAGACTGTTCTATACACATATCCAACAGTGGTGGAAGGAACGGGGGGGAATCACATCTCTTTGCTTTGATGAAGTAAACATTTTTTCGCAGTACCTACCTAACAAAAAATTTCACAGTCGGTAGGACCTATTTACCTGAAACAATTTTTCTCCGAAAAGATTTTTTGACTGAGCGGGTTCAAATTGCGAGCGCTTCCTCAGGGAGCCCCATGACCAAGTGTGCCAAATTTCAGCTCTTAAAACCATCTCTAACCTACTAAAAACTGTACACCCACCACCCATGGGAGCTTTTCGTTGGGGGAGGGGGGGAGCTGCCCGCCAAACAGCGTTGAAAGAAATTTCAAGGTTTGGGGGAAGGTACCTACAGGTTTCTATTTGCACATTCAAGTGCGAAATGAGCACCGAGGATGCTACGAGTATTTTGGCGGCCAAAATGGATGTTATTCCTTCTTGCGACTGAGGAGGTTTTTTGGCGGGTAAATGTTTACAACAGTGTTGGGGGGGGGGGGGGGAGGGATATCACATCTTTCTGCATTGATGAAATAAAATTTTTTTTCCAGCATCTACCCAAAAAAAAAATGCTCAATACATATTCTCCGTAAGAATGTTTCCGACCAATTGGGTTCAGATTTTGAACGCCTTCTCAGGGTGCCGCAGGGAACAGTTGTGCCAAATCAGCTCTTGAAAACCTCACTAACCTACTCCTGGAAAATGTACCCCTGTCAAACGACGAGAACGAGAACTAGAAAAAATTGTAAAATAGAAACTTCCATAACTCCGGCACCTGCTGTTCCCGAAAATTGGTACACGCCCTCAGGGCGTATGGGTGTACGAAAATTTAACGGTGTTTTAGTTCGCTTTGGAGGTTTTCGTCTTTCATGGTCAGATGAGCATTCCATCCTAGAGGAGTCATGGACAAGGGAAGCAATCATTATTGTTCATACCTCCATAGTCCCATCATCCATAATATCTACCATCCATGACGGCATGCAAGATTTTTTTCTTTATTTCTCGCCATTTCCTTCCCACCTCCAGGAGAAGGTGTTTTAGTTTCTTGTTTCTATTATATTATTATACTAAGATGCAGCCTCAACATATTTTGTTGAATTAATACTTGAACAGTTGATAACTGTGGTTCAGTGTCACGAAATGTTTTTTTTTTTAAATCAATACATGGATAGTTTTACCTCTTATATAGTATGGACTACCGACTGATGGTGTATACTCTCTGCTGGTGAGTTCAGTCAGAGTAAGTGCCTAATATATTATTATACATATTTTGGTAGTTTTAGTTTTCCCGTAAAAGTTTTTGTGGATACCTCCCTACTGCCTATGTGATTTGGTTTATTATTTTCAACAATGAACATTTGGAATGGAGCATGGAAAAAAAGTTCAAGTTTATTGCGTATTTAAGGTTTATTATTTTACGGGAACGGGCTAAAGCATGTGTAAAAGGCTGTATACGGACAGTTGGCCTTTTGCCCAGTCCTAGAATGTTGCGTAGTTTTTGTTGGATACAAAATAAACATTTTTCCTTCTTCTTCCTTTCACAATCTTTGTAGCAGCCTTCTGAAGTTCATAAATCACCATAATCGTCTGGCTGCTCAGTCTATGGCCCAGATTTTGATATTTGAACATATATAATGTTGCTCTTCTCACTCCGCATTGTTGGAATCGTTGCCCAAAGCTGGAAGCCATTTCGAGACGGGTGCTACGATGAAGTCGAGGCACTGTCATTATTTGCCACCTAATAAATGTTAATCGTTAGGTCAAACCTACTGGGTAGTAGGTACGAATTAACATCCTAGAACGAAGCTATCAAAGCCGAATTTAACTGCGACTATGTATGCTACATTTTGTCCCACAACAGCTATTTATCGCTTACAGTACTCGGATACTACCACTTCCACTTGGAAGGAAGAGGGCTTTAGCAATAAAAGCAAACCCGGTAGTTCGGTTTCTTCCAAGTATTTTCTTTCGTTTCCAACGCCGCAGAGTGAAACTTCCAATTACCAACATTAATCTCCGATGGGAATTTAAGAGGGAGGGGTTCCACTGATATTACTTGGTTCAAGCGAACAGGTCTATATAGATCACCCCTCCACTACCCCCACAGTAACGCTACCCACACCTACCCCTCACTCCAAGCCAACCCTAAAGCTTGCATTTATCCTCCACCAAAATAGCCGCGGTTTGTTTTCTTATCGTTGTTTATACGGGTTGCCGCACCCCGTTTAGAAAGAGGTGTTTTCCCCACTTGAGCTAAAGGGAGTGACACATCACTATAATCCCCCTGTAATAAATTAGGACAACTAGACCGTTTACTTCAACATATAATCCATTCTCTCCTGCTGGCGCACACTCATCTCGAACGACAACCTCCTGGATTGATCTTCAGAATATATCGTTTGGTAATGCTTAATTATAAAGGACGTTCACTGCTCACTGTGTAAATTATGAACCGGACCAGAGAGGATTTAATTTGAAAATTACACAACGTTTTATTAGTTACCTGTACAGATGCCCCTTCCGCGTTGATCACTATTTTATTTGGTTCGGGAGGGGTAGGTACCCAATAATTTCTTGAAATTCTGATGGTCGCTTGACATTAGCAGGACTCTCAAAAACCAAATTTCTCCTCTATTGGGAAAAACATCTGATCATGGATATGTCTGTTTTTCGCAGTAAGGGAGAAATTGAGTAATTTTCATAGAGTGATAGATTATTAAAGTCGTGAAAAAATGTAAACTACAATGACAAAATATTATTTTTGTTTATTCTAACCGCATGCACTACATGTAGGGTTATTTTTCTTTGTACTTTGTAATTTACTAGAAATCAGAAATAAATTTATATAAAACAAATAAACATCTAGAAAAATTCAGGTCTTATTTGTTCTTTGTACCAAATTACAGTTTAATAGAGCGAATAGCATAGAAATTGGTCTCTACCACCACGGGAATTGCGCCAAAAAATGTCAAATTTGTTTGTATCACGCAACTTTTGGAATGACCCCCAGCCATAAGACATATCCATGTCAATAATACATCTGCCAAGCGGCGGGGCAGTTCGTCACTTTGATTCGCGTATTATGTACTTGACTCATTGATTCTTATTTCGTTGTAGGTATCAGCGATTCATAGGTACTAAATGCACGATATATCTTTATGTCAAATAGTATCATTCAAACAAATGGTTGTGCCTTAACGTGTATATTTGCTTACTACAACCTATGTTCTGCAATTTCTCTCCCAGTCTTTATATAAGATATGTATTTTCATTTCAATTTAGAGCTCGGTGAATAGTATAGTATAATATTATATTGAGGACTTCTGGTCGTATGGCTTAGGTTTTACCACTTTCCCAACAAATCTAAATCTCGTTTTTTGATCATGTTCGAAGCTGATGCTTATAATACAGTTGGTGAGTTTTATGAAATAGAAGCAACAGAGATTTTATAAATAGCTGAAGGGGTGTGAAAATACTAAACTCGTAATACAAACCAGAACTAGTGTGTAATCTTGATGTCTTCATGATTACCTTAATTATTTATTCTGGCACTAGGTACATTTATTCTTTGCAGATGAGCAGGGTAACCATTCCCCACCACCACAGTACTCAATACCATACTGCAGCACCGACTTCACCAAAGCAGAAAAAGTTTGTCTCTCCTGAAACCATCCTTATATGATGGAAAACATATATAAATATCCTTAATTTCTTATTTATATCATCTATATGGTTCTTCCATGTCAAGCCTTTCTAAGGTAACGTTATTGCTCAACCGCATTCAGAACTATCGTCAAGCAGAATACTCAAAAGCATTTTGAACTATCTTCCCATTAAAATCACACCTCAAAATTGTCAAACCTGGCCGAAAATCCCCCCCACCAAGGTGAAAAGCATCCACGAAACAGCGTTGAAAGAAATGTCAAGGTTTGGGGGGAAGGAACAGGTTTCTATATATTTATGCACCAATCCAAGAGCGAGGTGCAGAGCACTGAGCATGCTACTTTGGCGGGTAAAATTTATATCAACCCTTTTTGTGACTGAGAAGGTTTTCATGGCGGGTAACTGTTTGCAGTAGGATTTTGTGGAGGAGGTGGGGGGGTTAGTTTTTGTTTGGTCAAAAAAAGGTTTCATTTCTTTTATTTGATTGGAAAACGCAGTACCTGATACTTCAGAGTCTTCAGCCAGTTTTTACAACTCATCCGAGAGTTCCGGAGCGACGAAGCAAACCAGTGTTTTCGCTTCTTTTTTAAATACACAATAACCCATTAGGCTGAACTTGGTTCGACTACAGCTCGTTTCACGAAAACCATCGGTAATTGCCTGTTACTCTTCGAGCGACTGTTTGCCAAGGAACCTTTGAATAATTATCATGCTCTTCGTTCGCTGGTGACGACCCGAAGCTCAAACAGAACCAGAAACGCCAGTGCTTTTCATTTAAAAAACGCTGCAAATGATTACACAACGGTTTATTAGTTACCTGTGTAGATGCCCCTTCTGCGTAGATCACTGTTTTCTGTGGTAAATACCTACCCTCGTGCACCACCCAGGAAAGCCCTAAATCGAGTATTAAACCCGGCCCGGGAATGACAGTTTCTTAGAAATGCGTAGATTAAATAATTCAGTAATTGATTATTTTTTGTTATTCATGAAGCATAACGTTTGTTCTAGTTACAAGAGTACCTATCAACAAAATCCAAAACAGGCATCATTCTTCAAATGAAATAATATCACAACAAACAACTCGACTTCATACAGCCATCCGTGATTATAACCAGGAGATCCCAAGCACTGATATCTGGGCCTTTCATTCTATTCACGATCTATTCACGATCATGTTGACGAAGCTTTTTGGTGCACACGAACGGCTGGTCACTCCGGGTGTGAACTCAAAAAACTCTTTAGTTCGAGACCAATTCAAAACTTGAAAAAACCATACCCTTCTATCGAAAGTTTTCGAGCTAAGGCGTTCTGAAAATGCCAACCCCTATTTTTCACCCCGTACATATGAATAACAGTAACGCCGAGCTTCGCGGACCAACTAGACCCCAAATGGGAACTACAAACCAAAATTCGTTTATTTTTGTTCATGGTAACTAAGGAAGTGCGAAGTACGGCGGATGGAAAGACTTTTTTTTTTTGGTTTATCATTTCAATAATGAACCTTTGGAATCGAGCATGAAACTTAGTTATTCATGAACCATAAGGTAAATAATAAACCGTTGTGTAATAATTTACCCAATAATACTTCAACGTTTGTTCGAGTTGCAAAAGTAGGTACCTATCAACAAAATCCAAAAGAGCCTTCATTAGAGAGTTCCTAAGAGATAAGTTCATTAGGGAACGGCCATATCTTTTGGCCACATCTAAGGCGAGCAGCTAAGATGCTAACTTTGGATGCTAACCAATAAGTCCGGTTTGACAGAAGTGGTGGGGGTAGGAGTGAATTAAAAAGTAACGTCACTTAACTTAGCACAACGCGAAATCCATTCAGCTTCAGCTGCCTTTCTTTCCTGGTCGTTCCGTTTCCATTTCATTTTTAGTTTATTCTATTTTATTTCAAGTTCATCATGGAAGAGCTTGAAAATCTTTTTCGCCTCTACCTCAACGGACAAGGACTGTTGTCGGATGACGATATTATAAATATATTATAATATATTTATCCTAAGTTGATATCGCAACAATCTAGCAAATTCTTTGAAAGACGCATGGAGTAACTTTGAAAGACGCTGGCGATGGCGAGGACCGACGACACATTACGCGTTAAAAAAAACGACAAAACGCGGCAAAAAGCTGTGCACTGTTACCCCTGAGTAAGGTTAAAGACGATTCCTAAAGCTTGTGCCCTGGGAGATAACGCGCCTTATGTATAAGGCCGAATAAGTCGAACTTAAGGAAATAAGTTTGAACTTGGGCGACGCGCATGCGCAGTTGAGATAAATCCGAACACATCTACCGACTTTAGTCTTTAGGAACTCCCTAATGTTCAAATGGAATATCACAAAAGACACACTCGACTTCGTACAGCCATCCGTGATTATAATCAGGTGCTCCCTAGCAATGGTATCTGGGCTGAATGTATACAATTTGATTCACCCTCCTGTTGACGAGCCTGTCGGTGCGAATTTCGGGGCCTTATTGTGAACGAACGGCTGACGTATAATGCCCCGGGTGGTCTCAAGAAACTCCCCAGTTCAAGAGCTATTTTAAAACGTAAAGAAATGTGAGGTAATGGCGTCCTGAAGATTTCATCCCCTATTTGTCAACCCTTAGAGATGACTGACATTAACGCCGAGCTTCACGGACCAACTGGACCCCAGATGGGACCTACAAACCAAATTTCATCAATTTTGGTTCATGGTAACTAAGGAAAGTGCAAAGTAGGTACGGCGTACGGCGGACGGACGGATATTTTTATTGCATCTTCGGATTCTATCTACGTATCTTGAAACGGAAAACATCAAATTTTGATGGGGTGCTAAAAAAAAATGTTCTCATGCTCGGTTTGAAAGGTTAATTATTGAAAATAATAAACCAACATTTCTGTCCGTCCGCCGTACGCTGTACTTCGCACTTTCCTTAGTTACCATGAACCAAAATTGATGAAATTTGGTTTGTAGGTCCCATTCGGGGTGTAGTTAGTCTGTGAAGCTTAGCGTTAATGTCAGTCATCTCTAAGGGCTGGCAAATAGGGGTTGAAATCTCCAGGACGCCATCACCTAGAATTTTTTTACGGTTTTAAATCATTCTTGAACTGGGAAGTTTTGAGACCACACGGAGCACCGTACGTCCAGCCGTTCATTCACGCCCAGAAGTTTGCACCGACAGGCTTCGTCAACAGAACTGCGAATCAAATGCTATACATTCAGCCCAGATATCGTCGCTAGGGAGTACCAGATTATAACCACGGATGGCTGTATGAAGTCGAGATGGTTGTTCCGTGATATTATTCAGTTTGAAAAATGATGGATCTTTTGGATTTTGTTGATAGGTACCTACTTTTGCAACGTGGACAAACGGTGAAGTATTATTGGCTAAATTATCACACATCGGTAAATTATTACACAACGGTAAATTATTACACAACCGTTTATTGTACTATCTGGCAGAACGGGAGGCTATACAGGTAAATTATTACACAACGGTTTATTATTCAACTTATGCTTCATGAATTACTGCAAATAAATAATGATTTAATTATTGAATCCCGCGCGTTTGTATGAAACTATAGTTCCAGGGCCTTCTTCAGTACTCCATTTAGGGCTTCCTGGGTCCTCCATTTAGGGCTCGAGGGTGCTGACCACAGAAAAAAACTGGTCTGAAGGGGCATTTATACAGGTAGATAATAAACCGTTGTGTAATAATTTGCAGCGTTTTTATTCCATTTTTGGATTCTACATACTTTGAAATGGAAACGATAAAATTTTGATTGGAAGGCGGGGTGACGGGTTAAGAAATATTTGTTCTTGCTCGATTCCAAAGGTTCATTATTCAAATAATAAACCCAATAAGTCGTTTCTCGGTCGAATATTCAGGTGAAGTTAGCGATAGGACGACCGTTGAGCCACAGCGTCGACCCCGCCGATAGATCACTAAAATGAACATGTGCGGTATGGGAGAGGGGGGAGTGAAATGTGGTCAGGTGCTATCAACGGAGAACCCGTTGACGAACGAGTGAAGTGAAAATACGCTAAACTGCTTTTTCATGTAGAAATATATATAACGTGTTTTGTGCGATCCCTACCTATTGTTATCCTACAAAGTATATCAGCTGCGAGAATTTATTGTACCCCATGCTAGGTTAACATGCGAGGATAGTTCCATTTAGCATCACCCTAAGAGCGCATTTACGAATTTGGCGCCCAAATGTAGAAGGCCGAACGAGAAGGCAGGACGAGTTTTACCGCAGTTTTTAATCAACGGTTACTTATTAAACCTAAGAGCTCAGGTGCTAAACACCGTTGTCGATTTTCATCAAAAGAGACAAATTGACGATGAAAACTAACCAGCCGGTTTTGGGAGGTCAGCGTCCTAAGTCAACGATTCAGGATTCACCACTTCGCCATCTTGCCAGTTCAAAAGTTTTCATGCGAACCATTCGTCTATTATTATTATTCTTCATGGAGGTTTTGGTTTCATTATTACTCTTGATATTATTCTTATACATCCACAAAAATAAGTAGGGGATTGATTGGAGCTTTTCGGTTGGTATTAGTGGACGAAGATGCAGAGCTCACAATTCGCCGCCTACGATGGATGAGAGAGAGAGAACATATATTATTTTGAGCTCGAGGTTATCGATGTTGTACCGAGTTACCTACAATTATGATCAAGTGAAAATGCACATCGCTTTCTAGTTTCTTTGAACTGATGGGATAGAAAAAACAACTTTACCAACCTATCAACAAAAAAGTTCTAGTCGATCGTGCAGTTCTTCGGATAATAATTAAGTTTGCGATTTTTTCAACAATTTCTAGCGATTTGAGAGATGGTGATTTCGCATTTGCGCAAGGTATTTAAGCTACGAAATTTAAAATTAGCTATCAAACTATAAAATTCCAATTGCAACGAAATTTATACAGGACAAGCAACTATACCTGTCCACTAGATTCGAGAGAAATCGGACCATTTGTTAGTAAGAAATTGTGTAGTTACGTAACTTACCTACCTTGCCAGGCTCAGCGGGACACATTACAATTATTGAAAAAAACATGACGTAATGCATAAATAATTATATTTCATAACAGGAAGACAGATAAAGAAAGTCGGTTTTCTTACTCAATAATGTTGAAAAACTTGCGAACAATGTCAACCAAAATCTGTTTTGGTTTATTATTTTCAATAATGAACCATTGGAATCGAGCATGAAAAAAAAAATTCTTACCCCCCCTCAAAATTTGATGGTTTACGTTTCAAGGTATGTAGAATCCAAAACTGCAATAAAAATATTTCTGTCTGTCCGCCGTACGCCGTACGCCGTACGCCGTACGGGCCACTTTGCTTAGTTACCATGAATAAAAATTGATGAAATTCGGGTTATAGGTTCCGTTCGGGGTCTAGTTGGTCCTCGAAGCTCGACGTTACTGTGAGTTATCTCTAAGGGGTTCAAAATAGGGGCTGAAATTTTCAGAAAGCCTATACCTTTGTTTTACATGAATTTTTTTACGGTTTTAAATAGTTCTCGAACTTGGGAGTCGTTTAAGACCACCCGCAGCACCGTACGTCCAGCCGTTCGTTCACAGTAAGGCCCCGAAGTTTGCACCGACAGGCATTTTCGACACCAGGGTGAATGAAATTGTATACACTCTCGTCACCAGGGACGCGCTAGATTCAATCAATCAATCAATTTATTCAATCAATCGAACAATCAATCAATCAATTTTTCAATTGCAATTGGAATTCACTTAGAATTTATGGATTAAACTAGCTTACCTGTAAGTGACGTTTAATCGTAATTATACCACGGAGGACGCCTGGAGATGTTCGACAACCATGTAGTTCGTCTCGGAACGGCTTGGTACCGTCTTTTTAAGAAAATATTCCTGTGAATGCCGAAGCATTCGCAGAAATTTGAAAAAAGTCGCCACCACGGTTGGAATTTCCCTCGTCAGAGGTCTCCACCTGCCTCCAACCTTCCGCGGTAGCTACCTTCCCGTTTTTCCGACTTCACTTGTTTAAAGGCCACAGGACGGGAGACTGTGTGACACCCAAAAGGGGGCTGGGACCAACAACTCCTTGGGTGGGAGATGTCGAACATCTCCAGGCGTCCTCCGTGGTATAATTACGATTAAACGTCACTTACAGGTAAGCTAGTTTAATCCATAAATTATACCCCTACGGACGCCTGGAGATGTTCGACAACCATGTAGTCGTTTGAAGATGCAATGACACTGACCCTGGGAAGTGTCTCTTTTGGGGGTCATGTGTATATTTAGTGGAAACGTCGGTAACAGTAATTCTGTTAGCCAGACGAAGCGAACAGCAACTTTATTAAACATGCATCTACAACAGATCATACATATATAGCACTCATCTAAGGAATGAATCCTGACAATCAACTGAAGCCTCCTTTATTGGGCTTCCCCCTGGCAAAATATTGCTGGCGCCAGAGACTGCGGGGTCACCTCCGCTGAACAATTGTAAAATCGAGCATAGATCAGAGACTCTTTAGATCATCCCGCCGCCTGATATATGACATCGATTGACACAGCTGACTTCAGTGCGGCTGAGGTTGAAGAATGCCTCGTAGAATGAGGGCCAAAACGCTCCGTGTCTACCCCTGCTTGTCGCATAATGTCTCTGGGCCTTCATTGAGCCTCCACCACCATGCCAATTAATTTTTTTTTTTTTTTTTTTTTTTTTTTTTTTTTTTTGGCTCATTCATGAGGGCGTCGAAATGACAGAAACACAAGGGCATTATTCGCGTCTTGTAGATTTGCCGTTTTAGCTAAATATTCTACTAAGAGAGAAGCTGCACAAATATTAGGTCAGTCCCTGAGGAATGACATCAGAAGAGTTTTGCGGCCTTGGTCATTTCTGAGATAAAAATAGGAGCTCTCGAGCCTGTGTCAATAACACCATCAGTGAACTTGATAAGATGAAATAGTCTATAGGCACTGGGCAGACGCCAGGAGCCCTTCCAGATTTGGAGCTTCTGAATACAAGAATTTAATGACCTGCTGTGGGTCCCGAGCCAATCTGTAACGAGTACAAGGGGGTGTAGTACGACCCCCCCCCCCTCCCCTCCCATCAGCCTCAGGCTGGATGCAAGGGGATGGGGTCTGCTGGAACAAGGCAAAATCTACAGGTTATCAAGCGGGCTAGATAAAGCATTGGTGGGTATCAGGGCTAGGTTGGCCAGTCTGGGACAACTGTAAAGCCCCTAGCTCAATCGCTTCTAAATCTATCAAGTGCCTTTGATATAAGGGTGAATGGTGGGAACGCACAGAAGTTTACTTCTGTCCGCGAAATTGTGAGAGCGTTCACAGCCCAGGCACTGGGATCTGGACCCCATGCCACAAATTGATCACCCTTAGTATTAGCAGAAGAAGCCGATAAATCGACATCAGGTTTCCCTAGGATATAGGTTATTTCATCAAAGTAACATTGAGATATTCCCAATTACGTTTTCGATGGTGAGAGGCCTGAAGCCCTGTCCACTCTGACATTCTACACTGATGGGATATAAGAAGCTATCAAGTAGTTGTTAGATGCTTCCCACCAGCACCAGATATCTATGGCTGCCTCTGGCAGAGATTTTGATACCATGCATGGCGTCCGGACGATTGCCCGACGACGGTATTGCTGTTGCGTCTGGGTGAAAACCCGTTGACGTCGAGTCCGGGCGAAAGCCCGATGAAGTCGCGTCCGGCCGAAAGCCCGATGACGTCGTGTCCGGGCAAAAGCCCAATGACATGGCAGCAGCTGTATCCGGACGACGGCCCGTCGATATCGCTGTGTCCGGGCGCGTTCCCCGCAGCCTGTTTGATGCAGTCGGAAGGTTGCGCCTCCACCAACCCAGGTCTTCGAACACCTTGGCTGGGACAACTATAGCGGCATATTAGTTACCCCTGTACACCTTAGTACAGACCCGTGCGTTCGCCAGTCGCTTGGCGTGGCTCCAGTCATATGGGGCAGCTGGGCACACAGAGAAGAGTGCACCAATTAGTCTAGGAAAGTGCCTGATAGGTACAGATGACTTCGCCTCCAGGGACTGTAACCTTCCAACGTATGATGTGCTTTTGTCAGGGGTAAGTGAAATTGTCGTATCAACTGAACTGAATTGAAAACCGAGGAACTTGAATACCTGTGATGAATTACAGGCACTCCTCTCACAATTAATCACAAACCCCAATGAGACTAGCGAGGACTTGAGGAGGCAGAGGCTAGACTGGCACTCCTCTGGAGAGTTACCTCAAAGGAGGTAGTCATCTAAATGGTTACAGCACGAGATGCTCTTAGAGTGCAGTAATTTTATAATGGGGTTTTGGAGCTTAGCGAATACGTAGGGAGCAGTGGCAATGGCACGTACACCCACAAGTTGTTGCTGTACCTAGACCACAAAAATTTTGTAAAATTCGGGTGGATCGACACTTGGTGGTAAGCATCCTTTAGATCCACTGTCACCCCTTAACAGTCTTCCCCTATTAATGGTCTGACAACAAGCTGATCCTCTAACATGAAATGTGGAGGGGATATGAATGAATTAAGGTTTTTCAACTCAATAATGAGGCAGTAACCACCAGACAAATTTTTTGGCCAAAGACACATAAAAGATGAATTGGCCTCGAGTTGGGGCGCACTTCCTAATCGCCCACATAGACAGAGGGTTGTTAACATTATTGGAAAACTACTGACTGAGAGGGGGAGTGGTGGTGAGGTTGGGATGCTGGGTAGGTTCGGAGTCGAACAGAATTTCATACCCTGATACCCACTGAAGTGACATGAATATCTGGTATCTGACACCAGTGCTCATAAAAATAACAACAAACAAGAAAACAAACGGAAGCCGAGCAGCATAGGCTGTAGCTACCTCTATTGTTGGGCAGATTGTGCCGGTGGTGGGTGGTTTCTCTGTCTCAGTTGTGACGGTCCCCCCTCGAACTCTTGTTGGGAGCTGGGCCTGACGAGTTCAAATTCTTGGCCGGAGGTTGGTTAGAACGGTCTGTGGGAAGCAGTCCAGGGAGCCGAGGGGGCGAGTGCCCTAGCGGATGACTGAATAGCCTGATGGTCCCTGTGCCGACCTGATAAAATATCCCCAAAAAGAAGGGTTATTGATGGAACCCACTTGGTCACCGTTTCGAGGTTCCCACCTATAAGTCTACATACCTCCCTACGTCTGGTCCTCAAGCTGTCATAAAATGGGGCTGAGAACGGTCTACCACTCTCAAGAAGTGGTCGGAGGGCTAGGTTGCGCACCTCAGGGGGGATTGAGTCGGCATGGGACAACATTGCCGATGAACCTTTGCCAAGGGCCGATATGCCAGCCGACACAAAATTGTGCATAGCTACAAAATTTGAATCGCCCAATTTGGCCCTCTGAGACAAAACCGCCAGCTCTGGGTTCAACTGTGGAGGAACCATGGCAGGAACGTTGGTGAAAGGTGAATTTTCGGCCTTTAACGTTCTAAAAACCTCTGGTTCTAACCCGTGTAACATAACATGATTCCCCCTGGTAGCCAGGGATGCGTGGGTGTTTATCACCGGAGGTGGCTTCAAGGGGTTTTCCCCGACCCACCCTGTGAAAGCTCATTTTCAGAGAAACCGACAAAAGCAGGTGACTCTTGGGCGTCCGGACGATTGCCCGACTACGCTACTGCTGTTGCATCCGGGTAAAAGCCCGTCAGCGTCACGTCCGGGCGAGAGCCCGTCGACGTCGCATCCGGGCGAGAGCCCGTTGACGTAGCGTCCGGGCGAGAACCCGTCGACGTAGCGTCCCGGCGAAAGACCGTCGACGTCGCGTCCGGGCGAAAGCCCGTCGGACGTCGCGTCCGGGCGACAGCCCGTCGACGTCACGTCCGGGCGAGAGCCCGTCGACGTCACGTCCGGGCGAGAGCCCGTCGACGTCGCATCCGGGCGAGAGCCCGTTGACGTAGCGTCGGGGCGAGAGCCCGTCGACGTCGCGTCCGGGCGAAAGCCCGTCGGACGTCGCGTCCGGGCGAAAGCCCGTCGACGTGGCAGCAGATGTATCCGGACGACGACCCGTAGATATCGCCGCAGCTGCGTCCGGGCAAAAGCCCGTCGACTTCACGCCCGGGCAAAAACCCGTTGACGTTGCATCCGGGCGAAAACCCGATGACGTCACGTCCGGGCGAAAGCCCGTCGATGTGGTAGCAGACGTATCCGGACGACAGCCGTCGATATCGCCGCAGCTGCGTCCGGGCAGAAGCCCGTCGAAGCCTCCACCTGTAGTATCCCCGAGTGGGGAGTCACTACAGCAGACGAAAGAGGCCGTGGCTGCGTAAATGCATCTTCCTCTTCTTTAGAAATATTATCAGAATAAAATTAATCACCTACCTCATTCGTATCCGACCCCGGACTGCTCGAGTGTTGATGTCACAGTGAGCCTGATCGGCGATGAAGCGGAGAACTTGATGGACGATGTCGCGGCGAAATTGATCTGCGATTTCGCGGGGACCGTGATCGCCTTCGGACTCGTTACCGCCCGTAATCCCGATCGTAAGAGCTCGGGAGTTCTTTGAAGAAGCGATTTCGCCTAAGCCTTGCGGGACGCCGGTGACGGCCGACCTCGCATCGCCCCCGATCCCACGACTCGCGATCGCTACTCATTTGAATTGCTCACAATCCGCGAACACACTTAACTTTTTCGCACTTCGCAAATAGATACGAATAGGCTGTATCGCGCAAAAAGGGCAAAATTGCTCGAAAAGGACTAAAATATTCGGTAATATTCAATGAAAAACGGGAGCCGAAAGCGACGGTACCAATACCGAAAAGACAAGTGAAGTCGGAAAAACGGGAAGGTAGCTACCGCGGAAGGTTGGAGGCAGGTGGAGACCTCTGACGAGGGAAATTCCAACCGTGGTGGCGACTTTTTTCAAATTTCTGCGAATGCTTCGGCATTCACAGGAATATTTTCTTAAAAAGACGGTACCAAGCCGTTCCGAGACGAACTACATGGTTGTCGAACATCTCCAGGCGTCCGTAGGGGTATAATTGTAAATATTGGTATACTGAATTGAACTTTAATTTGAATTGGAATTTTTTTCAAATTGCCTAATTGGCATTGTGCGCTCGTCACCGGGGAAGCGCTCGATTCCATCAATCAATCAATTTATTCAATCGATTTCGAATTGGAATTCATTAATTTGAATTGGAATTCATTAATTAAATTGGAATTCATTAATTTGAATTCAAATTAATTTGAATTGGAATTCATTTCGAATTGTCTAATTGGCATGGTGCGCATTGGCATTGTTCGAAATGGTTCTGCAATTCTATTGGCCAACGTTTTCACTCCTCATCAACAATTTTTGGTTTATTATTTTCAATAATGAACCATTGGAATCGAGCATGAAAAAAAAAATTCTTACCCCCCTCAAAATTTGATGGTTTACGTTTCAAGGTATGTAGAATCCAAAACTGCAATAAAAATATTTCTGTCTGTCCGCCGTACGCCGTACGGGCCACTTTTCTTAGTTACCATGAAAAAAAATTGATGAAATTCGGGTTATAGGTTCCGTTCGGCGTCTAGTTGGTCCTCGAAGCTCGACGTTACTGTGAGTCATCTCTAAGGGGTTCAAAATAGGGGTTGAAATTTTCAAAACGCCTATACCATTTTTTTACGTAAATATTTTTACGGTTTTAAATAGTTCTTGAACTTGCGAGTTTTTTAAGACCATCCGGAGCATCGTACGTCCAGCCGTTCGTTCACAGTAAGGCCCCGAAGTTTGCACCGACAGGCATTTTCGACTCCAGTGTGAATGAAATTGTATACAATTCAAACCAAATCTCGTAACCAGAGACGCGCCCACAATAGGAATTTGTGAATACGGCCAATCATTGGTAGGGATCACCTGATTATATTGGCGGAGTATGAAGTCGAGTTGGTTGTTCTGTGATATTATTTAATTTGAAAAATGATGGCTCTTTTGGAGTTTGTTGGTAGGTAGTGAAACTTGAACAAACGTTGAAGTATTATTGATGGGTAAATTATTACTACGGTAAATCATTACTCAACGGTAAATTATTACTACGGTAAATTATTACTACGGTAAATCATTACTCAACGGTAAATTATTACACAACGGTTCATTATACCATCTACGTAGAAGGGGCTGGAGTTTGTTGGTAGGTACTTTTGCAACTTTTTTCACTCCTCATCAACGATTTCTTTTCAGAACTTCATTATGTGTGTTTCTTTTTGTTAGGTACTGTTTGTCATCGGCAGAATTATTTTAGCAACATTTAACTCGTGATTTAGGTAGGTACCTAGTAACGAGTACGGGGTTAGGTACTAACCTACGGAGGGTCTGCGATCTACATAATTATGCATAGAATAGTACATATTATATTATATAGACGGGTTATCTATACATAGAGCTGTGATCTGTAACAGAAGGGTATTCTATACAAAATAATAAACCGTTGTGCAGGGATTTGCAGCGTTTTTTTACAGGCTTCAAAAACTCTGGCTCACTGCTGGTTTCCGCGATTTAGACGATCAGAAAACTTCCTTTCAAGAATAAACAATATAAAACTACAATCAACAATATAAACAACAAACCAAACGCCAAAAAACAAATGAGCAGTAGTATCAACAACTACGTTATCAACCGTAATCACGCCCAACGCCTCCATTTTGGTAGGCCAATGTCTCCATGATACCGTTAAATCTACGTTTCAAAGTTAATTCGACGTTTTATGAAAACATTATAATCGTCGATTACGCTCGTGAAATCCACTTGTCCTTATCCAACGATTCAAATCTCCGATTCGATAATCAATCGAGGGCTTTCCTGGGGGGAGCTCAGTAGGGGCAACTATAATACAGGTAAATAAGGAACCGTTGTGTAATAATTTGCAGCGTTTTTATTCCATTTTTGGATTATACGACCTTGAAACGGATACCTTTTCGCTCGATTCCAAAGGTTCATTATTGAAAACAATAAACCACAATTTCGGTCTGTCCGTCGTACTCCACACTTTCGTTAGTTAACGTGAACGCAAATTTTCAAAACTTGGGGTCTAGTTGGTCCTCGAAGTTTGAGCCAAAAAGGTTCGTGAACAAGATCGTGAATGAAACTGTATACATCCGTCCAAGATATCATTAATCATTGCTATGGAATCATTCCGTGATATTATTTCATTTGAAGAATTATGGTTATTTTGGATTTCGTTGGTAGGTACCTACTTTTGTAACTTGTTGTCATGGTACCCCTCCAATGTAAAAATGTTAGATTTAACCAATAAATAGGAAGGAAAAGATGAGCTTTGCGAAGCCTCGGTGGAAGCACGGGAATGGTCCCCCTCCATCAACTCCCAATGGCAGTCAACGGTCGTTGGTAGACAGGGGACGAGGTGGAGGAACCTTTATAAGGTGACTGGCTTGCCCAGCTCATCATTCTACCGATCCCACTCCTACCAGTGACTTCCCTCCCTCTCTCTCTTACCTTGCGCCTCCTCTCTCGAACCTCTCCCTCGCATATTCATTAAGGTGAAAACCTGGGATATACTTCTCGAACAGATCCGGCACTCACTGTTGTGATAACTGGGGTGATGGCACGTCCACGATCGCTCGCTGCGGTGAAAACCGCGGGGTGGTAGCAAACCTTAAAAGACTCCTAAGGGCCACATCCTCATCTCTCCTGCGACCTACCAATCCAAACCTACCTCGAGGCTCACGACAATTACATTTGAAGAATTATAGATATTTTGGATTTCATTGATAGGCACGCACATTTGTAACTTGAACAAGGAATGTTATGCTTCATGAAGAACGGTAAATAATTAATAATAGAATTCTTGAATCTACCGCATATTAGTTATGAAACTGTAATTCCTTGGCTGGCTCCAGTACCTACTTGATTTATGGCTTTCCTATGGTGAGCTCGAGGGTAGTTACTGAACACGGAAAACAGTGATCTACGCATACGGGGCAACTGTAAAGGTAAATAATAAAGGTTGTGTAATAATTACCCACATAATTATCCTAGACGTGCTGCACTGGCAAATGCGATTCTCTCTTGAAGTACCTACGGAGTCTCCAGGGAGATTTTTGGGGTTTTTTGCTGAGGATTTGGGGTTTGGGGTTCATGAATCTGAATAGGCAACACTGGTTGGGCGTTTCATGAATCTGAATTTTCATCACTGGTTATTACAGTTCATAAAGGGCGAGCTCGTTTCCCAGAAGTGCTTGAATCACTAGCGGGAGGCGAATGGTTCCTATAATTTGAACGTCGAATTCATTGTTTCAGGCTGTATATAATCAACTCTAAAATCCAAGTTTTACTTGTTTTAGTTAGTTGGCTCTCTCAACTCGTGGCCTCAAGGTATGGAAGCGAAACATCAACTTCAATTTCAGGCCTCTGTGCAGGCGATTGGCATTCTTGGTACCTACGTAATGGGCGAAATCAATTAAATATTATTAGAACTGAGTTTAATTCTGGGATTCACATTGTGAAGTGTTTTCCCTACTTCTACCTCTGCCATATCAGAACGGGATGAGGCTCGAATCAAGCGGTCTCTCGAGTGATGTGATTTCACGAGCATTTAGATTCCTAATGAGGATTAATCTTCGAATAATTCCAGTAAATGGTGGAAAATTATTAATTTTCAATAAAAATTCCTCCCTTACTTAGGTCAAAAATGAAACCCCCTCATTCTAAAATTACCCCCTCCACGCGAATAGGGTTGCTGTTAATCAGTATGAGGGTCGAAATCATAAATATTCGTTTGAACGGAGCAGCTACAAGCTTAACATATACCAAATTTTTGGGGAAAATACGACATTTCTGTGGGTCCAAAGTTCTTACATCTTGAATTTTCTAAAATTATTCGAGTTCAATCTATTGTACATCATTCTGACTCGATTCCTAGGTTTCAGTTCAAATGTTTATACATGTACATACATGTAAGTAAGTACGTAACTACTTTCAGAGTGACCTTGGCCATGACATAACATAGATACCGGATTTAGGAAACGTTAGTTATCACGGAAGAAAACGTGAAAACTGACTATAAACGACCATTCCACATTCAAGATAATTTAGTTCTCAAAACGGCTAGAAATAATACGCAGTCAAACCAATTTTAATGAGGAGTACCCATGACTTCTGTTTATATTACTTTCCCATGTTTAAATGAAAGTCGGTTCTATTCTTAGAATTTTGAGACGAACCGCACTCTCCTACGATGAGCAATTATTTTTCTATGAGATTTAAAATTTTCTGCAACAATTGACGTCATTGCACACCTCCCGCACGGGCGGGACCTCGTCGCCAAGCGTGACGTCACTTGTTGCCGACACTTCGAGATCTCATAGAAAAATAACTGCTCATCGTAGGAGGGTGCGGTTGGTCTCAAAATTCTTAGAATCGACTTCCACTTAAAAACTTACTTTCATTTTAAAAAACGCTGCAATTTATTACACAACGGTTTATTATTTACCTATATAGATGCTCCTTTCGCGTAAACCACTGTTTCCTGTGGTCAGTACCCTCGACTCCCCCAGGAAAGCCCTAAAACGAGCACTGGAGCCGGCCAAGGAATTAAAGTTTCACACAAATGCGCGGGATTCAATAATTCAATCATTCATCATTCTATAATTCTCTATAATTTACCTGTATAGATGCTCCTTCTGCGTAGATAGTATAATAAACCGTTGTTTAATAATTTACCGTTGTTTATTAATTTACCGTTGAGCAATAATAATACCATTGCGTAGTATTTTACACAATAATAAACCGTTGTGTAATAATGTACAAATTATAACCGTTGTGCAATAATTGACCTATAATAGATGCCCTAAATCGAGTACTGAGGCAGCCCGGGAATTACATTTTATAATATTGTGGTTATTCATGAAACATAAAGTTTATACTAAAGCACCTTTCAACAAAATCCAAAACAGCCATAATTTTTCAGATGAAATAATACCACAGAACAACCAACTTGACTTCATACTCCGTGAATATAATCAGGTACTCCCTGGCAATGATTATCTCGGGCCAATTCCTAATTGTTGCGGAGCGTCCCTGGCAATCATATCTGGGCTGAAAGTATACAATTGCATTCACTCTCCTGTTGAAAAAGCTTGTGGGTGCAAACTTCTGGGCCTTACTGTGAATGAACGACTTACAACGCTCCGGGTGGTCTCAAAAAACTCACAAGTTCGAGAACTAGGTATTTAACACCCTTTTTTTTAAATCGAGATAACGGCGTCCTGGAGACATCAACCCCTATAATTCACCCCTTAGAGAAGACTGACATTAACGCCGAGCTTCACGGACCAGCTAGACCCCAAATGGGACCTACCAAGCAAATTTCATAAATTTTGGTTCATGGTAATCAAGGAAAGTGCGAATTACGGTGTTCGGCGTACGGCGGGCAGACAGAAATTTTTTTATTGCATTTTCGGATTCTACGTACCTACCTAACGAAAACGAAAACCATCAAATTTTGAAGAGGGGTTAAATTTTTTTTCATGCTTGATTCCAAAGGTCCATTATTAAAAAATAAACCAAAACGTTACATATAATAACCATAGGAACCCTTGAAATTATTATTCATCATGCTTTCATAATATGATCAATACAATCATGTTATTGATACGAGGAAGCTGTGTGTCATTAAACCTGGTAGATCCTATTTGCCTATATGTAGAACACAGAAGAGTGATTTTCGAGGAAGGGGTAATTGTACAGGAAAGTGATTACCGTTGTGTAATAATTGTTAAAAGCATATAGGACCCAATAGCGTATTTTCTCCATAAATTCACTAAATGGCGGCGGGTTTCTCACCGTGTAAATGAGTGTGCGAGTCGACCTTCTCATTCCGTGTAGGCGGTGATGAGAGAGGACTTATGGAGGCCATTGGTCGGATGCTGGTCAGCTGGCGATGCCTCATCGGGGAGTTGTAGTGTAGCTCCCGAGGCTCAACGAGGCAGGTGACGAATAGGCGGCGATTTTTCCTCCACGTCAGCCTCCGAGTCGATTTCCCCGAGTTACCTCTCCGTTTGCTCCGGGGAGGGGCCGCAGGAGAATGAGACAATTTATTGTAAGTGGCCGGGGAGATTGCTGTTGCACCGCATTCCGACGAGCCCTTCGCTCCGCCTCCGGCTGAAAGACAAGTTGCTCTGTGCTGGCGCAGTAGCTGAGTCGTATACATGAGAAGAAATTGTTATTTATTCCAGGATTTATGTCGCCCATTGCTTTTCAACTCTGGTCCTTTGGTTGGCACGTCTGATCTCCATTGCAAAACCCAGCGGAAATATTTTCCTTTCGTAGCACCAAGTTTTATGGAGCACGTACACAATATTATGGACGACTCTCCGATTATGTTGTCAATTTTCGCCAATATTCAGAGATTTTCCGTGTTTTTGTCCCTAAATTCAGTTATTATTCCAATTTTCTTTCTTCATAATATTATTTCTTCCGAGTCTACCATGGGAGCCTTGCGGGTTGAAGCCTTGCTATTTATTTATTTATTTGGTAAAGTACGGGCGTGCCCAATTACAAGCAAGTTGTATTTATAATAGAACAAGTCGTGGTATAATAATAATACTAGTGAATGATGATAATGAGTATTAACAAGTAGTAGGCACTTCATTGAATGAGACGGGAGATGAGTAGATTAATGATTTTAGTATAAACAAAGAATCGGAGAGAAAATCATAGTCGGGGTATGTACAAAGTATGGGGTTTGCAGAACGGAGAAGTCTAGCTAATGGATGGTTCATCAGGTAGTTTGTTGCACAAAAGGGGACTTTAAACAACAACGATGACCGGGTACAAGGGCGAGGCACCAGGAAACAGATCCCCTCCAGCAGAGCAGGGCAATTTAGCTGGCCTTTGATCAACTTGTGGAGCAGCACGAGGTCAGCAATGCAACGCCGTGTACTCAAAGGCAGCAGGTTACAGGTGAAGAGCAATGACTTGTAGTTCACATCGCGTTGTGGTACTCCCTGCTTGAAGGCTATGTATCGAAGAAACCTTTCTGCACCCTCTCGAGGCTGTAAATATGAGTTGCGTAGAAGGGAGACCGGACTGTGCTGGCATATTCAAGCCTCGGGAGTACCAGTGCTCTGTAAAGCAGTGATATAGCACGAATATATGTGAAATCCCATGTATGTCGCTTCAGGAACCCAAGAGCCCTTAAGGCTCCGTTAGAAATATGGTTGATATGTCCAGAAAACGACAACTTACAATCCAATAGCACACCCAAGTCCGTTGTCTCACTAACCCTTCTCAGACGAGCACCACCTAAAGTATAGTCATACACAAATATATCAGTTGAACGGCTAAACGAGATAATTGAGCACTTCGAAGGGTTCAGGAAGAGGCTGTTTTCATCGCACCAGCTAGCACTCAAGGCTCACGATTGCTCTCTGCAACAGGCAACAGCTCTAAGGAGAATCGACGTAACGGAAGATTTTCACTTCCAAGTGGAAAAAACTGTCCTCCAGGTTCAACCTGAGACGTAAAATTTCAAGCGATAATTGGGACCACACTTTATCTAATAAATCAAGCGATAGATAGGTAGGATTATCAGCCAGTTGAGCCCTGAAGGTCCTCCCTGTTGAAAACAGTCCCTGTTTTCAACGCGTCGCCACCCTGGGGCCAACTTTTCCACGTCAGTTCCCCATGATTGATGGCAAAACATCACTCACCCGATGGATCCGTATTTTCTCTAATAAATTAAAGGCACGTGTTCCAAGTTTCCTTACGAGTTGTCCCGGTACTGGCCGATCTATTCCGTTCTGACCCGGAAAACCCGTTGCCGACGACACTCCAGCCGATTCTGCTGCTGGGAGCCCGGAATATCCGGAGACGAAATCATCGCAATTCGTCCTGGGCGTTTGTAAAACTACTTACCTGCTGTTCTGGTAAGGTCTGTACATTTATGTACGTCACTTTGGCAAGTACCCACTTTTCAACCATCCTCCCATCATCTGTCAACAATCCGTTCATCCCAACTGGACCAACGTAGACCTTCAGTTAAACATTACATTCCGCAGAACGCGAATCCACCAACTAAAGCATAATTTTCTCTAAACGAACTTGAATTTTTTTGAACGTGAATTTTTTTTTCCCCCGCATTAATTTGTCGTGGATAACCACAAGGTACACCTAACGTTCGCTCGTTCTTTTATTCTTCATCATTTTATTCTCCTCTTAATTTCATGGATTTCTAAAATAAAATAAAAAAAAGTTCCTTCGAAATCATCCGCGCAAACGTGAACGCTACATTTTTCAACGTCTATGAGTTGATAGGTCGGCTCATGGGGTTTTCAAGTAAGATTTTCCCCTGCACATATCCACCTCCAAAGTCAAAATTTTGTATTCCATGTCTGACTGTATATCATACTGTGTGCCCTAAACATCCTTGCTAATTAAAGCAAGGTCGGAATGAGCGGACGTTTGACGGTTAGTGGCGGATTAGGCCCTTAATGGTCCCATATTATGAGTTCATCAAAACCGGACGAAAACGTTCGTCTCCACATGCTGGAATGACTATATTTTGGTTCATTATTGAATAATGAACCTTTGGAATCGTGCTTGAAAAGAAAAACGCTAACTCCTCCACAAAATTTGATGGTTTCGTTTCAAGGTATGTAGAATCCGAAAATGAAAAAAAAAAAAAAATCTGGCCTTACGCCGTACCTCGCACTTTCCTTGATTACCATGAACGAAAATTAATGAAATTTGGTTTGTAGGTCCGCGCTCATTTGGGGTGTAGTTTGTCCGCGAAGCTTGGCTTTCATGTCAGTCATCTCTAAGGTGTGAAAAATAGAGGTTGAAATCTCCAGGACGCCGTTCGCTTTTAACTAGTTCTCGAATTGGGAGTTTTTTGAGACCACCCGGAGCATTGTACGTCCAGCCGTTCGTTCACAGTAAGGCCCCCAAGTTTGCACCGACAGGCTTTCAACAGGTGGGTGAATCAAATCATATACGTTCAGCCAAGATATCATTCCTGGGGACGCTGTAACAGTATGGTCCCCAATATTAGGTAGGGATGTTTAATTGGTCTCAGTATTGGGAATGGGGGTTTAATAGGCCCCAAAAATGGGTGTGGATCCATCGCTTTAATGGGCAATATTACCACCGATTGAGGCCCCCATATAGAGGTTATTGGGAATTGGCCGTAGATATCATTAGTAAGGTCGGAAAGATCGATTACCACCTGTAAATTAGTTATTGTGATACGAAAACCTCGCGGTACGCCTTTCTACATCTGTGTTGAAGATTGGTAACTGTTTAGTGGCAAGCTATAAAAATTGATCGAAAAATGGATGCTACATTTTTTCACGGAACCTATATGTGTGCGACTATCATTGCTAGGGATTACCTGATTACAATCAAGGATGGCTGAATGAATTCGAGTTGGATGTACTGTGACATTATTTCATTTGAAGAATGATGGCTCATTTGGATTTTGGTGATAGGTACTTGTATAACTTGAAACGTTATGCTTCATGAATAACAGCAAATAATTTATGATGGAAATATTTAATCCTGCGCATTTTTATGAAACTGTGATTCCCGGGCCAGCTCTAGGACTTCCCTAGGGGGAGCACGAGCCACGGCCACGGAAAACACTCATCTACGCAGAAGGAGTATCTATACAGGTAAATAATAAATCTTTGTGTAATAAATCGCTGCGTATTTCATTATAATATTATGGGAATGATGTCCAGGCAATATCTAACTGTGGCTTCAAAATTTAAAAAAGAACTCCAAACCACGCCAAAATCTTTGTAATGGCAGTAGAAATAATGAGTTTGAAGATGAGAAATTGCCAAAAACAAAAAATGGGTCTAATTTTAGTTTTTGAGTATCATAAGTTACTAGAAGTCCTTATAAATGGCTGATAACACAAAACGTGGTGTACCTAAACTCAGCAAATGTGGAGTGGAATGGTGACTTGAGATACGGAAAGACTGTTTCAGTAGGTAGTCAAAAATGTTTTTTTCTCTGAGGTTGGGTCAATTTTGAGTTCTGGACGGTAAAAATTAACAAAAGTAGCTAAAATTAACTTCGGAAATTCGCTCATATGGTATTGCTGCATGATTGGAACTTTGAATAACTGATCAAGTTACCCCTTCTGCCTAGATCTCTAAGCAAACTACTCTAAAAGTGCACATTACTAGGTGAACGGTCATGATGAATATTTCGGGGTTGTCTTTTTCGAATACTCGATCGTTTCCCTAAAACCTAGGATTCGTTCCCATATTTAGAGGAAATTCGGGCTCTAGGCCAGCTGGTAGATTCCTGAACATCACTGTCTGGACTTGAATATTCTTGATGACTTAAACATTGTTCAGAATTCGGTTACTAGGTACTACCAATAACTACCTACTCGTTAAGTGAAACTAGTGAATAACAAATAAATGAACAGTTGAGATTTAATTCAAATAACTACCTGTCTTCCTTCCTTTTTTGAGTTATCAAACATTAGGTATTACGTAGGTAGGATCTGCGATTTATTTGAGAAATACGTGTTGAAAAGGCCTGACATTCTGTTTTATCACGTCGCATTAATTCCACTAATTAGCAATTCTTCATTTGAAGTGATAAATGTCCGTTCTTTTTTTAAACGTTTTTTTTCTCTTTACGAGGGTGGAAAAGCCCTTCTAGGCTGGATATCTGTTGAAGGAGATGGGAATAAAACGGGAAAAAGCGAAGGTTACAAAGAGAAATACGTTGGGAGAGTGGAGCCGTAGTAAATCACTTAGAAGAGAAGATCTTTAATTAAAGGTTACTAAGGTCTGTTCTCTCATCTCGTTGGACATTCCTAGTGAAGTTAATGCACGTAAGATCCTCCTTCGTTGTAGTTACTGTTACTACTATTGGCCTCTGAAGTAAATAATTTACACCAAAAAAATCCTAAAATCACCAAAAGCGTTATAGATTACAGAGTGATTCGCAAGAGAAAAAAATTTTAAATATCAAACACGATTTTTCCTCATGAAGTGAGTCAAATTCCTGTTTTGGTGGCCCGAAATCGACGGAACAAGAGGATGGCTGGAGAAAATGACCATTACAAATCTTGTCTAAAAATGGTCTAAAAATTGGCTTAAAAATATTTGTTGGTCATAAATTAACAAAAAGACTTTAAATTCACCAAAAACTGTAATATGATGTTGACCCGCCATTTATATACTAATTTTACAGCTACAAAAAAAAAATTGAAATAAAAAGGCCATTAGTTTGAAATAAATTCGGAAAGTTTAGAAAAACGGAGTATGTGCATGCCAACTTGACATACTAAACAATTTTGAATAACGAAAGTTTTGGCTTTTGGGGGGCAGAAGAATGTTGCAATTTCTGGGCAGAACAATGGAATATATTTATTAGCAGGTACGTGGTAAATGGGCTCATACCGCCATGCTGCATGACTGAAACTCTCTCATGGTTCATTATTGAAATAGGCGATAAACCATTTGATTCACGATAGGTACAATATGTATATGGCTACTTCATAGTTTAAACACTGTAGGTATTGATTTTAATTGCTGAATCGTAATTTCCATTCCGTTTGGCCCTTAAAATCTGGGCCGTGATGCGCACTCTAAAAAGAACCTAACAATCGTTTCACACCGATTGATTTTCTCAGTTTATACTATACCTATACCTGTACCTAAAAGTCTGTATTGTGAAAGAAAAATCGCCCCGCAGAATATGAATCCATTTGCTGTGTATGCATTTGACTCATGTGAAATGTTACTAATACAAATACCATGGGTCCGTATCCTTGATTTATCTATATAACTAAATTTACAGGTGATCGTGGTGTCTTTCTGTTTGTCTGTTTGTCTTTCAATCACGCCAAAACGGCTCAATGGATCGAACCCATCTCGCGTATTTGAATGTTTCTATGACCAGGGAAGGACATAGGGGGGTTTACTTCCGGATCCGATGGATAGGGGTGGGGGTTTATAGGGAAGCCGAAACATAAAAAAAATAAATTCTCGAAAACGGCTCAATGGATCGAACCCATCTCGCGTATTTAAATGTTTCTATGACCAGGGAAGGACATAAGGAGGTTTACTTCTGCGAGAGGTAACAAAGTCAGATGGACCCACCCCGAGTTCTAACCGTCAGCGACGGGCAACACAGCTAGTTCGTTATGTAGATACATCGTACTCGAACAGTATATGATTGGGATTACGAAACTTTATGTTTGTTTAGGGTTTTGAAGCATTTAGCCATTTGAAGACGACCTCGGCACCATTATCTCGATTTTTCGCTGTCTTCCCAACTGAATGTTTGTGACATCATTACGGCTAATCTTGGAATTTCTATAATAAAATGCTGCAAATGATTACACAAGGGTTTATTATTCTCCGTCATTGCCGTTTCCGCTTTCCATTATTGCCTCTTCTGCGCAGATCAATGTTTCTGTGCCCCCCCCCCCCCCACGAAAGCCCTAAATCGAGTACTGGAGCCGGTCGGGCCATTACAGTTTCATAAATATGTGGTGGATCCAAGAATTCTCTAATCAATTATTTGTTGCTGTTCATGACACACAGCGTTTGTTCAAGTTACGAAAGTACCTATCAATAAAATCCAAAATAATCATCATTCTTCAAATGAAATAATGTCACGGAACAACCAACTGATTTCACACAGCTATGCGTGATTGTAATCAGGTGTTCCCTAGCAATTATATCTGGGCAGAATGTATACCGTTTCATTCAAAATCATGTTGACAAATATTTTCGGTTCAAACTTCACTATGACTTGGGAACTCTGTGAACGGATGGGTGGACTTACCCAGAGAGGCTCCAAAAATTCCCAACTTCGAGATAAATTTAAAAACTTAAAAAAAGCGAGATGACGGCCGGCACCCTGAAAATTCCCGTGAACACTATTTTTAAATTTAATAACGCGTAGCCATTTTTCACAATTTTTATTGATTTTTTACCCTAAAAACTCGAATTTGACTCACTATTCTGAGGATAAATGTATTTTACTATAAAACAGACTATTTCTGTCAAGTGTTGCCATTCTACACCACTACTGGTGATTTATACTATGAATTCTGTGCTGTTGCGTTCAGCAGTTGTTACAGATTTTCGACCCCCACAAACTCAAATTCCACCCCTATTTGTTTTTTGGATATTTCTCGTCTGCCAACTAAAATCTGATTAGATTTGGATTTTTCTCCCCCGTAGCCAAGTTCAGATATTTTCTGGAGTGAGTTTATTATTATACGTAATATATAAAAATTGTTGTTAAAATCAAGGGATTGATTCAGAACGCTCTTACGCGGAAGTATAAAATTTTTCATAAACGTATGGACTTTTCGAACTCATTGCAATAGAGTACGTACCTACCTATTTTCCCATCGAAAATTCGCAAACAGTACAACTGATCAGTAAGGGGAAACGACGGTTTGTATATGGCGGGCGATGGACTGAAGAAATCGTGAGAGAAAACTAATATCAATCGTGGAGAGGTCACTGTGAACCTTATTGTTTACAAAGATTTCGGGTTCAAATGACGCCGCAATAACTGTGAAACTGTAATAATGATTAAACAAATTATGGCGATGTAGAGGGACAAATTAACACTCCATCAAATGAGCCGTTCTTGTAGCGTAGTGAATTGTTGCTAGGCCCTTCCATTCGTGCATACATCAGCAGGCGCTATTATGCTAGGCGTTTACGACCTCTCTGGCCGTCCTGAGTGGTTCTTGTCAGTTTAGAGTACTTGGAAGGAAGTGAGTCAAGCCCTTAGGGCTGAAGGAATCTACTCGTAGTTCTGTTGCGTCCTTTCTTCACTCTCCTCCCTCAGCCCTTTCTTGCCCTTGGAATACCTAAACGGGTCGCCGTGGAATTGTTGAATGACTAACTCCTTGTTTCATGATTCGTTTACCTTCCTCTCTCCCAGTCCCTCTCATTCCATCTGCGTTTTCTCGTTTGCCTTCCCCGTCAAAGTTCGCATTATCATTTCAGGCTTTCGCAGGGACGGATCAGTAGTTACATTCAACAATGATATTGTGAGGGAATCACAAGTTGACTGAGTGGAGTGATAAATAGTTTAGTCGTTGTCTTTGTCAAGCTTAGACAATTTTATTTTCCAGTTCAGGCTTAGCTTTCGATCGCATTTGTAGTGCTAAATTTATCCAAGTTTTAGAGTTTCATTAAATTATTTACCACCTTATTTAGAGATTGAGAGAAAGGCTGTAGTATATTCCTGCATAAATCGAATCTACTCTGATTCGGCTGGCTCTCAACGGAATAGCATCTTCCCCATATATTCATCTATTATGAAAATCTGTATAGAGGAATTATTTAGGCATTTAATAAACTGATATGCCCGAAATAGTTTTTAACTTAATCTATGTAAGACTTGTTCTTGTTGGTAAATTTGAAGAGGTTCTAACAACAACGCAAATATATAAGGAAGGTATTAACTGGCCCAGTATTGCAAGACAAAAACCTCTATACGATAAAATGTCGTCACCGCTGTACAACAAACTTGTTTTTATCGCATTTCTTCTTCTGTTATCATCAGTTACTCTTGCATACATAATTACGTCTAGTATAAATACATCTCTATGTAAGAGAAGGTGAGCATCAGCGTTTTAAAAATATTGTTCGGTGTTGTGAGACTTTTTTTGTCTATAACTAACAAAAACTGTCCCAATTCGTTGATAGTGATGGTTTATTTTGTTCAATATTATACAGCTATGAAAGGAAAACACTTAAATCTTTTTTATCTACTGGTTACCTACTTACAAACCTCCATATAATAAAGTTTTTGGGAAAATCCTGGATATAAAACCAGAAGGGTTTAAGTAAAACTCTATCGTATAAGGAACAACAGCATTTTCCCTGTCAAAATTTTTCAGTGTTGGACTGCTTTTACCTCCAACTTCTGTTGCAGAAAAGTCCTGCAGGGGGAAGATACTTGGCCAGTATAACCGCAGTGTTGTGCGAGCGTAGTCTAACGAAGGACTGGGGACCCTTATGAGTCTTATAAATGAAGAGCGATTATAGATTTTCCGCTTCACGGTAAATACATTGAACCATGGATATGTTTTCTTCAGTCATAATAATAATTTCTTCGGAGAGTTAATAAATATGTAGGAAGGGAAGCTAATAATTACGTGATTCAGAGTCTACGTGTTTCAATCTTTATAATACTTCAATTTATTGATTATCCCAACGTTTTCAGTCGTTCCATCGTCGTTATTGTCCTGTGCCCACCTTTCAGTATTTCATTCTGATAGGCTCGTTTGAAGTTCCCCCAGGGACTCACAGATTTCCACTAGGTACGTCATCCCGAGTCATCCAATTCGGCCCGGAAACCTTCAGTACAAACCTTTAATTATTTTTATTTATTTTTATTCTTTCATTTATTGGCAATATATCATAAATACATAATGGAGAGAAATATACAAAATAAGTAAAAATACTAAAAAATAAGCCGAATTTGGGAGACATTTTAATTAGTGAAATTGCCCACCAAAGAATAAGTTCGGAAGAACTGGTGCTCTTCGGTAGAGTTCTATATAATCACAAAATAATATGAAAATCTGAACAAAGTGCCAATAAATATGAAGAAACGAAATAAATCATGAAACTACAAACAAAGACGAAGTTAGGTATATGAATAAACGCAACAATAGAACAAGAAAAACAAAATCAGGCTTACAAATAAACAGTCAATTTCTTTTTAAAGGATGACAAATTATGAAATAAAAATATATTAATGCCATTTACAAACAAAAATCTAAGTGCCTTAACATAAGCATTCTTTCTATAAAATTCGGAATTAACTTTGGGGAGAAGGATAATTATGGGAGGAATTGAAGTTACGTGTGTCAGCAGCAACATATAAATGCTCATCCTTAAAGCCAGAACAAAACACATGAACACAGGACTGAAAAAGGTACATTTGGGTGATATTTTTCACATCAAATTGCTTATAAAGAAGGGAAGTGGGATATCTCAAATTTTTATTGAGAATGATTTTCAAAAGGCGATTCTGCATTACCTGGACTTTTTTAACATAAGATTTGTTAGCGCTACCCCAAAGAATAATACCGTACTTAATTATTGAAAAAGCCAAACCATAGTAAATTGTTTTAATTTGTTTTCTCGACAATAAACCACGGGTCTCCTTGAAAACATAAAACAATTTACGCATTCTTGCTATGAGAAAATCAATATGCTTTTTAAAAACTTAAACGATCATCTATCAGTACCCCCAAATATTTACAGTGGTCATTAAACGGAAGAGCAATCACAATTTGAAACTTGGTTGAGACAAGAAAATTTAACATGAAATTTTGGGGCACCATACTGAGGTGCCCCTGTTTCCTATCGAAAAACGAAGCACTGAAGTCTTATCAACATTCAGAGATAACTTATTTATATCAAACCAGGGCTTAATACGAAAAAGATCAGAGTTAACATTATCAACTAAGTTTTATAATCTTTTCCCCAAGATACAATGGCCGTATCGTCTGCGAAGCCAAGCAACTGACCATCTATATTCAAATTCATTAAATCGTTAATATATAACAGGAACAAAATTGGGCCGAGGACAGTACCCTGGGGTACGCCATGATTTAACACCATTTCATTACTCAAGGCAGAACCAACTCTAGTGAACTGGGGACGATGAAAGAGGTACGACCTGATCAAGTCCAATGGCAAACCACGAATACCATAGGAGTAAAGTTTATTCAGCAAAATCTGATGATTCACGGAATCAAAAGCTTTCTTGAATGTCCAAAAATATTCCAAAGACAAAAAATCCTTCATCCAGTTTTTCCGAAACAAGATTATTCAGGTTAAATAGTGCATGATCAGTGCTAATACCTTTTTGAAAACCATATTGATTCTTAGAAATAATATTATTGCTATCAAGAAAAGATACAAGCCTAGACTTGATACACTTTTCAAGTAGTTTAGACATAGATAGAGTCAAGGCTATAGGTCTGTAATTCCCCATAACTAAATCACTCGTGACAAAATCGTGGAAACCCATTTCAAAGAAAAACGGAGTTATCGAAAAAATAGTCTATTTCCACCAATACAGGAAAAACGCAAAAAACACTGTTATACTGACGATGGTTTGATCACCGAAACCGGTATAACAGTGTTTTTTGCGCTTTTCGTGTATTAGTGGAAATAGACTATTTTTTCGATAACTCCGTTTTTCCCCATAACTGGCTTATCGCCCTTATTAAATAATGGAATAACAATAGCCTTCTTGAATGCAGTAGGAAATTTACCCCTAGCAAAGACCAAGTTAAAGAAAAAGGCGAAAGGAATACAAACAAGATGAGAAAATTTCTTCAGAATAATATTAGTAATACCAAAATCAGCAAAAGAACAATTAGCTTTGAGTTCCTTAATGTACGCAGTAATTTTCGAGGTTTCAACAGTACTTAAGAATAGTGAGGAGCAGGGTGAGTTATTACGTGCATTACCAGAATTAGTGGAAGAAACAATCTTCATCATTAGCGTAATTTTACTTTAGATTGCCTACGAGTAATTTCAATCACAGCTGATTGTGAGTTAAATGATTCTGTGAATAGGTGATTTTTTGTGGAGTTTAATTGATAGTTTGAATAGTGAACCCATCGTCTAGGGATCCTACTTGTATGAATGTACTAAGCAGTTATCTCAGCTCACGACCGTGGTACCGTAGAATATACAGGTAATCATTAGTTGAATGGCATATCGCAGGGAATCTCAACGGGTAGAGCAATAATCACGAAATTATATTTGCATCTGTGAAATTCAGAACGAGCAATATCCATTTCCCATTCACTTTAATATGCTCTGACGCTATATTTGTAATAGCTTTTCCAAGCGCTAACTTCGATGGTATCGTCAAATTAAATTATTAAGAGAATTCTCCGTGGCTACCACGAGGCAAAGGCTCGTATTTGCGCGGGAGGGTTTTTCTTCAGGATTGAATATAATTTTCAATCCACGTTAGCGTTCAATACAACTCCAGATAATTAGGTATGTTCCGTCTGTTCGTCGGAATTATCCGAATCATTCCGTCGCTTACCTACTACGGTAAAACTCTATTTCCCTTAATTAATAATTTCATCGTCAAGCTGACTCCCTCCATATTTAAAAACTCCGCAAATTACTTTTTTTAAATAAACGGTTTCGAGCCACCTACGGCCTTCTAAAAATTTCAACCGCTAGGTATTTTACACCCCTTGAATATGACTGACAGTAACACAGATCTTTGCAGACCAACTAGACCCCAAGTGGGACGTACAAACCATATTTCATTTTTTTTGTTCGTGGTAGGTGGGTAACTAAAAAAAAAAAAAAAATATTCACGGTTAGGTCTCTTGCTGTTTCCCTCATCTAGTTCATTTGAAGCCGTTCATTTAAAGTATTAATAAAGATGATTGTGTTGTGCATTTGAATTTCGTTTATCCAACTCATTTTCTTTAAAACTAACAGGGTCCAACTCAAAATAATAATATACAAATATAATTGTATCGATAGAGCATAAGGTACAACCCTATAAGGGTTGATAATTTCAAGTTATTTTTTAGAGATATTCAACAATAAATTATTGTCGACCTACTCTTTAAAAAAACAAAATACCTAGTAATTCTAACCACCCCTCAAATTTTGATGGATTACGTTTCAAGGTATGTATAAACCGAAAATTCAATAAAATCCCTGCACAACGGTTTATTATTTCGTACAGAATACCCTTCTGTTACAGATCACAGCTCTCTGTATAGATAACCCGTCTATATAATATAATGTACCACTCTATACATAAGTAGATCGCAGACCCTCCGTAGGTTAGTTAGTACCTAACCCCCTAATCGTTACTAGGTACCTACCTAAATCAGGAGTTAAATGTTGCTGAAATAATACATCCGATGCAAACAGTAACTAAAACGGCAAAAAGAAACGCAAATAATTAAGTTCTAAAGGAAAATTGTAGATCACTGTTTTCTCTGTCAAGTACGAGTATAATGAACCGCTGTGTATTAACTTGCCCATCAATAATACTTCAGCTGTTGTTCAAGTTGCAAAAGTACCGATCAACAAAATCCAGCCCCTTCTTGATAGATGAACCGTTGTGTAATAATTTGCCGTTGTGTTATAATCTACCGTTATGTAATAATTTGCCGTTGTGCAATAATTTACCATTGTGTAATAATTTACCCATCAATAATACTTCAACGTTTGTTCAGGTTTAACAAGTACCTACCAACAAAACCCAATAGTCCATCACTTATCAAATGAAATAATATCGCAGAACAACCAGACTTCATACAGCCATCCTTGATTATAATCAGGTGCTGCGTACTGATGATATCCCGGCCAGATTAATACCGTTTGATTCACGATCGTGTTGACGAAGCTTTTTGGTGCACACGAACGGCTGGACGTACAATGCTACGGGTGGTGTCAAAAAATTGTTTAGCTCAAGAAAAATTTAATGACGTAAAAAAAACCATACCCTTCAATCAGAAGTTTTCGAGATACGGCGTTCTGAAAATTTAAACCCCTATTTTGAACCGTACGGCGTACGGCGGACAGACGGAAATATTTTTATTGCATATTCCGACTAGAAACCTTGAAACGTAAACCATCAACTTTTGAGAGGGGGCTAGAATTTTCTTTTTCTTGCTCGATTCCAATGGTTCATTATTGAAAATAATAAACCAAAAATTGCTGTCTGTCCGCCGTACGCCGTACTGACCAGTTTTCCTAGTTACCATGAAACAAAAATTGATGAAATTCGGGTTATAGGTTCTGTTCGGGGTTTAGTTGGTCCTCGAAGCTCGGTGTTACTGTCACTAATCTCTAAGGGGTTAAAAATAGGGGTTGCAATTTTCAGAACGCCGTAGCTCGGAAAATTTCGATAGAAGGTTATGATTTGTTTACCTTATTATATTTGTCCTGAGCTAAACAACTTTTTGAGACCACCCGGAGCATCGTACGTCCAGCCGTTCGCGTGCACCAAAAAGCTTCGACAACACGATCGTGAATGAAACGGTATAAATCTGGCCCGGATATCATCACTGGGGAGCACCTGATTATAATCAAGGATGGCTGTATGAAGTCGAGTTGGTTATTCTGCGATATTAGTTCATTTGATAAGTGATGAACTACTGGATTTTGTTGGTAGGTACTTCTGAAACTTGAACAAACGTTGAAGTATTATTGATGGGTGAATTATTACACGATTGTAAATTATTACACAACGGTAAATTATTACACAACGGTTCATCTACCAAGAAGGGGCTGGATTTTGTTGATCGGTACTTTTGCAACTTGAACAACTGTTGAAGTATTATTGATGGGTGAATTATTACACGATTGTAAATTATTACACAACGGTAAATTATTACACAACGGTTCATCTACCAAGAAGGGTCTGGATTTTGTTGATCGGTACTTTTGCAACTTGAACAACCGTTGAAGTATTATTGATGGGCAAGTTATTACACATCGGTTCATAATACTTGACCACGAGGGTACGTATTGACCACAGAAAACAGTGATCTACGCAGAAGGGGCATCTATTTCACTCCACATCAACAATTTTCCTTCAGAACTTCATTATTTGCGTTTCTTTTTGCCATTTTAGTTACTTTTTGTCATCGACAGAGTTGTTTTAGCAACATTTAACTCTTGATTTAGGTAGGTTCCTAGTAACGAGTCTACGATCTACATAATATGTATAGAATAGTAGGTACATAATTATGTTATATAGACGGGTTATGTATACATAGAGCTGTGATCTGGTACAGAAGGGTATTCTGTACAAAATAATAAATCGTTGTGCAGGGATTTGCAGCGTTTTTATTTCTCGAATCACCATTCTATACGTCGTTTGCCTTGCGATCTGATAATGAAAAACGTAGACACAAAAAAATCTGGTGGAGTTTGTCACAAAGTACGTTGAGCTTTTTTCTGAGCTATGCTAATACTCGCGTATTAGGTACTCATTTTACATCACCTACGAGGCAGAAATGGTAGGAAACGGACGTTCAATATAGTTCGAATCCTTTGCCACTGCTGTTTTCCCTGTCTGTGTGTGACTTGAATTGTTGAATAGCAAATAGTATGGGATCGGGGAATGAAAAACTCTGGCTTTATTTGAGTGAAGAACTGTTTGTCAGAGCTCCGGTTCCAGCAGCGGTATAATTCCCCCCTCCACGGAAAGGGGGTCAACAGGAAGAACAAATAAAAAGAGGGCGAGCAATCCCCCAACTACTTCTCGCTAACTGTCCGTCCGAGGATAGTTTGCTGACGGGTCTCCAACGCGAGGGTTGGGAAGGTCGGGTTGGGTCAGGGAGGTGAGTTGATTCAGATAGGAGTCCTCAATCCACGCGAAGTCTCCAGAGGCTCCAACTTCGTTAGGATATTACGGGCTGGTTCACCTGCGCTTCGCCGACAAGATCGTTTGAGTCCTGGACAGTTGCGGCGCTTGTTAAGATAGGACAGGGGTTAGCCGTTAGCCACCTGTCCGTAAGGTTGGCACCTATTCACTGTCTCAGATCGATCGAAGTACCTTATTCTTAGAAGCCACGCGAGTGAAGAAATAATAATGAAAATTTGCCAGACAAATCCCTAATATGTAATCTCTAAAACTTTTCGTAATCCCCGCTCCCCGCCGATCATATGTCATTCATATACTCCACAAGTCCTTGCCATATCAACTTAACCCAGCAAAGGCGGAAATTTAAATTTTTTGAAATTTTTTTTTATCCTTTAGAACTGTTTAAAATGGTCCTAGATTCATGAAAAAAATTATGAAATTATTTTATGCAATAAGGGGAGGGGGTGATAGGGTGTGACATATATGTCACGCCAGGCTGCTAGTGATCAAAATCAGTTCGGCTTCTAAATCATTTGTGTATACTTGATCACTGTTACTAATTTTCTAGAGTTTAGGTTTAGTTTAGGTTTAGTGGATCGGGTATTTAGTTTTAAATCAAATGAAGTTCAAGAACAAATCACCACATTTATTATTTATAAGAGTAATTTACAGTATAAAAGAAATGAAACACCATTCTACCTAAATTGTATGATAAGGAACGAAACATTTTACGCACAAACCAACGTTGCATTTGGTACACACTGTCTTGACTGTTGACGAGCACTCTTCATAATTACATCTTCTTCTTTTCTCAATGGGGGCAACCAGGTGACCAGTATTATCATACCTGGTACTATACTGGATTTTCAAGGCCCTCGACTGTGACAACGGCCCTCGAATGTTTATGGGTTCTTTGAATCGCACTGCGAAATATGTTGCGATTTCCCGAGTGAATTCGAGTTTCGAAATTTTTCTTCCTGACGCTCTGTACAAACACCATGCGTTGTTAGCAGCAACGTCGATCAGCCAGGAGAAGAGAACCCACCACCATTTCTTCCCTCGAATGGAAATCCTGTACCGAGCGACATCGTGATCCATTCTGTCCGTTCCACCCATGTTCCTGTTGTACATGAGTAGAGCATGAGGTTGTGGGACTTGTATGTGCTGATGTGTACTTCTTGAATACCTTTGTACAGGTTTTATTGGTGTGGCACCGTTAGCAGTAGAGGCAATTGCTACGCATTTGTTGTCTAGCCACTTACAAATGAAGATCCCATCAGTGTGATCTATGCGGTGGCGGAAAGTTCCCCTTGATGATGATGACATCACTTTTTTTGAAGGTAGAGGGCAATCTTTGGGTATTCGGTTTTCTCTAAGGGTTCCTGTAGCGTTGTAACCATTATCTTTCAGGTGTTTCAAAACGTTAAAACTTGCAAATAAATTATCAAGATAAATATGATATGGCAAATGAATAACTCCTTCAGGTAAGTCAGCGAGAAGAGTGATGAGAGGTGTCGTGGATTTTCCAAATGCTTTTTCCATTTCAGTGAGGATACCGACTTTTTTCCCAGTGTAAATATCAAAATTTATCAAATATCCTGAAGCAGTATTGAGGCTCCACACCTTGTATCCAAAACGAATCGGTTTTCCCCGTATATATTGCTTACATCCATGCCGCCCAAAATATTTGACCATTGATTCGTATTAGGCTGGCGTGACATATATGTCACATAGGTATTTCAATACACACCTGAGCGGCGTAAATGAATAATTTTATCGCAAAGGCAAATAAAACCCTTCAACAGTACATTAGGAACACAATATGGAAATATTAGATGAAAAGAATATGATTATGATAGCGAAATGGTACTTACAACGTCGACTGGTCCATATTTTGGATGATGCCACGACTACAACAGATTCCAAATAGCAGAGAGATGTGATCAGTTGCGTGAGTGGAGAAAAACTGACTCGAACATCGAGAGACATACCTTACGAATAGAAATTCATGTTCAAACATGAATCTGATCTCAAGGGGGGCTCCTCAGAACGCGTCACGTCAGAGCCTGCCGCTGTGACATGAATGTTACGCCAGCCTTTGATGGGTTAAGACTCCTCATGACATCAGTAGGAACATTATTAAAAAGGAAATATATACCTACGTGGATCATAAACGCAGGACATGTACGCGCTAATGCATTATTACGTAGTACATAATATATACCCATACCAATTTTTTTTTTTTTTAATTCACATTTATTTATTTGAAAGTTAAGTACATAATTATAAGATGCAAGTCGCCAATGCTACGACCCCCTTTAAGATAACTTGTGCTGGGGGTCGGAGTGCTTAGTTACTATTTATATAATACTCATAAGATACAAATTAATGAAATATTTATAATCAAGTGTCCAAGGTGTTTACCCTCCAAATGACTTAGAAGCAAAATACTTGCTAAAAGAAAAAACTACATTCGAACATTTTAGGAATAATACGAAAAGAAAGATGCCTGCTTATATGAACAAAGATCGACACACAACTGCGCTTAGATTATGAAATAGAGAAAAATTACGTTATTAATGTTAGGAAATATTAGGTAATGAATTGTGTACCTAATAAACCTTTATTTTTGTGTTACGGTCAGTTGAATGAAGGTTTAGTCACCATTTATTATTATTTTTAGTTATTATTTACAGTTAGTGTTATCAACTATGCAACTTAGTTTTTTTTGAGTCATTATAATCGTGAACCAGTAGGCAACTCTTTACCCAGCGCCACCGGCTCCTGCCTAATGCTGAGTAATAATTGGCGAAATACCTACCTAACTGCGAAGGAACCTATTGTGCTATTTTATTTTACTTTTTCCAATTTATTATTTTATGTATTTATATTATTTTCTAAAATGTTCCAATAAACTCATTATTCATGCATTCATTATTTATGTTCAGAAACCGCCGTAGGTCCGATATTCATTCGTTGGACCATTAAAACCATAACAATTAATCAAGTATGAGCGTTGGGATTACGTTACCTACTAATAAAACAATAGCGCAATAAAAATGATTATGATGGCTTTTACGTAACGGGTCTGGTTGGTCAGCAAAGCTCGGCTTTACTGTCACTCATCTGTAAGGGGTAAAAAATAGGGGTTGAATTTATCAGAATGCCATAGCTTGAAACCTACAATAGAAGATGTGGGGATGGTAAGATATAGGTACGTGAGGTTTGGGAAGGTGAGTTTGAGAAGGAGATGTTGGGTATGAGGTAGCTAGTATCCAGAAAGGTTTATACCATATTGGCTAGGCCAGAAAGGTTTATCATCACTTTGGATAGTAGAGGATATGCCCAGAAAGGTTTATCACCACACTGGTTTTCGCCAGAAAGGTTTATCACCACGATGGGATCTTTTATGAGAGAGAGGTTGAGGAGAACGGTAAGGTGAGAGAGAGAAGGCGACGAGTTCGAGTGAGATCGATAGAATGACGAGCTGGGCAAGGAGTGCGCCTTATAAAGGCGCCTCTGCCCTCCCCCAGTCCTACGACGGCGGTTGAAAGCCGTTGGGGGATCGATGGAGGGAGAGATACCTGTCCACGTCCCCTTCATCACGCAGCTCGCCTTCTCCTTGGCTTTACTGGAAACAATCTTCTGTGTACAAGATGGAGTGGAATATTATAAGGGTAGCAGGAAAGATGTATAAGTTATTATGACGTTTTTAGATTGATTCCGAACTTGAGGTTTTCATGAGACCACCGGAGGGTGGTACGTCCTGCAGTTCGTTCTCTGTTTTGCCCTCACTCTGAACTGAAAGGCTTTGCCAGCACACCACAGTGGATGTTCAAGCGGCCGGGCTGTTCTTCTTTGAAGCATTCATGGATGGATGGATGCTACATAAGTTATCCTTACCACGTTATCTCGTCAGTTGAGTAGATTCGAGTAGGGAAGGATCTAGTACTGTTACTAGATGTACCTAGTTACCATGATTTTCGAGTTACAGAAATAGTCGGGTTCGAGTCGATCAACCCATTTGAATTATCTTAGTAGGCAGTAGTATTTGGCTTTTGTGTTTGATAAGCGGATAATCTATGTACCCTTGAGATTGCGGATCATCAAAACTGATTATTCTCCTTGAATCTGACACAGAAATGTAATAAATTGCTGGAATTTGTTGTCTTTCTATGTCAGATAGGTATATAATTATAATGTGTTCATTTATATAAAATTATGATACCAGGCTACTGGAAATCTATCTCCAAGTATTGAATAATAACAGTTTTGGGTTTATTATTTTCAATAATGAACCATTGGAATCGAGCATGAAAAAAAAAAAAAATTCAAACCCCCCCCCCCCCCCCACCACCAAAAAAATTTTGATGGTTTACGTTTCAAGGCATGTAGAATCCAAAACTGCAATAAAAATATTTCTGTCTGTCCGCCGTACGCCGTACGGGCCACTTTTCCTAGTTACCATGAATAAAAATTGATGAAATTCGGGTTGTAGGTTCCGTTCGGGGTTTAGTTGGCCCTCGAAGCTCGACGTTACTGTCAGTCATATCTAAGGGGTTCAAAATAGGGGTTGAAATTTTCGGAACGCCGTAGCTCGAAAACTTTCGATTGAAGGGTATGGTTTTTTTTACGTTATTAAATTTTTCTTGAGCTAAACAATTTTTTGAGACCACCCCGAGCATTGTACGTCCAGCCGTTCGTGTGCACCAAAAAGCTTCGTCAACACTCAACACGATCGTGAATCAAACGGAATAAATCCGGCCTAGATAATCATCACTAGGGAGCACCTGATTATAATCAAGGATGGCTGTATTAAGTCGAGTTGGATGTTCTGTGATATTATTTCATTTGATAAGAGATGGACTAGGTATTGGATTTTGTTGGTAGGTACTTCTGAAACTTGAACAAACGAAGTATTATTGATGGGTAAATTATTACACAATGGTAAATTATTGCACAACGGCAAATTATTGCACAACGGCAAATTATTACACAGCGGTAAATTATTACATAACGGTAAATTATTACACAACGGTAAATTATTACACAACGGTACATTATTACACAACGGTTCATCTACCACAAAGGGGCTGGATTTTTTTGATCGGTACTTTTGCAACTTGACCAACCGTTGAAGTTGCAGTTGAAGTTATTACACACGGTTAATATTATACTTGAGAAGAGGGTAGGTACTGACCACAGAAAACAGTGATCTACGCAGAAGGGGCATCTTCACTCCACATCAACAATTTTCCTTCAGAACTTCATTATTTGCGTTTCTTTTCGCCATTTTAGTTACGGTTTGTCATTGAAATAATTATTTTAGCAACACTTAACTCGTGATTATGTAGGTACCTAGTAAAGAGTACGGGGTTAGGTACTAACCTACTGAGGGTCTGCGATTTACATAATATGTATAGAATAGTACATATTATATAGACGGGTTATCTATACAGAGAGCTGTGATCTGTAAAAGAAGAGAATTCTGTACAAAATAATAAACCGTTGTGCAGTGATTTGCAGCGTTTTTTCTATTCTGTTCAACTTTTTTAGAAATGATAGAACCATGCCTCAAATATACATTCTTGAACTATGTGATTGCCTTGGCGCTTCATGTTGATAGTCGACGTAAGTAGCAAGTACTTGTTAATAATAAATTATTCATATTAGCTACCTATGTTTCAATATATTATTAACGATTATTTTTTTCGTCTGATTAACGATTCTCCCATGGATTGGATGTTAGATTGAGATGGCAGGTAATTAGATGTTGATGGACTCGTGGCTTAGGTGACTTGGTTCATTCTATGTACAGAAAATTTAAACAATGATTGTATTACGAAGAGCTAGGTGAATATAAAAATATACTATAAACTACCCACAGAATACAACAAGGTAAGATTAAATCATTGAGTAGTAACGGTAATGAAGAACAACAGATCGAGAAAAGAAGGGACAATAAATGAAAACGAAAGGAAAGATAAAATGAAGGTTAACGAAAAAAGAAAATTACACTGCAGACGAGTTAACCAATTGAAGATCATAAACAAACACGGACACATAGCCATTGACGGCTTGATTCAACAAAGAATAAGATAAACAAGAATAAACCGGGCCGCTTGTACATCCCCCATCGAGTTTCGTCAACATGACTGTATGAATCATACGGTATATCCAGCCCAGATAATATGTTGTTGCGTGCCATCGTTATTTTGGATTTTGTTGATGGTAGTTTTTGACGTGGATCTGTCGTATGGCTTGAGATCGGTTTGAAATTATGTGCGGATCGACGCAGAGAATTTTACTGGTTTTGAGATAGTTTCTTTGTTTTTATGGCGGTTTAGTCAGCATAACGTTTTTGTACAAATGCGTACAAATGATACCTAGCTTTCCAACGAGCTGAGAAAGATTTCTGTATGACAAAAACTGACAGAGTTATACTCCAGCTACGGTTACAACTGTAATGATTTTAACGAATTTTCATAGTTAATTACGCTATTTTAATAGGTGCAAAATTTTCAGAAAATCAATTTTTGAAAATGTATATTTATGTTTATATATTTTTTTTATATTTATTTATTTATGTGTCACTACGGGTGATAATATAATCTGTCCTTGGGTACATGATGAAAATTCCAAATTTCGCCGAAACAGTAGTATTGTCAAACCATAGGATAAACTCGAAGATGAGCAATTGTCAAAAATTCTAAGGGAGTCAAATTTGAGTTTTTAAGGGTCAAAAGATCGGTAAAAATGGCTAAAATCGCGAAAACATTATATTTATAACTACGAAAAGTGGTCTGGTTTCTCGCTATATCATCTTTTTACACAGTAGCACAAATATTTCTTTGAAAATTTGCTCATAACCATGCTGCATTACTGGAACTTTTTTTTTTCGTTTACAACCGATCCGTAGATAGCGGTTTACTACAACCAACTGCGGTAACCAGAAAGGGGGTGAGGGAGCCAATATTCCGAACTGTATTACTCTTGAGCGACTGTGAGATAGAACGCGATTCCTTTACTGTTTGAATGTAACTTGTTGAATGTGAATATGAATAAATTCTACCTTTACTGGGCTATAAGACATATCCATGTTCCGCTTGTAGAGTGGATATTCGAACCAGGTTTGCCTGGTTTCCTACTTTCATGATTTCATCTTATTTCTTTATAGATACAAGTTTGCTGTCTACGGCCAAACGAATCATCGAAATCAGGCGCAATTTGGGGATATTTCGAGAGTCTCACTTGTGTTCAGGGACCATCATAATTTCAAAAAATGACCGGGTGGGGAGTTCGTAATGGCGCGTACAAAAATATGGGGGCGGTGGAAAAATTGCCGAACGTTAGAACTTTAATATACCTATACATCGACCCTGGTGGCATTTTCGTAGTGTCTCGGTGTGCGTGCGTGCGTGCTACTAAATCAGGATCTCACACTAATAGGAATTAGTGATCTACGAAGAAGGGGTAGCTCTACAGGAAAATAATAAACCGTCGTGTAATAATTTACAGCGTTTTTTGTAAACCTTTCCGTCCTTGCCTTGTGAGTCCCAAAAGGTGCTTGTATTGGATAGACGATGACTTCCCGTTGCGGATGATGAGCCAATTAGACGCCACTTCAAGAATGTAATTACGACGAATATGACATGTGAGTTTTACCGAGTTCGATAACGAGAAGATGATATAGCACCATTCAGGAAGGTCGTAGTAGAGTGAGTTGGGGATAATAAAATATGACCGCTTCAACGGAGGCGACCTATTCAAGAAACGGGAAACTGAATCGTCACGATCAAACTTGCTGAAAGCTTTCCTTCCCCAAAGGCCCCTCGCTCACTTAGTACTTCTGGAAACTTCCTCAGGGAATATTGACACTCAAAAGATAAATTAACTGTGCCCACTCCGCCGCAGCTACTTCTATAGTTATAATAGAGAGGTCGTTTCAAGGACTGCAATTTAATTAAACTTTAATCAATCTTTGTGACTTTGCTGAAACTATAATAACTAGAGAGCTAATTTTATTGTAAAGCGAAAACGTTAGTGCCATTGTTCGAGAGAGAGCTTATCCATTATAATTATACCATTATATTAAACAGAACTAATCTTATTGTACAATAATTAGGTATATTCTAGCAAATTCAAGCGCCAGCTGGGCGACGTTAAAAAACAGACATACATCTCATTGTACAATAAGTAGATATCTTCTACCTAAGCAAACGATTGATCGTGCGTTTGGTGAGCCGTGGAAAAATATTAGCCTACCGTTTCTACCAGCTGAGCGAGTTTGCGCAACGAACGAACGGAAAAGATCGACCTGGCCCGATCACAGGTAAATGGCGAACGAACGCACGAATCTTCATTGGTTCGGACGCTCACATTTTTCGACGAGCCGAACACGGCGAACGAAGAATCGCGCGTTCACCGCCTGAACACGAGTGAACAAAGACGATTCGATCGTCTACTGCTTCCACCAACCGCACAACACAAATTTCCTCGTTCGTCCTTGCTGGCGCGCTCGGTGGAAACGCACCTTTACACTAGTGGTGACAGATTTTCGTGCTATAAAAAAACGGAGTTTGAAAGACGTGTTTGTATGTGGAGACATATTGATCCATGTTAAAATATTTTATTTGCATGTATTTGTGAATGGCATGGGTATATGAAGTTCCTTCACAGCGTTCTGCATTTATATTGTTCTATAATGAGTAGAAGAGCCACAGAGCTCATCGAGCCAATGGGAATGGCTCCCACGATTACCGTTCTTACATAACTAACAACCTGCAAGATTCACAACACTCGTCTTATGAGTTGTCACTGTCTCGCTGTATGGCAGTCTTCCTTCCTATGCCAACCGCACTTTCAGCATGCAAATATTTTCCGCGAGCCTTGAAAAGTAATATAAAAGCATCGTCATAATTTCACGTGGGGACCACCTACGTGCTGGGCTTTCCGTCGATGCTTTTGCTTTCCTCCAAAAACTTCCCATTTGTCATGCCTTCACAGTTGGCAGCAAGTTGGCACTTCGGTGAAGGTAATCAGAAAAAAATCCTACTGAGATTTGATAGAACTGAAATGAGAGGGCCTCGTGCCCCTCATATTGTCAGATCAATAAACAGTCAAACTGATTCACAGTGTTAGTATCTGCTTAGGATGTTGGGAACCCTCTGTCGAGCATGACAGCCTCCCCTCCCCTTCATATAAGCAAGCCCTGTAAGTGAGACCTCACGTATTGGCGTAACATGAGAATCGAAGTATCTTCAATCTTTTTTTTTTTTGCGTAGGGCGGTGAGGAAATCTTTTAGGTCCATAGGTGGGATTTGGACCTCGTAAGATACCTGGAGGGGACCGCACCTCCAGGTTATGTGGGACTCAAACCGTACTAAGACCTCACCTACCTTTTCTCACGTAGGAACTCAGCCTGGAACCTATTAACACATTACTTCAGGCCTAAGGAGATCTCTTCAGTCCTCGTTCTGTCGGTTCGCACCCTCTGTTCTTTGACGCTCTCGTTCGAGCTGCATCTTCTTCTTCAGGATCTTTTCTACATATTCTGCCACTTGATTCCAATGCTGCTCGCTTTGCAGCATCCTGGCGACCACCGTTTCTGGTGTCTGGTGTCTGGTGTCTGCTGAAACTCCCAGTTCTTCCTGTATGTACCGTTCTACTGTCCACTGTGTACACCTGAAGAATGTATGATGTACATCATCTTCCTTCTGACAGATGCGCATTTAGGAACACTTACCTTTCCCATCCTGTGCAGGTAGCTATAGAATATCCCGTGCCCTGAAAAGAACTGAGTTATGAAGTAGTTCACTTCTCCATGTTTCCGCTCAAGCTATACTCGGATATCAGGGACCAGCTGTGCAGTCGACCTTCCTCTCAGCTCGCCTGCCCACATCTCCTGCCAACTTGCCATCGTACTTTCTCTCTCTTCTCTGGCACTGCGGAATCTTTCATGTTCTCCTCTTCTTTCATAGATCCGCTTCCCCTCTGCCGCCAGCAGCTGTATGGGTGCTACTCCTGCAAGGACAAGTATTGCTGGTTCTGATACTGTCCTGTAGGCACATGCAATGTGTAGTGCTCCTCTTCGCTGTACTGCAATCATTCCCTCCCTGTAGTAAGCAACGTCTAGAGCACCTGCCGACACCTCCGCTCCATACAGGAGAATCTTCAATCTTGGTGGGATTAACAAGGGTTTGCCATTCCCGGGATGCGCGGAAGGCCCTCTAGAAATGTGCCATCAGTGAGGGTCAAGACGCTCACCTACTACACTGGTTCCAGTGAGGAGGTCGTGGTTCTCCGCTGCTTTTGGCTTATATCTCGGAATCTATCAACCTGAGTGAAATTACCGTCATAATGAATAATGAAACTGAGTAAATCTGGGACAGAATTCTCCTCTACAGTTTTCCCCTTAATCAACAAAACAACAACGCTCCGATGAACAAAAACGCTGTAATTACTTCCACCATGTCTTCAATGCGACATTATTCAGTGTGCGAATCCATATCCCTACCGATATCTCCATAAGTATACCCAGTGAGCGTGACATTTTTCAGAGCTGAGTTTAGCCATGAAGCATTTTCGTATATTTCGTCCCGGGAAGTCTAGAATCACTAAATTGTAAACTCTGCAATATTGACGATGCCCTAATTCCTTTCAAGTGTCATTTAATAACAACATGGTCCTGTTTAACACAGTGGTGTCCATGTTACTGAAGCGTCTTCAACGAAGCACGTTGATGTCGAACTTCAAAACTCCCAACTAATGGAAGTTTTCGACTGGATATTCAGCGAAATATGAGCCGACTACCTCAACGATTAGGTACGACAAAATCTCGCACTGAGTAGCTTATGTATAGAGGGAGATGATATGGGAACAAAGTGAATGTCTTCGAGAAGGGCTCGGAAGTTGAGATGTAACACAACTCAGGAACTTGCTTGGAAGAAGGTAAAGGCTGCAGGACCAGGTACAGCTGCGAAATGAAGAAGTCGCCTCTTGTATTTCCCCGGGTAATTAAAAGTTTCGCTTCGACTTTTAAGCGCGAGCCGGAGGGGAAACAACCTTACGACACTTTCACCGCGAAAGAGATGAACTTTGGCCGAAGCAAAGCTGCGAGGGACGTGGCGGGGGAGGCTGCCAATGACCCAACTTCCAGGGCTGCTACTGTTGAAGACAATATCGTTAGGAGTCGTTAGGGTGGAATTATGGGAGGCAGTTTCGCCGGGTGGAGGCAGAATGAACTTGAGTTCTCAAAAATATATTTTTCCTCCGGGAAGGTACGTGGGTGAAGCAAAGACCGGCGTTTCCCTCCGGCTTAGTGGATCGCTACAAACGTTCATGACTTCCGTACTGATGTACTTCGCCCATCAATGTGCTCAAACGCCTGATGGCTCGGGATCCCTGAAAATTGGGCCGTTGAACATTCATGAATAATCTCATATAGAAAACGACTACGAGAACATACACAAAAACACTGCAAATTATTACACAACGGTTTATTATTTACCTGCATAGCCCGTTTACCTGTCTTCTCCGTAGATCACTGTTTTCTGTGATAAATACCTACATTCGTGCTACTCCTTGGAAAGCCCTAAATCAAGTGAATGCCACCAGAGTCGCAGTTATAACTTCTTGAACGTTCTGCAATTACAGTTGCATAATTATTTGCATTTTTCCACCGCCCCCATCTCTGTAACGCATCATTTCGGGCCCACAACCCCCCCCCCCCCCAACCCTCCCACCACCCGGTCATTTTTGAAATTCTGTTGGTCGCTGAAGCTAAGCGGGACCCTCGACATTATCCCCACATTTTCACCCAATTTGAATGATTCATTCTGCCGTGAACAACAAACTTGTACCTACCTATCAACAAAATCCAAGATGACCATCTTTCTTCAAATGAAATAATATCACGAACCAGAAACTCGATTTCAGTCAAGCCTGGCGTGATTATTTTCAGATGTTCCCCATCAACGATATCTGGCTAGAGGTAGGCATAACGTATGATTCACAGTTATGTTGACAAAGCTTTTCGGGTCTAACTTCAGGAAATACTGTGGTCAAATAATTGGACGTAAAAAAATCCAAAAGTTTGCAATAAATTTAAAAACGTCATAAAATGCATAGGTACCCTTCTATTGAAAGTTCTCAAAATACGGCGTTTTCAAAAAGGCAATGCTTATCTTTCATCCCGTAGAGATGAATGACATTAACGCCGAGCAGCGTCTGGGACGAACTAGACCTAAAAACCTGCCTAGAATGGGGCCTAAAAACCAAATTTCATTAGTTTTGGTTGGTGATAACTAAGGAAAGTTCGAAGTAGGTACGGCGTACCTTTCATGCTTGATTTCAAAGGTTCATTATTAAAAATAATAAACCAAAACGAAACACAAAATCTTTTACATTCATCAAAATCAACACATCCTTTCTTCTTCCTTCAAGCAATGGCCAATAGGTTTAGATATTTCATTGAGGAATGAAAGTGGGTCAGAATTTGCTTCTTTTGAACTCAGAATCGGATTCATTTCCGACCCATCATAGCATCTTTTTGGATAGCTCGCCGTTAGACCTACAGTTTGAAACAATAAGAAATACACGTCCGTTCCTCATCTTTCCCACTTATAACAAACAACATACTCGAGCGCTAAAAACACATCAATATCAATTACTCAATACATTACCAACCAACGAATACGATTTGAAGAACATAATAATACAAAACCACCTCGCAAGTTGAAAATTCTGTTCCGTTTCTTGCCGTTTCTTACTAGGTAGGGGAAGCCCACCACTGGTCACTTTTGAGACGTTATCATGATCCGACTACCAAAACATTTTCTATACAAATCAAATCGAAATATTTTATTTGTAGAAATCATTCACATGATCGTTGCAATTGAAAATTATCTATACTCCACCACCATCAAACAGGTTGTACAATATTTGAAATACATTGTTTTGAAATGGGGCTTTGATTGACAGCTTTCGTCGCAAGGCGCGCCACGAGTATAACTACCGTGCTTTGCATCTTTGATACTACAGTTCAGATATCCATTTGAAAAGAAATGTAATTTAAATCAGTGGTTCTCAACGGGGACGATAATGCCCCCTTGGGAGGGGAGGGGTGCTGAGGGGCGGCGAAATTGTTTTGGGCTAATCGATTGAATCAATTTGCAACTTCAAGGCGATGAACTCAATTTAATAAAAACAAAATCTGTTATTTCTGCCGTCAAAAAAACCTCACTTTGCGCAAACAGAATTTTGGCCGCAACGAAGTTTGTGGTTTGCCAGTTTTCAATCCTTTCGGACCTGCGTAACAATAGTGAAATCCCTTTGATGACGCACAATTTTATCGTGAACACCCCTGATGGACTCTTTGCATGGGACCTTTTCCGAAAGTTTTGTGGATATTTTGCCCCTGGAAGTTCCTCATTGGGTCATGAATCTTTTGTGCATATTGAGAAAACAGAGGTTGAGATTCAGGAAGTATTGATTGTACTTTCAACTAATGAGACGTTGAAAGCCAACTTCCAGGATGGTGACAGGCTCACGGAATTTTGGCAGCTATCAATCACCCTTCCGCTGGATTGTGACTGTCGTCAAAAAATTGTTAATTATCTTCCCCTTCTCCTATCTCGTTGAATCAAGGGTTCAGCACTGTGACTGATATATTTAATATTACAAAAAAAACAGTCCGCCCCTCGACCCCGGATGATGCCTATTTTCTTATTTCGAATGGAACTATGAAACATGGTGTGTAGTACATCCTGCTGCTCAAGATGCCGATAATGCAACGATTCTGAGATAAACGGTCAATTGGGGGGTCACGATGTCACAATCCAGTTTTACCCGTGCGTTTCCCGGGGAATGATTGAAAACTTCACAGCCTGAACGGCTGAACCGAACTGGTTGAAAGTTGTGTCGGAGCCTCCCTTTTACGACCCATTTTAATGCCTCATAGAAATGTCCACGAAACGTCTTGCACGCAACGACGGTAAGAAGGGAAAACGTCGCGAGGAAAATTCGAAACAAAACAGTTGACATTTAGAAGAGATGAGACTTGCGCCTTCATCTCCTAACATTGAACCTCATTTTAAGAAACTGGCTCTCAATCACCAAGAACAACAATCCCACTGATAGCTGTGTGTGTTTCATTCATAACCAAAATATTATTTTGTAGAGTTTATCAAGTCCTGTTTTATCGTAATTTAAATTACATTATTCCTTCAATTCGAATTGTACTATTTGGAACCCCCCTTTTCCTCGTACCCTAACTTATGGATTTCCACATTAGGTGGGTGATGAAAAATGTTCACCTCCTAACAACAGCTTTAAAAAGGTTGAGAACCACTGATTTAAATAAAGAAACAGAATCATCAGGCGTACGTGTCCTGACATAGCGGATCACGATTATCACTGTTTTTAGAGGGGGGGGGGGGGGGGTCCAAATACACTACAGTTTGAACCGATAAAACATGACCAATAAAAGCATGCATTACTGTATAACCACAGCTCAAAGAGGGGAACAGCTGAATCAAATTACACTCGGTTTTGCGTTGTCAATATAGTGTCTGAGAATACCAAGAAAAATCTCCGAATGCATACCTACAACTGTACCCATGAGTGGCCCAGAAATCAGATAATTGGAAAATTAATGAACTCATCAGTGGGTCAGTTCTCGACAACGCCTCCTGTACACTTGGACTACCAAAAAATGTTGAATCACTCTTGAAACCACCTTGATGTTGAGCTGAGGGCAATTTTTTTAGTCCCGCACTTTTACATGTTCCACTTACCGTGTAGGTACATAATTATCTTATTTTTGCGTCATCTGTATTGAAAATTATATTCAAAAACGCTGCAAATCCCTGCACAACGGTTTATTATTTTGTATAGAATACCCTTCTGTTACAGATCACAGCTCTATGTATAGATAACCCGTCTATATAATATAATATGTACTATTCTATGCATAATTATGTAGATCGCAGACCCTCCGTAGGTTAGTACCTAACCCCGTACTCGTTACTAGGTACCTACCTAAATCACGAGTTAAATGTTGCTAAAATAATTCTGCCGATGACAAACAGTACCTAACAAAAAGAAACACACATAATGAAGTTCTGAAAAGAAATCGTTGATGAGGAGTGAAAAAAGTTGCAAAAGTACCTACCAACAAACTCCAGCCCCTTCTACGTAGATGGTATAATGAACCGTTGTGTAATAATTTACCGTTGAGTAATGATTTACCGTAGTAATAATTTACCCATCAATAATACTTCAACGTTTGTTCAAGTTTCACTACCTACCAACAAACTCCAAAAGAGCCATCATTTTTCAAATTAAATAATATCACAGAACAACCAACTCGACTTCATACTCCGCCAATATAATCAGGTGATCCCTACCAATGATTGGCCGTATTCACAAATTCCTATTGTGGGCGCGTCTCTGGTTACGAGAATTGGTTTGAATTGTATACAATTTCATTCACACTGGAGTCGAAAATGCCTGTCGGTGCAAACTTCGGGGCCTTACTGTGAACGAACGGCTAGACGTACGATGCTCCGGATGGTCTTAAAAAACTCGCAAGTTCAAGAATTATTTAAAACCGTAAAAATATTTACGTAAAAAAATGGTATAGGCGTTTTGAAAATTTCAACCCCTATTTTGAACCCCTTAGAGATGACTCACAGTAACGTCGAGCTTCGAGGACCAACTAGACGCCGAACGGAACCTATAACCCGAATTTCATCAATTTTTTTTCATGGTAACTAAGAAAAGTGGCCCGTACGGCGTACGGCGTACGGCGTACGGCGGACAGACAGAAATATTTTTATTGCAGTTTTGGATTCTACATACCTTGAAACGTAAACCATCAAATTTTGAGGGGGGGTAAGAATTTTTTTTTTTCATGCTCGATTCCAATGGTTCATTATTGAAAATAATAAACCAAAATCTGTAGAGTTTATGTGTTTACAATTGTTTTTCTCTCAGTTATTCTCAAATAGAGCTTTGTTTTGCCAGCTAAATTACACCTCTTGTCATCTATCTTGTCCATAGACCCCCCCAATCATATACCCCCTCATCACTCTTAGTAGTTCACATTGACTTACTCATCCATTCTTTCCCAGTTTTACTGGTATTACATTGCCCTTAACATCGAACTACAGATCTAGAAAATCACCCGTATAGATACTTTACATTGTCTGCAGATTCGTATTGCCTGTGCGTCCGGAGCCCCTTCATCCTCACCACCCTTTCATAGCCGCACGTTCACAAAGACTATGGGTGCTAGAGAGAAATTTGCATATTATAAAGCGTAACCAACGCCGTCGCCCCAATTTTCCGTTGTGTTTTAATCTGTTTTTGCTTTCACGTGAGGGAGGAAAAAAACGTTTATAAGGGGCTAGAAGGATCTCGGTGTAACTAAAAGGAGGCGAAAGGCGCCGTCAGGTAGTTTAGTAAAAGAGCTTGCCTTTGTTTCCAAACTAACCTTGGGACCAAAGCTTATTAGCTGCTGACCTCAACACATTAGCCGGGGTTTCGCTGAGACCGTTAGCAGTGCAGTTGGGCAACAACTATAAGCCCTCAAAGTGAAGTAATTATTGGTCAAACTCGTTCCTCAGGAGTCCTAAACACATTTTTTCCTTTATTAAAGGGAAGAAGCTGTATGTAGTCCATAAGGGAAACAAAAATGGGAGGAGGATGAGAAAAATGATTATTATATTTTAATTCAGTATTCGAACTACCTACTTCATATGATTTGTTCTCATGTTCTGCGAATACGTAACAACTGCACATAATTCGGAGGGAGCATTCGAAAAATTTTAGACCACAGCGGTGAGTGTGCACCGGCGCACTGGTATAGAACACTTAATGATACAGACGACTTTTGATGGCATACTAACCTCAATACTCCAACTCTCCGATTTTTGTCACATGGAAGTTTTGAAGGCATTCAGTACAGAACAGAGGTCTAGAGGTGCGTACTCTACAGAAAAATATAACTGAAACCACTGAAGAAAACAAACAATAAGAAACCAAAGTGGGAAAATTTTGGTTTTGGTTTACATTCTCAAATTTTGATGGTTATCGTTTCAAGGGAGGTTAGTAAGAATCCGTAAATGGGAGAAAAATATTTCTGTTCGTCCGCCGTAAACGGACCGTACACCGTACCGTCAATTCCTTAGTGACCATGAACCAAAATTGATATGTAGGTGGTTGTAGGCAAACGTGAAATGTCCAAAATGCCGTAAGCAGCAAGAACACTGTCAATCGAAGGGTATGGTTTAATGTCGTTTTTAAATTGATTCTGAACTTGAGGATTTTTTGCTTCCTCACTACCGAAGGGAAGCCTTGGATTCGCGATTGAGTGAAAAAAAAACGCTGCAAATTATTACACAAAGGTTTATTTTTTTACCTGTATAGATGCCCCTTCTGCTTAGATCACTGTTTTCTGTGGTCAGTACCCTCGAACTCCCCCCAGGAAAGCCATAAATCGAGTACTGGAGCCGTCCCCGGAATTAAAGTTTCCTACAAATTCGCGGGATTCAATAATTCAATCATTTATTATTTTTTGTAGTTATTCTTGAAGCATAAGGCGAATAATAAACCGCGGTGCAATAATTGACCTGCATAGATGTCCCTCTAGTAGATACTCTAATGAATCGTTGTTTAATAATGTACCGTTGCGTGAAAATTTACCGCTGTGTAATAATTTGCCCATCAATAATACTTCAACGATTGTTCAAGTTGAAAAAGTACCTATCAACAAAATCCAGCCCCTCTACTAAGATGGTATATTGAACGTTGTGTAATAATTTACCGATGCGTAATAATTTACTATAGTGTAATAATTTACCCATCAATAATACTACAACATTTGTTCCAGTTTCGCTACCTATCAACAAGCTCCAAAACAGCCATCATTGGAATCGAGCATGAAAAAAAATTCTAACCCCCCTCAATATTTGATGGTTTACGATTCAAAGTATGTAGAATCCAAAAATGCAATAAAAAAATGCCGTACGCCGTACTGAGCACTTCTTAGTTAACATGAAAAAAATTGATAAAATTTGGGTTATAGGTTCCGCTCGGGGTCTAGTTGGTCCTCGAAGCTCGACGTTACTGTCAGTCATCTCTAAGGGGTTCAAAATAGGGGTTGAAATTTTCAGAACACCGTATCTCGAAAAATTTCGATTGAAGGGTATGGTTTTTTTTTACGTTATTAAATTTGTCTTGAGCTAAACAATTTTTTGAGACCACCCGGAGCATTGTACGACTAGCCGTTCGTGTGCACCAAAAAACTTCGTCAACACTCAGCACGATCGTGAATCAAACGGAATAAATCCGGCCTAGATAATCATCACTAGGGAGCACCTAATTATAATCAAGGATGGCTGTATGAAGTCGAGTTGAATGTTCTGTGATATTATTTCATTTGATAAGTGATGGACTAGGTATTGGATTTCGTTGGTACGTACTTCTGAAACTTGAACAAATGTTGAAGTATTATTGATGGGTAAATTATTACACAATGGCAAATTATTAAACACCGGCAAATTATAACACAACGGTAAATTATTGCACAACAGTAAATTATTACATACCGGTAAATTATTACACAACGGTAAATTATACAGAACGATAAATTATTACACAACGGTTCATCTACCAAGGATGCGCTGGATTTTGTTGATCGGTACTTTTGCAACTTGAACAACCGTTAAAGTATTACTGATGGGCAAGTTGTTACACAACGGTTCGTTATACTTGACAACGAGGGTAGGTACTGACCACAGAAAACAGTGATCTACGCTGAAGGGGCATCTATTTCATTCCACATCAACTATTTTCCTTCAGAACTTCATTATTTGCGTTTCTTTTTGCCATTTTAGTTACTGTTTGTCATCGACAGAATTATTTTAGCAACATTTAACTCTTGATTTAGGTAGGTACCTGAAATGAATACGGAGTTAGGTACTAACCTACGGAGGGTCGGCGATCTACATAATATGTATAGAATAGAACATTATTATATTATATAGACGGGTTATCTATACAGAGAGCTTTGATCTGTATAGATCACCGTTGTGCAGGGATTTGCAGCGTTTTTTCAACAGGGCGACGAAATCTCCTATATATGATAATCACCGAAAGTGTTCTCATGTTATTGTAACTGAATAAACAATTAATCCTTATGGTTATTGACACAGTCATTCAATTCTTCCTGACCAAACGTCGCTAAAATATTGGCAAACAAAAACAAACTAATCTTTCGCTGCTATTTGATCTGAAAACGCCATCCAGTTTTCTTGCCAGTAACTTTTTCTGTTTGCATCAAAATTTATAGATCAAACGACCGCTTCCTAATAGTTTATAATCTTAAATGTCCATTTTTTTAGGCGGTGAATTAAGGAATTTATCTATACACATCAGGTCTACACCTGCGCAGGACGAGTGTTTACAGAGACACAGTTCCTACGTATAAAATCCGCGAGTCCTCGCTATCGGATCGGTTTCCGCTAGCGTTGTAGCCTTCTTGTTAATCATGTTGCTGGCGATAGTGCTTGGTGTTATGTCGCACATATGTACATCGAGGGGTAACGAACAGTGCGCGGACGACTTGATGTTAAATTATGGTGTAGATAGAACATTCTTGGACACCTACTACCGGCTTCAAGGAGTTCGCGAGTTCCCTGTTGCGGATTTGAATGAATACTATCACACGGGTATTTGGGGTCTTTTAATTTTCACAGATGTAATCCCTATAGCAGCAACGGGAGGTTCTCTTTTGATCGACAATCATCCTTTTGTTCGCGATTCGCATACTTCTTATTCCGTTTGTACTCCATCCTTCGCTATCGTCGATGTATATTTCACTCAACAAAGCAGCTGGACACTCACCTACGATAAAGTGCAAACTAAATTCCTTTTTTGGTACATCGAAGGTAAACTTATCCACAAATTCAAAAGCGTTGTTTCCTTTTCTGTTTATCAGAACTCAACTTACTGTGGATTTGAACAGATTTGGAAAAATGGACATCAGCAACCAGAAGGGGAACCCTCGCTTTGGTTGGGACCAACGGATATTGAGTATGACTTCGTCCCAACGAACATGCCAGGATGGTTCTTCGGTAACCTGTTCCAACTGATATTGTACAACGCTGCACGGGTGCTCAGCTACAAGGATCTTGCCTTGGATCTCAGTGACATCTGGCTACGCCCTGTTCAATCAATTATTGCAGAAAACTTTATTAAACTCGCTTGCAATAAATGAGCCCTCCTACCGCATGTGCCCTTCTGCAAGGCCTCTGCCCGCTTCGCCGCAGAAAATCGCGCTTTTTGAAACTACTACCAACCAACTATGCTTACATGATGCAGTTGTACCACATGGAAGTTTTCAATAAACCCATCTGCTAATTTCGATAACTTAGCATTTCGTTGTAAACGACATCCTTAATTCCACTTTAGGAGCCCGATGCCTATGTATTTATTAACGTTGATGGAGTTGTGCAAGTTTGATGTATTACTGCAAGTTTTTGAAGACGTAATGAAGTGGAGTGAGGAAAAGGTAGAATCACAAAAAAATTCCTCCAGAAACTCAAAAAAATTCGAGAAGTGAATGGTAGCATAATTTATGCTACTTTGCCAGGAAAAAGGGTAAGAGGTAGAACTCTACGTTCGTCGAACTGTTTCGGTGAGAGGTGTCTCATTGGCTTCCATTACGTTACCTACCTACTCGTATTTTGATAATTGATTTTTGAAGTGCCTCCAATTTAAGGATACCTATGAGACGCCGGAACACTTCGCCACACCTGAATATTATTGTAGGACGGGTTGAACTAAAGCATGGTAAATAGTTTCGAAGTTTTCACATCATGAAAAACGCTGCAAGGTCCTTGTCACATGGGTTTATTATTCTACTGGACATACCTACAGCAATGTTGGCTGTTCATTTATTGTTTATTTCAAGTGAAATAGCTATTTCTGATGGTTTCCACCATTTTTGGCCCCTAAAACATAAATTAGGTCCACTCCCTTTTTTTGCTTCCGAGTCTGCGAAGCAGCGGAAGCCTTGTGTTCACTTTCGTGAGCCAAAAAATTTTTGTCTTCAGAAATCAAAATTTCCACTTGCATTTTGCGTTTCAAAGCCTACTGAACAAATTTGGTTCCGTGTCTGTCGGTCTGTGAGTCTGTGAGTCTGTGAGTCTGTGAGTCTGTGAGTCTGTGAATCTGTGAGTCTGTGAGTCTGTGAGTCTGTGAGTCTGTCCGCATTTCCTTGTTACAGCCATAACTTCCACGATTTTGAATTGATTCAGCTCAAATTTTGAGGGATGGTGCGGATAAGGCCCCTTGAGGTCCCATACAAATTTCAACATGATTGATCCAGCGGTACGCCCTGCGCATGCGCTAACGTTAAATTCAACAAACACGCATAACTTTCACAATTTTGATTCAATTTCGGTCAAATTTTCAAGGGTTGTTTGGACAAGGCCTAGTGAGTTCCAGTATGAATTTCAGCATGATCGGACCCTCGGTGCGCTCTGCGCATGCGCTGGCGTGAAATAGATTCAATTTCCTTGTTACAGCCGTAGTAACCAAAGATTTCACCCAATTTCAATGTAATTCTCAGGGATTAAGCGGGTAGGGCCCATTGAGGTCCCATATAAATTTCAACATGATAGAGCCAGCGGTTCGCCCTGCGCATGCGCTCTGTCTGTCTGTCTGTCCTTCTATGCACGGCCAAACGGCTCGACGGATATCGACCAAATTTGGCACGAATATCCAGTAGGCTCCCAAGTTGTGCAACGTCGCATTTTCAATTCCCTGACCATAGCGGAACTATGGTCGACCATGGTCAACTCCTGAATGGCTTGATGGATATCGACCAAATTTGGCACGAATATCCAGTAGGCCCCCAAGTTGTGCAACGTCGCATTTTTAATTCCCTGACCATAGCGGAACTATGGTCGACCATGGTCAACTTCGTTAATTGAAATGAAAACCCCTATTTTTTATCGCGTATTCGTAATCTACGTGAAATTCTATGTACGATCGACCCTTCGGACTACCCCCACGGTCGACCATAGCGCATCCATGGGCCCCTCCATGGTCGAATCCCGAATTGCTCAACGGATATCGACCAAATTTGGCACGAATATCCAGTAGGCTCCCAAGTTGTGCAACGTCGCATTTTTAATTCCCTGACCATAGCGGAACTATGGTCGACCATGGTCAACTCCTGAATGGCTCGACGGATATCGACCAAATTTGGCACGAATATCCAGTAGGCTCCCAAGTTGTGCAACGTCGCATTTTTAATTCCCTGACCATAGCGGAACTATGGTCGACCATGGTCAACTTCGTTAATTGAAATGGTAACCCCTATTTTTTATCGCGTATTCGTAATCTACGTGAAATTCTATCTTCGATCGACCCTTCGGACTACCCCCGCGGTCGACCTTAGCGCATCCATGGGCCTCTCCATGGTCGAATCCCGAATTGCTCAACGGATATCGACCAAATTTGGCACCAATATCCGGTAGCCTCCCAAGTTGAACGTAGGCGCATTTTTAATTCCCTGACCATAGCGGAAATATGGTCGACCATGGTCAACTCCTGAATGGCTTGACGGATTTTGATAAAATTGGGCACAAATACCCGGTAGGGTATGGGATTTTTCCGTCGTTTGTTGGTTCCACGATACTGCGTACAGCGAATCTCGGATAGCGAGCGAAGCGAGTGGTCAGGCTAGTTATGTATAATGGACGTAATGTATTATGGAAGTCATGTTATGTATAATATGTATATTTCATGTAATGTTATGTAATGTTATGTTATGTAATGTAATGTTATGTAATATGTATATTTAACGTTACCTATGTAATGTTATGTAATGTAATGTAATGTAATGTTATGTTATTTTGCTTCCGAGTCTGTTCTATTTTATAATGGGTCACTCTGATTGTGACGAGGAAGCTCCTGTGCCATCACCTTGGCAGTGTATTTGGTTTATTATTCTGTGAATAATACACCTATGTATTCGCTCAGCAAAAAATTTTTATAACACCCCCTCAAACTTTTTTCTTTTACGTTTCAAGGTGCGTAGATTCCAAAAATGCAATGTCCGTCCGCCGTACGCCGTCCGCCGTATCACGTGTACAGGCTTCATTTTCGGTCTAAAAAAATCGTTCTTTCGCACACATGCTCCATTTGGGCCCTAGTTGTGTCCCGAAACTTTTCAGCCCGATCGGAATATACCCAGGGGTGTTATGAGTGAAAATGTGTGTAAAAATAGGTACTTTTCACGTTTTAGCAACATATTGGTAACATGAGCTTCTGAGATATCGTTTTCTATGTTTTTTGGGACGAGAAGACCGAATATGAAGTCGATTTTGACCAAAGAGTGGAAAATTGAGTTCTACCAAATGTTCAGCTCCCAGAATTGTTTTTGGTTTATTATTCTGTGAATAATACACCTATGTAATCGCTCAGCAAAAAATTTTTATAACACCCCCTCAAACTTTTTTCTTTTCCGTTTCAAGGTGTGTAGATTCAAAAAATGCAATGTCCGTCCGCCGTCCGCCGTACGCCGTCCGCCGTATCACGTGTACAGGCTTCATTTTCGATCTAAAAAAAGTCGTTCTTTCGCACACATGCTCCATTTGGGCCCTAGTTGTGTCCCGAAACTTTTCAGCCCGATCGGAATATACCCAGGGGTGTTATGAGTGAAAATGTGTGTGAAAATAGGTACTTTTTGCGTTTTAGCAACATTTTGGTAACATGAGCTTTTGAGGTATCGTTTTCCATGTTTTTGGGGACGAGAAGATCGAATATGAAGTCGATTTTGGCCAAGGAGTGGAAAATTGAGGTTGTACCAGATGTTCAGCTCCCAAAATTGATTTTTTATGAGTCAAATACCTGCGAAATCACCATCAATTTGTAGAATAACACTAGAAAAGTGTCAACACGTGGATCAAGACGATTAAATGATGGCACTACCAATGATCAAAGATAATTTGAAAAAAAAAAAAAGATCGTACCTACCTAATTTGTGTTTTGGGGGCCAAAATTGGTGGAAACCATCAGAAATAGCTATTTCAATTATTTCACATGAAACAAGCAATAAATGTACAGCCAACATTTCTGTAGAATAATAAACCCCATGTGACAAGGACTTTGCAGCGTTTTCAATTTATCTTTGATCATTGGTAGTTCCATTTCATCATCTTGATCCACGTGATGATACTACTTCCTGTGTTATTATACAAATTTATGGTGATTTCAGACGATTTCCCAGGTTTTTGACTCAGAAAAAATCAATTTTGGGAGCTGAACATTTGGTAGAACCTCTATTTTCCACTCTGGCCAAAATCGACTTCATATTCGATCTTGTCGTCCCCAAAAACATGGAAAACGATACCTCAAAAGCTCATGTCACTAACATGTTACTAAAAAACGCTACAAAGTCCTTGTCACATGGGTTTATTATTCTATTGGACATACCTACAGAAATAATGTTGGCTGTTTATTTATTGTTTCTTTCATGTGACATAATTGAAATAGCTATTTCTGAAGGTTTCCACCAATTTTGGCCCCCAAAACACAAATTAGGTACGCTCTTTTTTTCCCCCCAAATCATCTTTGATCATTGGTAGTGCCATTTAATCGTCTTGATCCACGTGTTGACACTTTTTCTAGTGTTATTATACAGATTGATGGTGATTTCAGACGATTTTCCAGATTTTTGCCTCATAAAAAATCAATTTTGGCAGCTGAATCTTTGGTAGAACCTCAATTTTCCACTCTTTGGTCAAAATCTACTCCATATTCGGTCTTCTCGTCCCCAAAAACATGGAATACGATACCTCAAAATCTCATTTTACAACTATGTTACTAAAACAAAAAAAGTACCTATTTTTATACACATTTTCACTCATAACTCCGCTGGATATATTCCGATCGGGCTGAAAAGTTTCGGTACACAACTAGGGCCCAAATGGAGCATGTGTGCGAAAGAACGACTTTTTTAGACCAAAAATGAAGCCTGTACACGTGATACGGCGGACGGCGTACGGCAGACGGCGTACGGTGGACGGCGGACGGACATTCCATTTTTGGAATCTATGCACCTTGAATTTTGAGGGGGTGTTATAAAATTTTTTTGCTGAGCGATTACATAGGTGTATTATACACAGAATAATAAACCAAAAGCGGATGCTATAGAAAATGCGGGTGAACATCTTTAGCCTGTTGCACACACACTAATTTATATGAAACTTCCAGCTTAGTCTGTCGTTTATCATATTTTCTAAGTATTTATATTCATTCACACGTTCCGGTGGGTACAGCAGTTATTGCTGATGTGCTTGGCAGTGAATTTTTAATTTTAGACGGTTAACTATTTGAAATGTCAACTATCGACTTCAGAAAAAAAACTACCAGGTTTTATTTTATATTTTTTTATTCAAGTTCAATAAATATTATTAGCTATTCCCAACAAGTTAAAAGTAACGTGAACGGACGAGGAGTGTGTTTGTTTGCGGGGTGTATAATGAATAAGTACCTACTGGGAAAGCACCTGAAATACCTACCCGTTTCATATTGTTGTATTAATAATTGATGTTACTTAACAACATGTTCATTACTTGAGATGATTGCGATAATAAACTATCGCTGTGATAAGAAGGAAGAAATCAAACCTGAAAACCGGCTTGTACCTCCGGATCACTGGCCCATGCTGCTCCCTCACGCGTGGAACGTTCTCCGAAGAATCTCTCACTTACGCTGACGACATCGGTATTACTACCCATGACGACTAGTGAAACACTCTTGAAGAAAATGCCGGGGGTTGCTAAAGGAACCACCGTCCTCTTCCTTCCCATCACGAATATCCTAATAGTGACTACGCGCTGGCATCATCGAAGGGCGACCACGCGTAGCTGTGATTAGCTGAAAAATCCGTTTGGAACGAACTGTAAAACTAATTACTTACGTGAAGACAACAATCAGGAGTGACCCCAATAAAATCCTTAGCGATGTACCATTTCGGTTTATTATTTTCAATAATGAACCATTGGAATCGAGCATGAAAAAAAAAAAAATTCTAACCCCCCTCAAAATTTGATGGCTTACGTTTCAAGGTATGTAGAATCCGAAAATGCAATAAAAAAATTATGTTTCTCCGCCGTACGCCGTACTGGCCACTTTACCATGAAACGTTACTGAACAAAAGGGAGTTGGATTCATTTACCCCCCCTAGCACTTGCCGCTCAGACCACTATAATTAATCAAATAATCATTAACATCATCAACTTCAAATAGCATAAAATCAATAACTGCAATCAATTCTCATATTTTATCACATCACTCCGTCCACCAACATAAAACTTCGGTACATCTAGGGAGAAACCTGTCATTATCATCAGTGTTACACCTCGAGGGTTGTCCGTAGCCTATAACATCCCAAGTTGTGCATTTTTAAATCATTTACTCTTTCATTTTACTCAATACGCTGCACAATAATATGTTTTCATTTTCTGTATCATTTTGAATATTTTCCATCAAGTAATCAACGACTGATCTCTTCGCTAACCACGACCCAGCTGACTTCTGTGATGACATCACTACTCCTTCAAGCCAGTGTTCATCCATTCCTTCCGCATCACAGAAATCTACCTACATTTACCCCGGTATCTACAAGTTTTTTCACCAGACGGCACAAAACATCCGTAGAAATCGCCATTACCATTTTTCATCGTTGTTAACGTCTACTGACTATAAACTAAAATGCCTTTGATCTTAAATATCTCGGGAAAACCTGAAGGTTTTCGATGCGATTCCCGTCTGGTTTTTTCCCATCACCATCTCGGATCGCCCTGCAGTTCTAAATCGCCGTGGATTTCATCCAGATTGTCGTTCCCCATCGACCGAATATCGACCGGCACGACAGCACTCCCGAAGTACCTACCACCACGTGCTTGCGACTGGATTGGATACTGGATAAAAAAAACACTTCGCAAGAGGGGAACCCTAAGGGCCGGTTTCACCAACGCAGCATAAACCTGGTATCAATAAATCCTGGATTCAAATTTGATCTGTGGTTCAGAGCTTCGACAGTTTCACCAACGTTTTTGATCCGCGGTTTAGCCGAACTTGGGTTTAAGCCGAGATTGTTCAGTTTGCATCAGCATTGCTATCCCCAGAAACACAAATCCCTTATTACAGATGACATGGAGGAGAGATGCTCATCCATGAGTTGTGGATCTGTGATATTTCTTCTATGGATACTTAAATTTTGTCCGCCATCCTCTGTTGTGGAGACATTAAACTGCATAATAGTAGCCAGTTGCGGAAGTTTCGCGATTTTTTCTTATGCCTCTAGCCTCTGTCATTCTCATTCTGAGAACTTCTGCTCGACTCCACTCTGTCATTACTACAAAAGACCATCTTACATCTTTCGAGACAGCTCTTGTAATAAATTATAGATAGCCTACCTAGGCTCTTCTATAAAAGGTATCTACTTTTTTACAATAATTCGCTGTATGCAGAAGAAGTTATACATGTACTTATTAGCGCAGTCTGCGAGTACCTACCACGTACAATGAAGGTTTGTTTAACTACTAAATAAATAATGATGGGTCCGACGTTGTTGCCTACCTGGTTTGGTGTAAAATTATATTTATTACACATTTTTGGTTGCACATTTCTGTTTCGAGAACTAGAAGGCTTTCTCTTGCATCGAGCACTAAGCTCATCCCTTCCGTCGGAAGGCGGAAACTCGCGAAAAAATCGCCGTCATCCCACTTGTGGAAATGCTCGACCCTTTCGCGTATTATCGCCGTCTGGGCGCGGCCACTTCCAGAAGTTCATTGAAATATTCATCCAAGGATGACTCAAACACTTCAGTGTAACGATTCATCGCACTAAATGTTGATGCAAGATTGCAAGTTGAGAAGTACATATGAAAAACACTGATAAAATAGATTTCAAAATGGCGATGGCCTGGAGGAGAATCGGAGATCAACCGTAGATCAGAGGTTTAAACCACCTGAAACGAGGTATTAACTTAATACGCCGTTGCCGCGACTTATTCCTAGATTAGGCGTTCGTGAAACTGTCTTTTCTCAGAATCGATGGCTTAAACCTCAGCCGGGATTGAACTCTGGATAATCCGCGTTGGTGAAACCGGCCCTAAGAAGGTTTAATTTTATTGATTTCATCTATGGCCATAGAGTTAAGTAGGGCATTTGGCACAAACCTAAACGGTCAATAAACGTATCTTTACAACTATATTCGGCCAAAAGGCCTTCTTCTTTTCTTCACTTGCCTTCAAATCATTTCATTGTCAGCCTAAAGGCTGTGGTCCTTCGAAGCATCAAGTCACCTAATTCAAGGATTAAGGGTAATTGGCCTTACAGCCCCATCTTTAATCAGTTACCATGAAAAAAAAATTGATGAAATTCTGGTTATAGGTTCCTTTCGGGGTCTAGTTGGTCCTCGAAGCTCGATGTTACTGTCAGTCATCTCTAAGGGGTTGAAATTTTCAGAACGCCATAGCACGAAAACTTTCGATAGAAGGGTATGGTTTTTTGTACGTTATTAAATTTTTCTTGAGCTAAACAATTTTTTGAGACCACCCGGAGCATTGTATGACCAGCCGTTCGTGTGCACCAAAAAGCTTCGTTAACACGGTCGTGAACCAAACGGTATAAATCTGGCCCGGATATCATCACTAGGTAGTACCTGATTATAATCAAGGATGGCTGTACGAAGTCGAACTGGTTGTTCTGCGATATTATTTCATTTGATAAGTGATGGACTATTGGATTTTGTTGGTAGGTAGGTACTTGTGAAACTTGAACAACGTTGAAGTATTATTGATGGGTAAATTATTACACAGTGGTAAATTATTACATAACGGTAAATTATTACACAACGGTAAATTATTACATAACGGTAAATTATTACACAACGGTTCATCTACCAAGAAGGGGCTGGATTTTGTTGATTGGTACTTTTGCAACTTGAACAACCGTTGAAGTATTACTGATGGGCAAGTTATTACACAACGGTTCATTATACTTGACCACGAGGGTAGTTATTGACCACAGAAAACAGTGGTCTACGCAGAAGGGGGCATCTATTTCACTCCACATCAACAGTTTTCCTTCAGAACTTCATTATTTGCGTTTTGCGTTTTGTCTTTTTGCCATTTTAGTTACTGTTTGTCATCGACAGAATTATTTTAGCAACATTTAACTCATGATTTAGGTAGGTACCTAGTAACGAGTACGGGGTTAGGTACTAACCTACGGAGGGTCTACGATCTACATAATATGTATAGAATATTACATAGTACATTATATAGACTGGTTATCTATACAGAGAGCTGTGATCATTAACATAAGGGTATTCTGTACAAAATAATAAACCACTGTGCAGGGATTTAAATACTTGCTAGCGTTTATTGTCCTCCAATATGAATGTTCGTTGGAAAAAACGGATCGTTTGAATAATATAAAAGTACCAGCGGTTGCACGTAAATGAATTAGATTATTTGATATTTATTTATATAATCACGGGCAAGCCTAGTCAGCATAAAAAATGTAATACTCATGGCATATTGTGAGAAATAATAATAGTCAGGACAAAAATAGTTTACAACGTCGGTTATGGAAAAGAAATGGGAGAACTAATTAACGCCTGTAGCGATAGTATGAACTGAGGGAAAATCAAACTGTGGTTTGGCTTCAAGGAGTACGTTCGCTGATCGAGGAATTTTGCTGGTTGGACGGTGTTGTAAATGATTGGTTGCGGAGAAGGGAGCATAAAACAGAGATGACGAGCTGCTGCAGATCGAGGAACATAATGCTGAACCTTCGAAAGCAATCAAGGTATTCAAGGTAGGTAGGTATTCGACAATTTATGCAAAAGGGATAGGTAGGTAGGAATTTATGCAATTTATTATTATTATAGGTAGGGATTTATGCAAGGTAGGTAGGTATTCAACAATTTATGCAAAAGGGATGTCATGTTTCCAACGGCAATGTCACATGCATTCTTCAGATTCCCATAAAACAACATCGTAGATGAGATTCCCAGTTCGAACACAATATACCGGAGAAATGTATGCCGTACGCTCTCGAGTCAGTACTTGTGTACAGCACCACCGGGTGACCTGACCGCAAAGGCGCAGTAGGGTACTCCAAGATAGGAAGTAGGTACCAGGATGTGCGGATTGTTTTCAAGTGTTGACAATTCATTTTGATGTGTCGGGATTCCACCTGAAGCTCATGGGAGACTCGCGTTGACGTAGCAGTTGGAAAATGTGACGTTCGGCTCTTACTTAGAATCGAACAGCATTCGCGTGTGAGAATATATATGTATGTATTAGGTATACATATCTGTTCCCTCGAAAAGTGGTCCTTGAAACCGTCGTGAAACTCTAAAATTTTGAACGTGTACTCCTTGGGACCCCAGAGCTCGCTGTATAGTTTTTTGTGTCTGAAGTTTGCCAAGGAGAGGCGCCAGAAGTGGTGTCGGAAGAGTCATAGTGGGATCATACGACTCCAAATTTTCAGGATATCCCAACTGTTAGGTATCGCTGTTATAGGTTTTGGTACAAAGACGAAGCCAGTTAGTGGCACCAAAAAATTCAAAAACAGCTCATTTCTCGTAGGTATGCGTTGTATTAGTTTTACTGGAGTTACTTGAGGCTACTGGTCAGTGGATCCACTATACTAGTAGTAAGGTGACGGATATATTGAGTAGACTTGCGTTACTTCGAAAATCCTCTCACATGTCATGCTGCAGGACTGGAACATTCCCATAACCTCCAGGACTACAGCATATTGAGTTAATTGCAATGACTAACGGTATTTTGATCGTTAAAGCGTGATTGAAGCTTTTTGTGCCTTGAAACTAGTTGTCCGTCCTTGTCGGGAAGTGAAATTAAAAATCTTCAGCTCCAAACAGTTGAGTATGTCTCGACCTTCTTGGCCTCCGAAGTGCAATTAAACCTTTCTATACCCGACGAGTGATAGACGACTTTCGGCCCCGGATGATTTATGTTGATGGATATTGCTGCAATCACTAAGCGCACAGTGTATCTGCACAATTGTAAGTAGATGTAAGCTTGATATTATTATTTTTGAAGGGAGCGCAAAAGTTCTCGGTGATATTGCGATGGAACCTCGAGATTTCAATCGATCTTAACTATCGTTCACCCATATCCATATCAGATACCAATCTCATCCTCTCACCTGGATACAGAAACAAGGTTGCGAAATCACTCTCCGTCGATTGCTGCAACGGATACAATAATTGACTTTCGATAATTCGAAGTTGGCGAGACCAGCAAAACCTTTAAAGTTTAAATTTAGTTTAAATTTTCGGCAGTTCCGAATTGCCGAGAGGTTCGAATTAGTGGGAGGAGGAAAGTTCAAATTACCGAGAGTTGTGATAAATGTGTGAAAAATTATTTACGTGTACATACATGCATACATTGTCATTATACATAATTATTGTACATGTACATACATAAATATGTATTACTTAAAGAAGTCGGTAATTTGACGCACGTGTGAAATGATTCATTGATGACATAGCATGATGGATGATGTAGGATGAGTAGTTAACATCCCTTTCTTGGTTTTTATGGAATAGAGTAGTCTTTTTATTTTATTTTAGCTAATTTAAAAAAATGAAGCTATTGCAATGGGCCCAACATTTTCAGAACATGAATTTTTGAAATTTTTTTATAAGCAAATCCGTTTCAGAGTATCCTCAATTTATTCATCCCTAGATTTTGAAAAAATTTACATGTATTTATATACCTATACCTATATATAGGTACATGTTTCTGTGGCACTCCAGACAATATCTGTCTTTATGTACATCGTAAAATTTTCAAAGTTCACCAAAACGTTCATACTGTAAAAAACGAAAGGATGAGTTCGAAGATGAGCAATTTTCAAAAATTCTAAGGGGGTCAAATTGGAGTTTTTATGGGTCAAAACTCGGTAAAAACGGCTAAAATCGCAAACAATTTTTATGAAATTACTGAAAGTTGTATGAAAGGGTGAGTAAAGAGTGGTATGAAAGGGTCAGTTGTTTTTCATACAGAAAGGTGTCAAATTTGGATTTTTGGGGGTCAAAATAGATTCACCTGACGTTGTGTGGTATGGTGGTTCACGACGGAGGACTATTTCGATGATAGAAATATTTTTCACAAAAAAGAGTGGGTCAAATTTGATTGAAAATCGGTAAAAGTGGCTAACACTAAGAAAAAATTATATAATTTTACGAAAAGTGGTATGGTTTCTCGCTATATAATCTTTTTACACGATAGCACGAATATTTCTGTAAAAATTTGCTTGCTTTTCCATTTTCTTTAAACGAGATAAGGACGATGTGGGAGCAGGGGGTGGTTCGGATCGTTCCCACGGTTTTGTCTGCCACTGGGGTGATACCCAAGAAACTCCATGAAAGCTTGAGGATCCTTGGGATGCCCTGTGGACTATACGGGGACACGCAGAAGGCCGAGCTGATTGCTTCGTGTAGCCTGGTGAGGGAGTTTCTGGGGGAGGCTATTATGCCCGACCACTGAGCCCACCACAATATGCACACACAATATGGTGGGAATAGGCCCTCGGGTCTCCCACTTGCGTCACCCCGTGACCCTGCTTACCCCCACGGGTGATGGACACCATAATAATAGGTAACAATAATAAATAATAATATTAATAATAATAATAATAATTATTATTATTATTATAAACCCCCCGGATCCCCCCCCCCCCGTAGCCCACGGAGGAGTCAAGTGGGCTGGAAGCTGTAGTACTTTCAAGGTGGACGAGACTGTCTCACAATAGTTGACACTTGCTCTGTATGAATGACCTGATTGATGCCCCTTCTTCGTAGATCCCTGTTTTTTTTGGTCAATACCCTCGAGCTCCCTACAGGAATGCCCTAAATGGATTACTGAAGCCGGCCCGGGAATTACAGTTTCATAAAAATGCGCGGGATTCGACAATTAAATCATTAATTATTTGCAGTAATTCATGAAGCATAAGGTAAATAATAAACCGTTGTGTAATAATTTACCTGTATAGATGCCTCTTCTGCGTAGAGAGTGTAAACCGTTGTGTAATAATTTACTGTTTTGTTATAATTTATCGTTGTGTAATAATTTACAGTTGTGTTATAATTTACCCAATAATACTTCGTTTGTTAAAATTGCAAAAGTACCTATTAACAAAATCGAAAATAGCCATCTTTTTCAAATGAAATAATATTACGGAACAACCAATTCGACTTCATACAGCCATCCGTGATTATAATCAGGTGCTCCCTAGCAATGGAGCAGAAAACTCCCAAGTTCAAGAACCATTATAAACCGTAAGAAAATTCCAGGTAACGGCGTCCTGGAGATTTCAACCTGTATTTTTCACCCCTTAGAGATGAATGACATTAACGCCGAGCTTCACGGACCAACTAGACCCCAACTGGGACCTACAAACCAAATATCATCAACTTTGGTCTATGGCAGTGGTTCCCAACCTTTTGTGGCCCATCTCCCCTTTCTGGAGATTGACTAACACCTATCGCCCCCCTTTTCATTTTCATTATATGCCTAATTTTAATTTGAAGTAAAGTGTCAATAATAAAGCAGTTTTCTCATTTTAAACAAATTTATTACCGTATATAAAAACAACCAAAGCAGTTTTATCCGGTCACTCTTAAATAAAATAGACAAAAAATTAAAATGTGCATTCTTTACAGTTTTTTTAAAGAACAAAGAAGTGAAATAATTAACTAAGATCATTGACGTACATTTAAAAAACAGGAGTACCTACATGTTTTCATTTTTAAATAGGAATCTGAAAAAAATAAGAAAGTTGGCAGCTAAAATTAAAAAAAAAAATAAATGAAAGTTTGAAAACTTTGTTATTGTTTTATTTTACCTTTTCAATGGCTGCCTTGTGCTTGGTGGATTTTAGTTAAAGCTTGAATATCTGGCTTTATGTTCGTCAAGTTCAGGCGCAAGTCTCCTTTGAGACAAATGTCCAACTTATTTCTTTGTTTTGTGAGGAGCTGGACAACAGAACTAAATCCTTTTTCAACTAAATATGTTGACGGGAACGAGATGAGAAGTGGCTCAGTTTTTTCCCACAGTTGTGGATAAGTGTCCATAAGCTATACCCAGGCTAACTCGTAACCGCTCTGCTTGAAAATGATTTTCGCCTCACAGTCATACTTCAGATATAGAAACTCCGTCTGCAAAGAGTTATCAAGCTTATCCACAGCTTCAAACTAAAATGGATCTAGAATCCAATCCGGAATTTGTAACTTGGTCAAATCTTCAAATCTTGATTCCATGTCAGTTTTTAACTGGTCAAGGTGATCAGTAAAAATTAGGATTTTGTCTTCTGGGAGTTCAGGAGTCTCGTTATCTGACACTGAACACTTTTTAAGGGTCGGGAACTGAATCAGCTCTTTACGGCCAATATTTACCTTATGAATATCTAACTTGGCGATGAATGATGAAATAATTCTGTGGAGAGTGGAGTGAACAGGTCGGCTGAGACCAGCCAGTGACTCGTGCTACCCGACAACTTCTACTGTACAGTACTATTTTAATTTTTCCCCCTTTGAATACTCATCGCCCCCTAATCGCCCCCCACTTATTTATCGCCCCCCTGATAACCCAAATCGCCCACTTGGGGGCGATCGCCCCTAGGTTGGGAACCACTGGTCTATGGTAACTAAGGAAAGTGCGAAGTACGGTGTACGGCGGACGGTCAGAAATATTTTTATTCCATTCTCGGATTCTACATGTCTTGCAACGGAAACCATCAAATTTTGAGGGGGGGGGGGGGGGGGATACTTTTATTTTGTTTCGTGCTCGATTCCAAAGGTTCATTATTGAAAATGATAAACCGAAAATTTCTGTCCGTCAGCCGTGCGCCATACGCCGTACTTCGCAGTTTTCTTAGTTACCATGAACCAAAATTGGCGAAATTCGGTTATAGGTCCCAGGTGGGGTCTAGTTGGTCCTCGAAGTTCGGCGTTAATGTCAGTGAAAAATATGGGTTGAAGTTTCCAGGATCTCAGATTTTTTTACGTTTTTAAATAGTTCTCGAACTTCGGAGTTCCTTGAGAACACCGGATTGTACGTCCAGCCGTTCGTTCACAGTATGGCCGAGAAGTTTGCACCGACTGGCTTCTTCAACAAGAGAGTGAATCAAATTGTATACAATCAGCCTAGATATCATCACTAGGGAATTGGGAATTGTCCCAATATAATCATTGCTAGGGAGCACCTGATTATAATCACGGATGGCTGTATGAAGTCGAGTTGGTTGTTCTGTGATATTAAATCACTTGCGGCGGAGTAGTGGAAATCCATAGCAAAAACGCTGCAAATCCCTGCACAACGGTTTATTATTTTGTATAGAATACCCTTCTGTTACAGATCACAGCTCTATGTATAGATAACCCGTCTATATAATATAATATGTACTATTCTATGCATAATTATGTAGATCGCAGACCCTCCGTAGGTTAGTACCTAACCCCGTACTCGTTACTAGGTACCTACCTAAATCACGAGTTAAAAAAATGTTGCTAAAATAATTCTGCCGATGACAAACAGTACCTAACAAAAAGAAACACACATAATTAAGTTCTGAAAAGAAATTGTTGATGAGGAGTGAAAAAAGTTGCAAAAGTACCTACCAACAAACTCCAGCCCCTTCTACGTAGATGGTATAATGAACCGTTGTGTAATAATTTACCGTTGAGTAATGATTTACCGTAGTAATAATTTACCCATCAATAATACTTCAACGTTTGTTCAAGTTTCACTACCTACCAACAAACTCCAAAAGAGCCATCATTTTTCAAATTAAATAATATCACAGAACAACCAACTCGACTTCATACTCCGCCAATATAATCAGGTGATCCCTACCAATGATTGGCCGTATTCACAAATTCCTATTGTGGGCGCGTCTCTGGTTACGAGATTTGGTTTGAATTGTATACAATTTCATTCACACTGGAGTCGAAAATGCCTGTCGGTGCAAACTTCGGGGCCTTACTGTGAACGAACGGCTGGACGTACGATGCTCCGGATGGTCTTAAAAAACTCGCAAGTTCAAGAACTATCTAAAACCGTAAAAATGTTTACGTAAAAAAATGGTATAGGCGTTTTGAAAATTTCAACCCCTATTTTGAACCCCTTAGAGATGACTCACAGTAACGTCGAGCTTCGAGGACCAACTAGACGCCGAACGGAACCTATAACCCGAATTTCATCAATTTTTTTTCATGGTAACTAAGAAAAGTGGCCCGTACGGCGTACGGCGTACGGCGGACAGACAGAAATATTTTTATTGCAGTTTTGGATTCTACATACCTTGAAACGTAAACCATCAAATTTTGAGGGGGGGTAAGAATTTTTTTTTTTCATGCTCGATTCCAATGGTTCATTATTGAAAATAATAAACCAAAACTACAGGATGAAAATAGAATAGTCTATTTACACGTAAACTAACAAACTGTAGACCGGTTTCGGTTGTTAAACCATCATCAGTACATATATCATTCTGCTGTGTACTAATGATGGTTTAACAACCGAAACCGGTCTACAGATTGTTAGTTTACGTGTAGAAGGACTATTCTATTTTCATCCTGTAGTTTTTTTTCTAAAAGAGAGAGTTGGTGGCCTTCTTGGCAATTTCGATCTCTTTCAGAGAGACACCTAATTAGGTGTCTTTCCTCGGAAGAGAGTCTCTTTCTCATTTTTGTTTATTATTGTCAATAATGAACTATTGGAATCGAGCATGAGAAAAAAAAAAATTCTAACCGCCCTCAAAATTTGATGGTTTACGTTTCAAGGTATGTAGAATCAAAAACTGCAATAAAAAAATTTCTGTCTGTCCGCCGTACGCCGTACGCCGTACTGGCCACTTTTCTTAGTTACCATGAAAAGAAATTGATGAAATTCGGGTTATAGGTTCCGTTCGGGGTCTAGTTGGTCCTCGAAGCTCGACGTTACTGTCAGTCATCTCTAAGGGCTTGAAATTTTCAGAACGCCGTAGCTCGAAAACTTTCGATAGAAGGGTATGGTTTTTTTACGTTATTAAATTTGTCTTGAGCTAAACAATTGTTTGAGACCACCCGGAGCATTGTACGTCTAGCCGTTCGTGTGCACCAAAAAGCTTCGTCAACACGATCGTCAATCAAACGGTATAAATCCGGCCCAGATAATCATCACTAGGGAGCACCTGATTATAATCAAGGATGGCTGTATGAAGTCGAGTTGGTTGTTCTGCGATATTATTTCATTTGATAAGTGATGGACTATTGGATTTTGTTGGTAGGTACTTGTGAAACTTGAACAAACGTTGAAGTATTATTGATGGGTAAATTATTACACAATGGTAAATTATTAAACAACGGCAAATTATTACACAATGGTAAATTATTAAAAATTATTTAATAACGGTAAATTATTACACAACGGTTCATCTACCAAGAAGGGGCTGGATTTTGTTGATCGGTACTTTCGCAACTTGAACAAACGTTGAAGTACTGTTGATGGGTAAATTATTACACAATGGTAAATTATTACACAGCGGCAAATTATTACACGACGGTAAATTATTACCTAACGTTAAATTATTTCACAACGGTATATCATTACACAACGATTCATCAACCAAGAAGGGACTGGATTTTGTTGATCGGTCCTTTTGCAACTCGAACAACCGTTGAAGTATTATTGATGGGCAAGTTATTACACAACGGTTCATTACACATGACAACGAAGGTAGGTATTGACCACATAAAACAGTGATCTACGCAGAAGGGGCATCTATTTCACTCCACATCAACCATTTTCCTTCAGAACTTCATTATTTGCGTTTCTTTTTACCGTTTTAGTTACTGCTTGTCATCGACAGAATTATTTTAGCAACATTTAACTCGTGATTTAGGTAGGTACCTAGTAACGAGTACGGGGTTAGGTACTAATCTATGGAGGGTCTGCGATCTACATAATATGTGTATAGAATAGTTGTAATGGATCTCTTTAACTACGCCGCCCATACAGCGTAGTTTCCCCCTCTCCATCCTCTAGAAAGGTAGGGAGGCAGTGTGACAGCTGCCCCCGAAGACAATGGTTTGATTATAACGCAATGCCTCCAGGAGTTGACGATTCGTTTCCGCGAATCGACCGCCCCTTCAGCCGCGTGTCAAAAAGATCGGGAAGAGCCCGCATCCAAGATGGACGGGATTCCCATATACCGTCACATAGTACATATTATATAGACGGGTTATCTATACAGAGAGCTGTGATCTGTAACAGAAGGGTATTCTGTACAAAATAATAAACCGTTGTGCAGGGATTTGCAGCGTTTTTAGTTTGTTGGATAGTGATTTTTAGAATCTGTACTTTTCACTATATTTTGCTCTCGCACAAAATAAGATTTACAACTCGTTAAACGGTTTTTACACAAGTGAACTTTTTATTGAAACCATATGATAGTCGGAAACCTGGCGGCAAAATGTTCCGAAATTAAATAATTAAGCAGTGACTTCAATATCCTCCCTAATTAAGCAATTTCGAACATAATTTAGAATTTGGAATTTCCAAGTTCAGTCTGAACCGACATCGACAAGTCCCAGTTTGTCACGGAGATAAGTGAGCCTTATCCTTCCAAGGGCCTTGGTCAGCAGGTCAGCCAGTTGGTTTTCAGAGGCCACTTTCTCTACGACTAGCTCTCCAGACGTTACTTGCTCTCGTACGAAAAAATGGCGAATGGCGATATGCTTCGTGCGACGATGAAATTGTGGATTCTGTGCGAGCTTGATCGCTGCTTCATTGTCGACCCGCAACACCGGTTGGCCATGCGTGCAGTTCATGTCGTCCAGAAGTCGTTTCAGCCAGATCACTTCTCTCGTTCCTTCGCTAGCTGCAACGATTTCTGCCCCCGTCGTCGAGATCATAACTGAGCTCTGGCGTTGACTCAGCCATGAAATAGCAGCGTGTGACAGTAAGGCGACCACTCCTGTAGTCGAGCGACCTGTAGCACGGCAGCCTCCATGGTCCGAATCACTGTAACAGATCAAGGTGTTAGACCCTACAGTGTACGCTAACCCTAGTCTAGAGGTCCCTTTGAGGTAGCGAAAGATTCTCTTGACTTGAACCCAATTCTTCCACGTAGGTTTTTCCAACGATCTTGACGCAACCCCGACCGCATACGCAATATCAGGACGAGTTCCTACCATCAAGTACATGAGCGCCCCAACTGCTTGACGATACGGGAACTCTCTTGGTTCGGGACTTTCCGGACTCTCATCGAAATCATCCTTTACGATTGGCGTAGGAGCAGTTCGGCAATTTTCCATCCCAAAACGTTCAAGCAACTTTTTCAAATAGGCTTTCTGATTTAGGGATATTTTTCCCTCGCTTTGATGGATTTCGAACCCTAAATAATATGATGCTGCTTTAGTTGTTATTTTGAATTCTTTCTTCAAATCTTCAACAAACGATTTCAAATCTTCCTCCCGTGTTGAAGCAACTAAACCGTCATCAACATATAAGGTAAGCATGATATTTGAAGAATCGGTTTTCTTTATGAACAGACATGCGTCCGCACTACTTGGTGTGAAGCCGATCTTCAGTAAATATGCAGCAAACCTTTGATTCCAGCATCGAGGTGCTTGTTTGAGCCCATATAAACTCCTGTTCAACTTACACACTCGACCTGTACCATCACTGTATCCCTCAGGCTGTTTTATGTATATTTCTTCCTGAAGGTACCCATACAAAAACGCTGTAGATACGTCAAACTGCAACAACTTCATATTTTGGCTAGCCGCTACACTGAGCAAAGCCCTAACGGTACTAGCTTTTGCAACAGGTGAAAACGTCTGTTCATAATCGACGCCTCGTTTCTGCGAAAACCCTTGAACTACAAGTCTAGCTTTGAACCTCTCAGCTGTGCCATCTGGGTTCAGTTTTACTTTGAACACCCACCTGGTAGATATCGCTTTTTTCCCAGGAGGTAGATCAACAAGTGTCCAAGTTTCATTTGCATGTAGCGAATCTATTTCGCTTTGCATGGCTTGTTCCCAATTTTCTCTATTTTCGCTATTAATAGCTTCTCTATAATTTTCCGGCTCATCCAGCTTTAGAATTTCAGTCTCTCCAAACATAACTAAAGCATCGAAACCATACCTTTCTGGCTGCCTGAGATTTGCACGGTCTCTCAGTACTCGCCCACCTTGGTTTCCTTCATCTTCTGAACCACTCGATGAATCAAGTAGGTCCTCGCGTTCTTCAGTAGATGGAGGCGTTGGAGGGGCATCAACGTGAGGTGTCTCGTTCTCTTCCTTGTTTCCATCTAGAAACCGACGAAAATTAACTATCGATTCATTGGAATCGTCTTCAGTTTGCTCATTCAAGTTGTCTACTACTTTCAATGGCTCTTCATGGAATACTACGTCCCTAGAACTTATCAACTTGAGTCTTTCAGGGGACCAAATTCTATATCCATCATTCTCATCGTAGCCAAGCAAAATGCCTTTTATGGCCTTTTTGCTCATTTTCCCCCTCAAGTGCTTTGGAATATGTGCATAACACGTACACCCTATACTTCTTAGGTGTCTTATGTTTGGATTTTTGCCTACCCATAATTCGTGCGGTGATTTTCCGTCTATACTAGATGCACCCGTTCTGTTTATTACATACACTGCAGAATTTACCATTTCAGCCCATAAGCCCTGTGGAATATTCTCACGTGCATGCATCATTGTTCTTGCGGCTTCTACTATGGTTCTGTGATCTCGCTCACAACAACCATTTTGTTCAGGAGTATACGGCATGGTGAGCCTCTGCTTTATACCATGTTTTTCTAACACGCTTCGTACTGCAGCACAATCGAACTCACCCCCATTGTCGCTTAATAACACTCTGACTGTGTGCCCTAAAACCTTAGTTTCAGCAATGAATCGCTCTAGTTTTCCGACAACTTCAGACTTCTGCTTCATGAAATAAACACTACGGTACCTTGTGTAGTCATCCTTGAAGCATACATAATATCTGTGAGACCCAATAGATCTCAAAAATGGTCCAACTACGTCGCTCGAAATTATCTCACCTGGACTCGTGGCTCGTGGCCGTGTGCTGAACTTACGTCTGTAAGTCTTGCCATACACACACGCTTCACAAATTCGACCGTCCGGTTTCAGTTCAATTCCAAGTTTAGATTTCACAACCTTGGCGACGTGTTGCATATTCTGGTGTGCCAGCCTCTCGTGGTAGAGCTGCAACAGGTTCTTGCTGTTAACTGCACATACATTCACCGTATTGTCCGGTGTGACAAGTTCTGCATTCAGTCTAAACAACCCTCCATTTCGAGATCTGGTTCCTTTCAAAATCACTTCATTCCCCACAACGAACTCACACGATTCTGGATATGATACGAATCTACTGTTTGGCTGTTTGTCTTGGGCACTGAGTGTAGAAAATAGATTCTTCTGGATTCCTGGAACATACCAAACCTCAGACAAGGTGAGTTTCCGAGTCACCCCATCAACTTCAGCCTCAATCGCTACGTTACCTTTGCCAACAGCCCTTACAGAATCCCCAGTAGCAGTTCGTACATAGCTCTGTTCGGGAAAAACTTCAAACGTTATGAAAAACTCGTTTCTGTGGATGATATGCTTGGTAGCACCACTATCTACATAAAAATAACCAGACTCACTTTGGGTTTGGGTACTTGATACCTCCGTTTCAGCAGTGAGGGTCATGTCATTCACATGTGTAGCTCGAGTCCTGGAACGATTCACTGGCCTGGACGTCTGCTGCTGGTTTCCGCTCCATTTCGCTGGTTTAGGCGGTCTGCCGGCAGCTATCCAGTATCTGCAAGCACTGACAACGTGATTTAGTTTTCCGCAATAGTTACACGTGATGGGTTTGGTTCTAACTGACTCGTCCCTACTCTTCGTGTTAGTCGTCAAAATTTCGGAATCGTTTTTTCCGATCTCTTTCGCATTCAAGGCCCTTTCATGGGCGCATAACTGAGCCGTCAAGTTCTCAATAGTGCGCTCAGCTTTTGACACCAACATCCAGCTCGATTTGAACGAGAAATAATCACCAGGCAGTGTGTCTAAAATTTTGCACATCAGGAAAATGTCAGGAAGCTGACACGTGCAATTTTCACCGAGTTTTACCTCCCCTATTAACTGGTCCCACAAATTCTTTAGTTTCGATAAATGAGCGGGAATATCGTCTTTCTCATCCGGTTTATAGCTAAAGAATCTGGAACATAAATCGAACGACTTATCTTCAGTGGTTCCATCAAAAAGTCGGTGTAGCTCCTGCCAAATGTCACGAGCCTTCGGAAACCTCATGATCTTCACAATATCGTCATCATTGAGGTTGTTGGTGATTACGACTTTCGCAGTACTGTTCGCAGTAGCAAATTGTTGTTTGTCTACGTCGTACGTCCGCAGTTCCTCAGCAGTGGCTTCAACCCCTGACGGTGCTGTAGGTTCAACCAGGGTGCCATCGACGACTTCCATTGCATTCGGGAGGCCTTGCAAGATCGTCGTGACCTTAAACCTCCACACACTCCAATTTGCCTTGCCACTGAGGTTGCCTACCTTGACTTTAGCAAGATCCATTCCAAAATTATCCCTAGGCGTGGGTGGGCCCGATAACCTTTTAGAATCTGTACTTTTCACTCTATTTTGCTCTCGCACAAAATAAGATTTACAACTCGTTAAACGGATTTTACACAAGTGAACTTTTTATTGAAACCATATGATAGTCGGAAACCTGGCGGCAAAATGTTCCGAAATTAAATAATTAAGCAGTGACTTCAATAGTGATTGTGTGTCATCCTTCGTTCACTGGCTACCATATCGGTCGTTTTTATGTTTTTTTTTTTGTTTTTTTTTAATCTCTTAAAGGGAAGTCGATTGTTCATTAAAAATATATACATATAAATCGATTCATGAGTGAACACGTCTAAGTGACGTGGGTTGAGAGCTATTCAGTAAAATAGACGAATCTGTGAGAAACTGGAAGACTCCCGAGGGAGACTATCTCTCCCAGGAGATTTCCAAAATAGATCATCTATTTTCACTATCTCTTTTAGTGAACAGGCCCCCCAGGTTTCCCTGTTGTCGAGCACCGTGCAGCGCGTCGAGCGGATTGCGGTTGACGCGAAGCCGCAGGAGACCGCAGGGCTCCGGAGCTCCCGTCAACCTTGACACACACCCAGGGCGTTCACCCGTCCCAACACGATTATACGGGTCGGGTGTCCGACCGGGAAAGGAAAAAATAAAAGGAAAAAAACAGAACCAACCGAAGACGTGCGGAGCAGTCAACAGGTCTCCTGGCGGGAGGTTTGACGAGGAGTCGATTGCCCGTCTTCAACCCGACGACCCTCGTCCCGCCTTCCTCGACGCCCCACCAGCCGTCGGACCCTTCTCCGGGAGAACCGCTCGCGAGGAGTCAGCTGTGTTTTCGCTGTGGAAGTAACCGCTGGTGCAGTTCGTGTCTTGCGAGTCTAACCGCCAACGTCAAAATGGTGAGCCTGGATCACGGATTCGTCTTGGATCCCGCACTCCTCGACAACAAAGGTGAGCACCACCTCAACCTCCAACTTGAATTCATCAGCCCCACACTATACTGTAATATTGTAGCTACAGTATAACGGGAGTTACACTATATTAATCAACGGGATCGGATTGTACTCGTACGTATTAATTAATACATTCTACATTGTGTACAAAACATTGTACCTACCAACTTTTTTCTTATAATAATCAAGATGTTGTAATTATAATTTTTTTGGTTTATTATTTTCAATAATGAACCATTGGAATCGAGCATGAAAAAAAAAATTCTAACCCCCCTCAAAATCTGATGGTTTACTTTTCAAGGTATGTAGAATCCGAAAATGCAATGAACGCTGCAAATCCCTGCACAACGGTTTTTTATGTTGTACAGAATACCCTTCTGCTACAGATCACAGCACTTTGTATACGAGTAGATAACCCGTCTATATAATATAATATGTACTAGTCTATACATACTATGTGGATCGCAGACCCTCCGTAGGTTAGTACCTAACCCCATACTCGTTACTAGGTACCTACCTAAATCACGAGTTAAATGTTGCTAAAATAATTCAGTCGATGATAAACAGTAACTAAAATGGCAAAAAGAAACGCAAATAATGAAGTTCTGAAGGAAAATGGTTGATGTGGAGTGAAATAGATGCCCCTTCTGCGTAGATCACTGTTTTCTGTGGTCAGTACCTACCCACTGGTCATGGTTAAACGCAGCTCAACAATTTTTTGAGACCACCCGCAGCATTGTACGACCAGCCGTTCATGTGCACCAAAAAGCTTCGTCAACACGATCGTGAATCAAACGGTATAAATCCGGCCCAGATGTCATCACTAGGGATAACCTGATTATAACCAAGGATGGCTGTATGAAGTCGTGTTGGTTGTTCGCGATATTATTTCATTTGATAAGTGATGGACTATTGTACCTGTACCGGCAGGTACAGGTTCTGTACATAACGGTAAATTATTACACAACGGTAAATTATTACACAACGGTTCAACTACCAAGAAGGGGCTGGATTGTTGATCGGTACTTTTGCAACTTGAACAACCGTTGAAGTATTATTGATGGGCAAGTTATTACACAACGGTTCATTATACTTTACCACGAGGGTAGTTATTGACCACAGAAAACATTGATCATACGCAGAAGGGGCATCTTCACTCCACATCAACAATTTCCCTTATGAACTTCATTATTTGCGTTTCTTTTTGCCGTTTCAGTTACTGTTTGTCATCGACAGAATTATTTTAGCAACATTTAACTCGTGATTTAGATAGGTACCTAGTAACGAGTACGGGGTAAAGTACTAACCTACGGAGGGTCTGCGATCTACATAATATGTATAGAAGCGTACATATTATATTATCTGGACGGGTTATCTATACAGAGATCTGTGATCTGTAACAAAAGGGTATTCTGTACAAAATAATAAAGCGTTGTGCAGGGATTTGCAGCGTTTTTACAATAGCAGATACAAATACCAACAAAAAACACATGTATAACTACCGTCGCTTCATAATTTTAGCCACGTTGCTTCGATTAATTAATTTGTTAAAAATTATAAAGCTAAAATTGTTTGTAGAACAAACCGGTTCCCGTCATGCAGCATGCCCATATGAGAGAGTTTTTGAAGTAGGTAACGCTCGTACACTTTCATATTAATTTACTACTTAACCAAACATTATTACACCGATTGTTTGTTAACATTTTACGTTGTTGATAATAAATTTTTGTTGTACAAAATACTACATTCCCCCTATTTTAGGTTATTCGAAAAATTTGGATCTATTTTTGCGCGATTTACAAGTTACCAAAAATGTAAATGGTTTTTGAGTTTTTGAAGGACAAATTTTATGGATTTTGAATTTCATTTTCGGCTCGGCCCTTCAAATGTGCTCGAAGCCTTATGAGTTCGATTTGCCGTTTCCAGTTCAACTTCAAAGAAGCAGATTTGTCCTCATTGTCGACCATAGTGAACATGGATCGGACTATCTAAAGCCAAAATTCTATAATTCTCCTTCAGAAAGCTCTATGCGTGCGTTGGTTGCGTATGCATGGGCTGGGCTGTCTGTGTTTGTTTGTATGTATAATGACTATGTGCATGCAAACGCTCGAAGCCCCCCCCCCCCCCTACATCTACCTGGGAAAAATGGTCGAAATGTAATGGCATTTTGCAGATAGTGTTTTTAAGATCCGCGGAAATTTCTTCACATCCCGACTGTAAATCATTCAACCTATTAAAGGCTATCGTTTAGGGCTGGTTAATCTCTGAGACCAAAAATATTTTCTGTCTCGAGTGACCATTTTGATGGCCATATACATAACAATTTATGGTTGGATATATATTTAGCAATAAGCAGGTAACAAACGCGCTTCTACAAATACTCTGGGATTCGATAGATTCATTTTGAATAGTTAACCCTCCGATCCGGGTGAAAAATGTGACACTATAACCGGCTAATTTCTGATAATAAGTTCAGTAAATTATAATGTCACGAAATCCGAAAGTACTAATTTCATGTCAGTGGAAAAGAGTATGAGTGAGAGCAGAAACCAGCGTAATTAATTACCTTCCGGTAATATTTTCGCAGTTGAATCCGGAATGTGACGAACAGGATGATCACGGATCCACTTTCTTAGAATGCAACTTCCTGGGAATGTTTGTAGAGCACGAAAGGGCACATTCACTGGAAACAGAGCTAAATTAGGAGTACTGCGAGTATAACTAACAGGTAGGGTCCCGGAGGAACCCCAGCCAAGAACAAAACATCGTAATACAGTATTAACTTCCCTAATCCGGCACGTTAGGGACTTGAGGCATGCCGGATTATGAAATGTTCCGGATTACAAGATGAATATCGGGGAAAACGAAGTAAACTAACACTTTTTTAAGTTAAAAAAACAAGTAGAATAAAAAATTAGATAAAATTAATTAAACAAAAAAGTGCACTGTAGGCTTACAAAAAAATTAATTCGAAGTTTAGCAAGACGGTTGACTTGAGCACAAGAGATTTTTCTTCTTGGTAGACGCCATCTAAAACAAATAACGAATATCATTATTCCGATTTGATTTTTGTTGCGCCTTCCGATCGCAAACAAACTTGAACAAGGCATGATTGACGTTTTGCGATCGATATAATTTTTTAATGTTTTATATTTTTTTCAAAAGTCTTGCCGAACTGTCCAGCGTGCCGGACCGTAGGATGCCGGGTTAGAGGAATTTTACTGTAAATACATTGTTATGTTTAATAATATGTTCTTTCTGCTCTAAGCATTATAGACGGTTGGAGGTTAAATGCCCTGCAGTGGAAAGATCTCTTTTTTTCAACAGATTTATGTTAGAAAAACTAGGTAGTGTGGGGTCGTTAGCGACCCCACTCGGAATTCGGAGGGCTAATGTACTGAAGGATGAGCTGAATCGTCCCCTGAAGTTGAGGAAACACAATTTTGTACGCACCTGTGTACGGTGAAATGCGTTAGCATATTCTTTATTCCATTCTCAGTGAGTTAACCTTTATCTTTGAGTTCGTCGTTTTCAAAAATTCCATGATAGTGTTGACCTACCTGACCTTTACCTAGTATAGCTATTAATGGCTTAGCTACATTCTATCATACTTAAACGAGAGGGGATCGGAGAATGCAGACATTTCTTACGTGTAAATGAGATATTTTTGTATTCGACATAATAGATTAATTTTTATGCAGAACTACCTTCCACATTTGAAGTCCGAACAAAACTGGAAATGAGATTAAATTTAGGTAGCCCGGTTTCTTGCAGGGTATTATTCCCAAGTTATTATTATAATACCACTTTATTATCATGGCAAAATGCGGCCGAGTCCGACTGTTTTCATTATTATAATCGAGGGAAGATGGTGCGAAATAAATGTAATGACTAATAGTTCTATATGGAACAATGGCAAGGGTACACGTCTGAATGATAATCGTCTTCCGCTCACGTTGATATTATCATAGGGCGATATCAATTCGATTAGAAAGGTTACGAGTAAACATCCAACGAAATAGGTCGTTGGGACTAGTTGGTTCCGCATGCCTCGTACTGCGTACGGGGAAAGGGGAGCGATATGGACCGCATAGGTCATTGACTGCTCCTCCTTCGTCGTAGGTCTAATATCTCCGAATACGATAAAACCAGAGGGTCAGCTGACCAGGAGGATCACGTATGGTCGGGAAAAACGATACCACTGTAACTATACGACTGGGAAGTACCAAAATAAGTAGGTTTTGGCACTGTGCATTACATAGCCTCATTACAAACCCGTGGCATTGCTCCTTGGCGCCACCGTGGCACCGGCACGTTTAATGGTTTTTTTCCGCCTTTCAAAAAATATACCATCATGATTTCAGCTTAGGAGATTCAGAATTAGTTTTGGTAGTTGGTTTTCAATGATTTAACCTCTGGAATCGAGCATGAAAAAAAAAGAAAAAAGTTTAACCCCTCCCCCCTCAAAATTTGATGGTTTTCGTTTCAACGTACGTAGAATCCGAAAATGCAATAAAAAATTCTGCAAATTATTATACCTACGGCAGTTTATTATTTACCAGTACCTTTAGATGCTCCTTCTGCGTAGATCACTGTCTTCTGTGGTCAGTACTCTAGAGTACCCCCAGGAAAGCCCTAAATGGAGTACTGGAGCCGGCCCGGGAATTAAAGTTCCATAAAAATTCGCAGGAATCAATAATTCCGTAATTAATTATTGAAAATTAATGAAATTTGGTTCGTACGTCTCGTTTGGGGTCTAGTTGGTCCACGAAGTTCGACGTTAATGGTGAGTCACCTCTAAGGGATGAAAAATAGGGGTTGGAATTTCCAGGACGCCGTTATCTCGATTTTTTTAACGTTTTTAAATAATTCTTGAACTTGGGAGTTTTTTGAGACCGCCCGGAGCATTGCACGTCCAGCCATTCGTTCACAGTAAGGCCCTGAAATTTTCACTGACAGGCTTCGTCACCAGGAGGGTGAATCAAATTGTATACATTCAGCCCAGATATCATTGCAAGGGACGCCGCAACAACCTTGTTCCACTATTGGGAATCAGAGTTTAACTGGCCCAATTTTGGGGGGTTGTTCATAGTTTCCAATGGTTTTCAGTGGTTTTCAATGGTTTTCAATCGATATTTCAATTGGAATCGAATTTCAATACGAATTGAATTTAAACTAGAATTTCATTTCAATTGGAATTGGATTTTGAATTGGAACAACATTTCAATCAATCCATCAATTTACTGGAATTCAGTTGAAACTGAATGGTTTCCAATGGATTGCATGCAATTCAATGCAGTAAATTGGCATTGGATCATAGGATCTCAGGATCAATGAATTTCAATCAATCAATTTATTCACGTTCGAGGATATGTATTGACAACAGAAAACAGTAATTTACGCAGTAGGGGCATCTATACGGTTAAATTATTACCCAACGGTTTCTTACACAACGTTTTATTACACACCGTTTTATTATTTACTTTATGCTTCATAAATAACTACAAATAATTAATGATTCGATTTAGAGCTTTCCTGGAGGGAGCTCGAAAGTAGGTACTGGCCGCAGAAAACAGTGATCCCCGCCGAAGGAGCATCTGTACAGGTAAATGAGAAACCGTTGTGTAATAATTTGCAGCGGGTTTTCTGTTTGGATTGCCTGGCGCCATTGCGGGCATTGAATTTTTTGTTTATTATTTTCAATAATGAACCTTTGGAATCCAGCATGAAAAACGCTGCAAATCCCTGCACAACGGTTTATTATTTTGTATAGAATACCCTTCTGTTACAGATCACAGCTCTATGTATAGATAACCCGTCTATATAATATAATATGTACTATTCTATGCATAATTATGTAGATCGCAGACCCTCCGTTGGTTAGTACCTAACCCCGTACTCGTTACTAGGTACCTACCTAAATCACGAGTTAAATGTTGCTAAAATAATTCTGCCGATGACAAACAGTACCTAACAAAATGAAACACACATAATGAAGTTCTGAAAAGAAATTGTTGATGAGGAGTGAAAAAAGTTGCAAAAGTACCTACCAACAAACTCCAGCCCCTTCTACGTAGATGGTATAATGAACCGTTGTGTAATAATTTACCGTTGAGTAATGATTTACCGTAGTAATAATTTACCCATCAATAATACTTCAACGTTTGTTCAAGTTTCACTACCTACCAACAAACTCCAAAAGAGCCATCATTTTTCAAATTAAATAATATCACAGAACAACCAACTCGACTTCATACTCCGCCAATAGAATCAGGTGATCCCTAGCAATGATTTCATCTCCGCCAATTTTCCTATTGTGGGCGCGTCTCTGGTTACGAGATTTGGTTTGAATTGTATACAATTTCATTCACACTGGAGTCGAAAATGCCTGTCGGTGCAAACTTCGGGGCCTTACTGTGAACGAACGGCTGGACGTACGATGCTCCGGATGGTCTTAAAAAACTCGCAAGTTCAAGAACTATTTAAAACCGTAAAAATATTTACGTAAAAAAATGGTATAGGCGTTTTGAAAATTTCAACCCCTATTTTGAACCCCTTAGAGATGACTCACAGTAACGTCGAGCTTCGAGGACCAACTAGACGCCGAACGGAACCTATAACCCGAATTTCATCA